>JAVJAQ010000699.1:267921-867921 GCA_032362365.1 Zygogramma bicolorata
AGCTTCCAAATTTTAGGCGGGAAGACTGCTGTAACATTTTTGGAAATTTATTTCTGTGTTATGTGGGTTCTCCTCAGCATGTGCAACTTTCTTTTGTCTCAAACGTGATGTTTTTTTTCAGCGTACGAAGTGGTCCGAAGAACGTGCACCTCCCAGCTGCAGATCAACCTGTTCATGGTGGACCACGTGTGCATGATGGAAAGTAGCGGAACGGGTCACATGTGCTTTTGTGAGGAGGACATGTGCAACGGTGCACGAACCGCCGTCCGAATGACGGATATGATTGCTCTGCCCCCCGTAGTGTTGTTTCTATCACGCCTTTGCATGAGGTAGAGCGTTTTTTAGGCCGCTAGGCTCGTGCCAATCGAACATTCGAACTAGTAGATCGCAGTATTTCCATCTGATCGTACCTTTATGACGACGCATTGCTTCAAATCGAGAACGGAAAAGGTACACTGAGAGAAATGATTTGGTGCCGGAGAGAAAGGGGAGCGTAAGCTGGGCTGAGGCTAACTAGTCATTGGAAGAAAATTATTTCACTCCCCCCTTTCATGAATACAATTTTTCTATGCTTAGTCAGGTACTCGTGAGTATGAATGTACAAGGACGAGAACACTTTTGAAATATACGTATTAATATTGAAATACTGTATAGATTCCATCCAGAATCTATACAAGTTTCCAATATTAATAATTATTCTTCAGATTGTGGTAGGTTAGAAACTCAGAAAACTACGAAGAAAATGTTTAACCACCACAAAATAATGACGTTCAAACAATACGCAAGTGATATAGAAAATCACATAAATGGCAAATTTCATATTTTTTCTGGCGATTTAAACATTATCCAATGAGGGTAGGGGTGTATTGAGGACTTTTAGTGAGTTGGTACCTACCTCTCATGTTCAAAATGTGTATCTAATCATTTGTTCCAAACTCTTTTGAGTTTCTAATCATGAAAAGAGACTTCGCGAATGCCGAATGAAGATATGTGATTTTCAAAATAATCAATAGGGAGCGCAACACACCCTAATTCGGTTGTCGGTGGTACACAATCATTGGGAATTCAATAGACCATTCTGTCATAATTAGAATTCAACAAAAAATATTACAGTTTCGTAAACCCATTGTGAGAATCGTACAGGAAACTAACTTTTTTTTCAAGATGGATTTTCATTAAGTATCGTCCAGTTCGACTCAATAATCAGAATTCATTGATGGCCTAAGGTCCTTGGGCTGAGAAAAATGTCAAAATCGTGTTGCGCTGTTGTTGGAGATCTGATTGGATCTGAATATGATTCACCTTTATATAAGGAGAATATGAGAACCCTGCAATTGTAAGGAACAGGAAGGAGTCTTGCATAATAATAATAAATCGTCTTTATTCAATCAAAAGAAGGCGAGGTGTCAGCAAAAGCTGTTTTTCAACCCAACCCTACATACCGTGACATATTTTTTTAAACGAGCTTAGTAAGAAAACTATCTTAACCAACAAAAAGTTTAACAAATTATAACATTTCCCATATTTTCAGAAAACAAAATAATTTAGCACTATTTACATAACATCAATATAAAAAAATATTTGGTTGAAAACTTAATATTACTGTGGGTATGGAGATTTTTCAATCCAGAAAATGCAATACTCATATGGAAATGGAATAAAAATTGAAGATTTAGTTTTCTTGTGATACTATTAACACAATTGATTACAAATATTTTGCTGAACTATCATATTCAGGTGATTTTCCTGTTTCAATTGATGAAATATCATAACGGGGTATATCAGTCAAGGAAAAGTTACTATATAGTCAGAGGCTGAATCAGGAAATTTTTCATTTTGAAATGCGACAAAAATCAAAATAGCAATAATCATCAATTTTCTGATCATTTCTATACTTTTGAAAATATGGAAAATGGTTTGCACTTTGTTTGCTGTGTCTTCTAATTTTCGAAGGCATACACTAATTTGTATTTTGTTACTATTCTTATTTTCACAGGCCATAGTGATGAAACCTGTTTGATCATTGGTAGGTATATTGTGAGACGACTTTGTTTTCACTTCGTCTTTTTCCTAAGTATCCCGAATTATTCGTTTCGATTTGTAAAAGTGACAGTTAAACGCACGTGCTACCGAAATGCGACTTCAAATGTAAAATATATTTGATCCTGAACTGTTTTACTCCTTGGGATATGTTGAATTATATAATCGCAAGTTGAATCGAGAATTCAGAAATATGAACTAAAATAACTGAAAATGATACTAATAATATCTAATTATTCCCAATAGCACAGCTATAATCGAGTTCACCAGTGAGGTAGATTTTCTCTCAGTGTATACTCTCCTAGAACGATGGCCAACTTTTTGAACATTGCTATCATTTGAAACTGAATGGTAGGTTTTTATTTAGCTTTTACAAAAATAACATAAGCAATAGAAACCGCCACTTTAAGAAATGAGATATTAACTAAAATATACTTAAAGGTTGACTCTTCAAAACGATAACATATGCAAAAAATGATTTTGAAAATAATGAAACATATAATTCTTTTCTCGTAATTGCGAACAAATCCAGACTATACTTATTTTCAAGAAAACAAATGAAGTAGTTTTCGAATTAAAGACGTTCAAAAGGCCATTTAACATTTCAACTACTTAAACAAGTTTTTTAGAAGCGAAAATGATGTGCTCAATTTTCATCATAAGTCAATTTTTGAAGCAATGTTTCACTTTCTCATAGTAGATAGATCCAAAAAATCTTCGAGAAATTTTCATGGGTACTTTCAAGAAGAAAAAATACTATTTCTAGCAATAATTATGATCATATCTAAATGTCCACCCTAATTGAGGTGTGGTAAAAATATTGTTTATAAATTGTTGGCAGGTGTTACTTTGATAGAAGAGGCTTACACACTGAATGTTTCTGTTTTCTGAAACTCCTGTTGAGTATGGGAATTTCTTTCTGCAAATTGGTACGAAGATTGAAAAAGAGACTCTTGTGTGGTTGCTCTCTTTGTTGCTCTCTTTATAACTCAAAAATCTCTTTAGGATATCCATGAATAATCTCCAATACGCTCTCTAACACTCACATACGATTTTTATCTTTCAATAATTAGGGCAAGGTAACAACACCATGACAAAATCCAACAAGCAAACTTCTTCAAGAAATAACCATAATTTGCGCCTAGACAATAAAGGGAAAAATATAATAAAAATATAACCTTATAGATGGTTATTTTGATAATTGTCTCAAATATTCTTCAGCTAATGTACAGAGTGGTTTTATAGAGTATCAACGAATTTTTTATCCGGGTGGATATTGTTTTGTATATTGTCGAAAGGATTTTAACTAGACTGTACCCCCTTTTAATAGGTGTGAGCCACAATAAACCCTTGTGGGTTGCAGTGGAGGGCCCAACAGACCCACTCACTTCTGACCTAACCCCCTTCTACATTGGTATCCTCTTCAAGTAATTTCAAATTTGCTACTATTGTTGTAGTAACACCTTTTTCATTATAGTAAGTATATTCATAGCATATCAAGAATGGTATTTATGTATCCATATCTTTCTCGTGTTCATTCTCTGTTGAAATCACAGAATTATAAACATCTTTGTTGTTATCAATGGAATATTATATGCTAAATGATTTAGAAATCAATTTTTGATTCGACCAAAATAGTTTTTACAGCAATGAAAGCAAATGCTTTTGGGAACGAATGTTTTCTAAAAATTCAAGCATGATATAAGTATGCACGACTTGCACAGTATTGGAGAAAAATTTGCAAACCATTGCTATGAACATAAATCAATATATATTTTGATTAAAATGTATTTCTTCAGTTTCATCTTTCATATACTTTCATCACTTATATTTTCTGTAACCGGAAATTGATACTAAAAATTTGGAGAAAAGTGGATAAAGAAAATAAATTCCAAAACTAGCAGAAACAGGCTTCCAGGTTAAATATTTTTTTCAGCCACATTTGAATTGAACTTTCATGAAAACATTTAGGTTAGCAGTTTTTTGCATGGTTTCCAATTGCACTGTTATGGAGTTTATGATGATGAAGATTTATAGTAAATCTTTAATATAACTTTGTGTAATGTACTGAACACCTGTATCTCTGACAAGTCTTCGGTCCTTTTTTGAACACAAACTCAGTTTGCATGTTTTTCTGGTATTGACACTTTCTTCAGAAAAGAACCTGAAGTAAAATTTATTCTAATATGGAATTGTATTGATCTCGGAATAAATAGAAATTGCGCTCCTAAAATTCTAAAGATTTTGTTTTGATATTGCATGCTCTATAGTTGTGAATTGTATTCTGAAGCATCTCAACTTCCGAATCAAAATCATTGATCTCCGAAGCTTTGTTAGGATTCCAAAATGCACAGGTTTTCACTCGATTGGCATGTTAGTAACTCAGTTGCATGAAAAAAGCTCAAGCAGCTTCCAGAAAAGTAATTTGTATTAGCAAAACTCACTTATAAACCTTGGTTTCGTATTTTTTTTATTTGGTTCAATAGTTGAAAAACACTTATCCTAGTGAGAACTTGTGCATGTGGAGCCCCTTCTACCTCCAGTGATGAAAAACAGGTGCACTTACTTGTAAATATAGCACAGTTTAGTTTCTAGTTCAATATACCTAGCATGTTGAGGTAGAACAACACCGCTTTCAAGTATTGAATTTGAATCAAGTTTTCCACCTCACAGAAGTAACGTAAGGCCTTTTCTCGTTATTTACTTTATGTACGCAACTGAGGTATTCCGGATATTCGACACAGTACTGGATTTATTTTTAAAGTTTGATATTTTAAATTCTGTAATGTGCCGACATAGGAGAATCTCAGACACACCTATTTTCATTAAAAAATTGTAAATATTAACTAAAGTGTTACCTGTACACATATTGTTAAATAGTGATTTTGATCCCCCCTTATAGTTGTATCTCAATATAAATGTTTACCCAAGTTGTTTACGTCTATCCCGACTGAATGTTTGGTTATGTTTACACATATTTTCTAAAAAGCAGATACTCGTGGATCATTTCAGTGTGAAAAAATCCAACCCAATACTGATGCTACTGCTCATATAGGTCACAAAACTGATTAGGAATGTATGTAAACAAATTATTATGAAAATTACAACTCACTGATAAACTTTTTGTGGAGTTCAAAGTGCAGTGGAATGGTCTAACCTTTTAACCAGTGTGAGAATTAGAAAATCCAGTGGTTTTTACTATTTCCAAAGGAGGGTTTCCGTTGGTTTCGATGTATAGTCCTAGGAAATTCTTCAAAGGTACATTTTCAGGTAAGTTATGAGAAAATTTGACTAGAAAGAGATTCAAAATTTGACACTTTCGTTTTGAGGTTATGTTTCCATTGTTTTTGTTCATTTCTTTGATTAACATAAATTATTAATGAATGGAAACACGAAGTTAGGTCGAGTTTCCACCAACCACGGACGGTTATGAATGCCGCTGAAAATGCCTGAAATACATTTCCTATCCAAAATGCAGATTTTGGGAATGTTATCGTTTTCACTAGATGATATTGGCATCTATGCCATATGCTATAATCCAATGGGTTACAACCTTTTGTGATGTATCTAATCACTCACCAGCAAAATATTTTTTTCTGTTTGGGAATCATCTCTGGAGTAATTGAAATCGATTGGCTATTTGCTGGCTTCGTTTTCTTACCTGACAATTTGCATAATTCTTTCCTCGCGAAATGTTGAAATTACTTCAATAGATTTGACTAGCCAAACCAAAATAATAATAATCAGAACTCTTGGAATTTAATCCAACAACAGTATAACTGGAATGTTTGTACCGATAGAAAATTGTTTAACTTGAAAAATCACTAACATATTGGTTGGTACTAGTGGAAATTGACAGAATAATTTCGCGTAGATACTGTGCTGGAAAACGACCTTTACTTTGCGGAAGTGTCTAATATCCCTGCTCCGGCTACTAAAAAAAACAAGATACAGCCCCTAGATTCTATTTCACGAATTCGATTGTCGAGTAGCTCAGACTGTGACTGTAGTTGCGTTGTACCGATAATATACGCATATTCTAAACAATTCGATAATCGAATTCGTGAAATAGAATCTGGGCTCAGATCAACGTTTGTACTGAGGATGGAGAATAGAGTCTTTGGTGGCTTTGTGTCCCGCTTGTTTATTTCATGGGTTTGGCTATCTAATCAGAAAATATGATTTGGGCAGGGCTGAAGAAAAAATATGAGCCGGCCCGCCTGTCATCTGTTTTGTTTCCTTGTCTACCGAACAATACAAGGAAGCGGCGTGGCACGGCAGGACCCCCTTCTCTTTATCCGTGGGTATATAGGAGGAAGGTTACGAAATGTCATCATATCGATCCCTCCATACTGCGGGGGCGTCAATTAGGTTAAGGTGCAATTCCACTATATACTAATATGCAAGTGGATTTCAGTTTCTGGTATCTGATTGGTTGATAACAACAGATCAAAAAATACCTGCTTCCCTAATATTATCTATGAATATTCGAGTATATTGAAAATCTAACTTTATGGTGTTCAATACTAAATGTCAGTTGAGAAAAAGTGTTGAAGGTGGATATACTCGATACACTCTTCGTATGTGTTTGACAGATAATTCAACTCTCTCTGCCCTCAAATTCTATTTCACGAATTCGATTGTCGAGTAGCTCAGACTGTGACTGTAGCATGAGCTGTACCGAAAATATACGCATATTCTAAACAATTCGATAATCGAATTCGTGAAATAGAATCTGGGCTGATCTCGATATAGTGAAAATTGGAAACAAAAACAAATGAAAAATTGATGACTGTGTATGGTTGGTGAAAATCCGAAAGTACTACCTGTGTTTAAAAAAAAAGTGGGAATGTTCCTCATGCAGCAAGAAAGTTTGCCGGAGTATAATAATTACTCCGATATGAAATGGAAAGTATTTGGGTTTACCAGTCGTTCAAGGATCTTTTTCCGAGGCCAAGAAAATGTTTGAGCTATGTATTATAACTGTGTCCCTTTTGGCACAATTGTGCCACTAATCGCAACCCTGATTATACTTTGAACGTTATTCACGACTTCTAATGTATAGTGTTGAATTTATATAGGAATCCAAATGATTTTATGAACAAAATGCCTTTTCAAAGATATCGCTTCGTAATCATGCAACCAATTGACTTAGGTTGGTCCTGTTATTTCGCAATCATTTTCATAAAAGTGCTCCGAGCATATTCTAGAATAATTTGTCGGAATCCACGTATCGGGTTTATTACAAAATTCTATCCACTCTTGCCTTACAACAGGATTCTTCGGAAATGAGTGAAAACTTAAGGCTCTACTTGAGCTTAATAGCGTTCCCCAAGTGTTCAAACAGCCCGTTACACAGCACGTTTGCCGGCATAATAAATGATCAAAAAGTTTTTTATACAACACAATAGCTAAACGAATAAACACCCAAGAAAAAACACCAACAACTTATCCGAATAGAAACACTTTAAAGCTGCTAAAATATTACTCTAAGAAACTCATTACACTAATGAAAATTGAACAAACGACTTAAAATACTTAAAAAAAATGATTCCCTAAACTCCACAAAGACAAGGACAAGACAGAATACACGACGCAACGCAGGTTCAGTTATGTATGCTGTGGCTGTGGGCTGTGACTGTGACACTGACAACGCAACAAATCTTTTACTTTTACAACAGAGTAACAAAGACACCAAGAGACAGAGACAATCAGGAATCAGCAACATAAAACATATATATTTGTGTGTTCTGTGACAATTTCTTTGCACTTTTTCTGTTTATCTTTGGTTCTATGGGGTTATGCTACCTATAGAGATTTTTAATTTACCCAATTTACCCCAGAATTGCCAACTTCGATTTCCCCAAACCCTGCCCCTAGCCTCAGGTACCCCTTCTCCTATAAACTCGTGACATTTCGTAACTTTCCTATATATGAACGTTGATACAGATAAGCTTTGTTTGCCTTGCTACTCTTGCTAGCGCGAAAATTGACGACTAACGACTTTCCGAAGGGGATGCGGAAGTCCGCCAATCGTGCTAGTAATACAAAAAAGGCTCTCTTTCTCTCTAGGCTTTCTTGGCATTTGCTTCTGTATGGCGCATTTAGCCAAATACAAACAGGCTTTTCTCCGAATAAAAAAATGTTATTTTTTCAAACGTGGAAAATGCAAATTCTGGTACTATCAAATTTAACTTTTTTTCAGTTGTCTATTTACTGCCTAGGCAAAAATTGTAGTTACTTTTGGTGCAAGCTGTACAAATAATATTGTTACAAAAAAAATGCATATTCGAATCAAGTAAATAATCAGGTATCTACTATGGTGGTGTTCGGGGGACTCACAAATACCTACGCAATATGTTTCTTTCACTACAGGACGATTAAGATATTTTTGTGGTATATAGTCAATGAGTATTGTAATACTTAGAAAAAATTGTGTGAACCAAGGAACATTTTCTTGAGGGTATACAGTGCGGATACAGTGCTTTTCTTTGATGCCCCCTCATTTATTTGTTGAACAGGTCTACTCAAATAATGAAATTAATGCATAAATACTATATTTTGGACTAAAATTGACAGATGAGAATTTCGAAATGGCGACTGGGCGCCACCTGAAAAAAATTGTGGAAATGGGGGTCTTGTGATACATCATTTTGAAGTTCATGAAGAATATTTTACTACCCTAGAGTATGAAGTCAATATCTTCTCCTACTACAAAATGGCGTTACATTTAATAATTATCTGAATACAAACATTATATCTAGAAATATTCGTTTTTCTCTGCTATATGGCAATCCCAACAACCCGCTAAGGTTCGATGCCTCATTTTCTGTTCATAAAAAAAGACAAAAATGTCAGTACGACAACGAACATCATTTTGATTTCCGACTTCACCCAGCCAACACAGTTACATCGCAGAGACGAGGCGTGTGACTTCCCAAAACTTGTCGCAGGGAACTTGCATTTACGTCGCTCACATGTCGCGATGTCACACTCAGGCGACATCGCCTGTGACACAACTGCGCCAAGTTTTGTGACGAAATTGCGACAAGTTTTGTGACAAAATTGCAACAAGTTTTGTGACGAAATTTTGACAAGTTTTGTGACAAAATTGCGACAAATTTTGTGACAAAATTGAGATCAATTTTGCGACGTAATTGCGACAAGATGTGCGATGACTCTGCGATTTATTTCGCTATCAATCTGCGACGTACTTTCTGCCTTTAATATGTGGGATATATTCTGAAATCTATCCAGAAATATTGGCAGGCCTGTATTCTGTATCATTGATATTCCATGGATATTACCAGAATTATATACACTGGACATCATAAGAGCGACATCTACTGGACATCATGAGAGCGATATCTACTGGATGTCACGAATATCACATCAACTCGATATCGCAATAGTTACATGCCAAATGTGTACATCGCAGCGACCTAACAAAAGTAATGTCTCAGGGATCGCAGGGATGTCATGTCACAGATGTGTTGGCTGGGCACAAGTTGATAGGTACCACGTAAACTATCTCCAAAATGGTCAATTGGACAAAATTTAACCGGGGAACTGTATTTGAATATGCCGGAAACCACTGTTGACCTTCTAATCACGGAAATCGTCGAAGTGAATCCTAATGAATTCGATATAAATCTTATTATTCCAACAAGATGTAGCACCACCTCACAATACTCTAGACAAGAAACTATTTGGATAATTCTTTCCCTGCTTGCCAAATTTGACGCCTTTGGACTTTTTCAATAGGGCTATTTGAAGCAGAAGGTGTAGGAAACTGAACCTGCTTCAATAGAGTAGATTTATTGACTATGTTTACAGGATTGAATCAAGTTAGTAGCAAGTCATAAAATAACGATTGATATAAATAAAATATTGATAATACATTAAGGAGTACACAACACATTATACAGACAATCAACTTTTGTAAAACAATTTTTTTTTTCTTTTACACATCAGTGGTGAGTGCTTATTTTCACATATCCTCAGCTGTGACTTGGTAATTGAGAAACTCCTCTTCGGAAAAGAAGGACATCTTCAAAAGGAAAGATTTCACCTTGAGCTTAAAATTGAAGTCATTGAGTTTACGAATATCACATGGAAGCTGATTATAAATAGATAAATTCAGAGAATTCTTCTGAGACATCACAAGTCTGTATCTGGGCGTTGTTATCAAATTTCCCGACCTCGTTGGGTATGAATGTGATTTCGCTTGTGTAGAATAACAGACTCTATTTTTATGAATTTCAATGAGAGTTTCAAAAATGTGAACTGTAGGGAGAGGCATGATTCGCAGTTTTCTGAAGAGAGGAGGACAGTATATTCAGATCCGGTCATAACCCGCACAATTCTTTTCTGGAGAATGAATATTTTTCTTGCATGGCAAGATCTTCCCCAGAGAGTAATTCCATACGTCATATGACAGTGAAAAAGTCCAAAGTAGCTGGATCTGAGAGTGGCGATTCCAACTGAACTCTTCAGTCTACGTATCAAAAATCAATATCAAATATACGGCAGAGAATAATAAATAATTGTAGAAATATCGACGATGCTGTGTTCGAAAATGTTCGACGTGAAATATCGGATAGGCTACTCTCATGTCGTTTAAGGCAACCATCTCGAGCATATTCTGAACTGAGGCTTATGTCCTCAATGTATGACGTCGATGTATTCGGGCAATTATCAAATGTTCCCACATTTTGTAGTGGATGAAGATATTGACTTCATTTCTAGGGTTGTGAAATATTCGTCAGGAGCTTCAGAATGATGTATCACAAGAACCCCTTCACATAAATTTTCTTTCCAGATAGCGCCCACTCGCCATCTCGAAATTTTCATCTCTCAGTTTTACTTCAAAATATATTATTTTTGAGTTGACCCGTTCAAAAAATAAAAGGGGGAGACCATTAAAGAAAAGAACTGTATAAGGTTCATGAAAAAAAGCTTAACTTTTACTTTGAATCATATCAGACGAGCCTGGGGAAGGCTGACCTTGGAAAACATTTTGCTTTGTAATTCTGTTGATTTAGAATTTTTTCAGGAATTTCGAACTCATTTTCATTTCAACACTTTTCAAATGAAGTCAAACCTATTGAAATACAGAAGGCATTGGTTGTGTCGAAGTTATCAAGATACGAGTATGAAAGAAACAAACATAAACAGCTAACAGACAAAGAATTACATACTCACCTTCGTAAAAGAGGGACGGACGTCGATAAACTGATTCATTTTTATGATTTACATAAAAAATTCGAAGATAAGGTAGCAAGCACTCTAAGAGACATGAGCATTGATGTAGAAGTTGTCAACAGGTACTGTAGGATTCAACATCAATCAAGATACTATTAGTTTCATTTCAATTTCTAGATTCAACTGTAACGAAGACAAAGTGAATGGAGCAGATGTTATAATTCCTACAGGTGGTGATGGTACTTTTTTATTGGCAGCAAGCAGAGTTCTAGATAATAAAAAGCCTGTTGTAGGCTTCAATTCAGACCCCAATAGGTCTGAGGGATACTTGTGTCTCCCAAAGCGATATTCCATGGAGATAAGAAGTGCAATTGAAAGGTTGCAAAAGGTAATTATAATAATGATAACTGGTGCACATAATTATTTTTTTTTAACAATTGCACTTGGGTCGACAAAATGATATATTGAATTTAAGGGAAACTTTGAATGGTTGATGAGAAGCCGAATTCGAACTACTCTGGTAGTAAGCGAAGAAGAAAACTTGGTTCCTAAATATCTACATGAATCTGAAGGAGACTGTGATGCTATGTTCAGGACAAAAATGGGAAGGAACTCTGGAGGTGGTAAAGTTTTGCCAGTATTGGCTCTTAATGAGGTGAATGGTACAAATTAATTTTTTCATCAGTAAAAATAAGCTTCAAACATTTCTTATTCAGACTTTCTCATTCTTAAGATTCGAGCATATATTTTATTAAATATCATCAGACATTTTAAAGGAATTCGATTGATTTCAATTATTTCGTTGGAATAAATCCTGGCCAAATGCTCATTAAACTCGCCAGAACTTGTCATGAATTGGTAGCTCTGGCAACACTGGATAGACTTATCAATCAGTCACTATGATTTATGAAATGATTGCTAATAATTATATTGAATATTTCCATCGTATGTTAAAAATCCCATATGAAGCGGGACATTTTCGATCATTTACAGCGATAAATTCCCGGCGGGACCTTTTCGGGCTGGTAAATACCCGGTAGGTATCGAAAAATACCCGCTCGGTCCGTGTATCTATAGTAATAACGGTGATTGAAATGTACATTTGTCATCTTGACAGGCATAAATACTGAATTTCAAACGTCGTTGTTTTACTTCCGGAAATATTCTACCGAATTACACTCGTGCATCAAAATTAACCTGATAATTTTCCATTCAAGCATGTTGTCAGTAAAAAACTGCATTCGGTTATTTTCATATTTTGCTAAAAGAGCCCTCCTCTTTCGGAGTCTTTCGACAAAATATGAAAATAATCCCATGCAGTTTTTAGACAACATGCTTTCATGGAAAATTATTGGTAATTTTGAAGCACTTGTGTAATTACTCCCGATAATCTATATTATTAGAGAACACAATACATAATAATGATATTTCTGTTATGTGATATTTAGATAACTAAAAAAGTTCAGAGCAGATTTTCACTAGGGTGGCGTTATTTGAAGTGATATGCTGGCAACAGGGTAATAGTGTTGCCACTTCCACAGATTTTTTGTTAGATCTGCCAATTTTCAGCATTCTGCTCTTCCTAATAAGGTTATCAATTTTTCAATTTTCTACAGAGGTTATTAATACGTTCAAAATGAAAATTTATTTAGAATGAACACAATGTCTTACTATTAGAAAATATTGATTGCAAATTTTTTGAGGTCTATGAACAGAATGATTTTCAAATAGTAACCGCAAGACATAATAAGTGCTCTTTCAATTTTCTTTAGAAATATGCAAATTTTATGATGTAAGGCACAGATTACCGAAACAAGTTTAGATAGGCAACAGCATACTTTTGAAACCCAAAAAGTATTGGGTCATATTCCTGTGGCTGTTATTGACCCCAACTGTTCAATAAAATTGGAAGGATTAGAGAAAACTGTAAGAACTACAAATGCAGAAAACTATATTATCGACGAGCTGATGACGGATTTTATATACTTTGATCGTTCGATACAAACCAACCATAATAAAAATTTATCTCGCCACCAATTACAACACATCTCCTGTGGGAGAAGCAGGTTTCTTCATAATACATGGCGTCACATACCCTAAGACGACTTACATTATATGAAACAATTCAAAAGAATACATTTTTGTAACTTACATGGAATTTCAAGAGAAATGAGAGATTTGTCAAGTCTAAATGTATTTTTGTGTTCTGTGATGTAAGGTAACCATTGCTTTGAACACCTCCAATCGCAATGCTTTTTTCTTACCTACTTAGACTGATAAGTGACCATTTTTTCACTCAGAAGAAGACTAGGTAGGAAATAACTTTCACAACCTCAATAAAGCTGAATGACATCATTGAAACATCTCCCAAAGTCACCTTGATTTTTGTTGAGAAATGCAATTTGGACAGCGAAAAATGTGGCACAAATATTATATTAATGTCACTTTTGACTTTTCAGTCATTGGGTGGACATTGAACCTACTATTCTTGATACTTAATATACTATTAGCGTTTAGCGTTCTTATTTTGTATGTTATATTGTTAGCTATCTTTTTTAAGTCTTCGTTCAATCTTACACTGTATTTCAAATTTGACTGTCACCATTAGGATTTTGGAAACTAATGATCTATAATATGAATACATCTGTTGATGAGATATTCAGAACAAACAATTCCTCACAAACCATTACAAATATAACTACATGGCCGAGCTAGGTTCAATATTTATCCATTGACTATCGACATCTTCCCACCATTCGATAGAAGATGAAAACTCATAAAATTCATTGTTCCAGGTTTTCATGGGCGAATCTTTATCAGCCAGGGTATCGCATCTGCAGATGAGGTTGAACGGTTCCACAGAAAACACGAATC
The DNA here is from genome assembly GCA_032362365.1 of Zygogramma bicolorata. NCBI lineage: Eukaryota > Metazoa > Arthropoda > Insecta > Coleoptera > Chrysomelidae > Zygogramma > Zygogramma bicolorata. Next base: position 282,040 of record JAVJAQ010000699.1, read on the forward strand.
TCAAATGTTCAGGAATTTGTGTGTCAACGGGAACGGGGTCGACTTCGTGGCACTTGAGTATGAATAGATTACCCGTCCAGAGCGTTGCTGAACTTTTGAGGTTGCTCGACATCGAAGCAACGGAAGCCAAGGATAGTCTCGCTACAGTCTTGTCTGATATTTACAACAAAAATCTGATATTTGCACCAGGTATGCACCATAATGACTAGTGGACTAGTGAGGTACTGGCGCCCACTTGTTGGATTTGCTCTCCTCACTGCTCGCGGGTTCAATTCCCGGTCTCGGCAAACCTTTTTCGTACGATAGGCAATTGCTGGTTGCCTAGATACTAATCCTGGTAGGTGAGGTCTGTTGATCGAGTACACCGACGTACCCGGAAAGATGTAGGTTTTTCTGGGTTTTCCTATAGTTGAAATAGTAAATACGCTGCCGACATATCAGTAGGACGCTCCACTGCCCGTAAAAAGCTCTATCTTCGGGGCGCACTCATATTGGGATTTCAAATTGAGATCGCAGCGCCACATTCCAACTGAAAAGCACCACTTTGACAACTCTGTTGCTATTAGGACTTTGACGTTGTTTTAAAATTCCAAACCGTAAAACTTTGTGGGCGACTATTACTGTTTTTAGTAAGTTTCCACTTTTCATGTGAACGTTAACCATGAATTGTGTTCGATAAACATTACTTAAGTTATTAATCATATTCCAAAATTTCAAAATAATATCGCAGCGCCATTTTGACCAAGGCTTCAACTGATGAGCGCCACTTTGACGATACTTTTGACATTGTTCGGAACTATTCACCAGAGTATCCCCTATCTTGAAATCCCAATTGTCTAGCTCACAAGTTGAGAAACAGAAAATATCTTGACAGTCCTCTTGAACAGTTATTAGAAAATGGAGCTGTCTAAAAGAGGGGGTTGTAAATGCGTGAATAACTTGTAAGTCCCTTATGCTAGACGAATTTGTCAAACACATTTTTAAAAAGGACAAACTTACCAAAGAAAAAAGCTTCGTGAATCGCTTGCTTAATCGATACAACCCTATGCAACTGCCGTGACACGTAAAATAATTGTTTTGGACTAATGAATAATGAATAATATAACCAAAATTCAATTTTGTGTCAATAATAAAAATATTCGTTACTTATATACTGAAGTAGAAGGGTGTATCACAGATTTTATTTTGTATCTAGGAAAAATAGAAACATATAATTAGTTACAAATTCAATACCGATTAAACAAATAAAATGTAAACGAAAAAAAAATTTTGTTCTCCATTTCGTAGAGAATTAAAAATCATTCACGAAATCAAAATTTACACTTTTTTTTTCCATACATTATTAACCTTCATTATTTTGAGTGGGGTAATTTTTTACCCCACAGTGGTCTCGGTGGTGTAGTGGTTAGCATATCTGCCTATATCAAGCGGAAGGCCGGGGTTCGAATCCTCGCCGGGTTGCCGTGCTGGGTAATCGCACGTTAAAAGGTAAGGCCTCGTTGATCCATTGCTCGCACAAGTTTCCACTTCTGAGGGTTGACGTTCGTCAGCTGGTTGACGGAACGAACAATTTTAACAAAAACAATATTGGTATTTTTTTCGTGGTTATGGCGATAATTTTTACTTACGTATTAATATCCGATTATCCTTTTGAATATGCTCTTTAGTATTTTCTAATTGTCTAATTGTTATATAAAATATCAATAAAAAAATGCTATTCAATATTTTCAGACGATCAAAGTAGATGGGCTGCAAAAATACCCCAGTCAGTAATGTACGTAGTCGTGCGTAATCTCTAAAAGAGAAGCTGATTCCTTTCTTTTTTAGAGTTCAGATTTGAAGGATCTCTCTCGACCATATTGCTGCGATATTTCATTGGGTTCATTTATTGAAAATTCAGACAACATCAAACTACTTTCATTAAAACTGTTTATCTTAATACAATACAATCACTTGAACTGCTTAGCTAAACTATCCAATGCTCTTTACAAACACTCTGATAAAGAATGCCGTTCCAAACAAGTACCTTCCCATTTATACTTGCGTACGCCTATGGAGAATCTTCCGGATTTATCCATACAGGTCTCGATGATGTGTATCGAATTTTCTACGCGAGTCGGGAATTCCTTGAAGGTTACATTGTTTCCTCGCTCTCTCATACTAGTTTGCGTTAAAAGAAGGACAGGGTCGGCGCTAGGAGATTTCGTAACAATATAGTTACGGTTGTTCCTGAGTTAGGTAGTCGTCCAGTAGTTCCAGCAGGTGAAAGTACATGTGGAGTCTGGAGGTTGAACTTTGTTCTCGAAAAAATGGTCGGAAAACCCGTAACAAATGTAAAATTTGCTGACAATTTTCTTATGTAGAACACAGCCAGAAGACAATAATATGTGAAAAAATGTCCTGATTAATGTCTTAAAATGGTCACTTACATAGTAACATTTAGCTTAGCCTTATATTCAACACGAAAATGAAATTATGTATAGTAAGTATTGCTGGAAGTGAAGGCTATTTTATTGGAAATTCGTCCTCTTGAAGAATCTGTTCAGAGAATTCGCCTAACATTATTGGTTTGAATATAATTCGCAGATTATTGAACCCCCTCTTTCTGACCACTCAATGTGCTAATCTATTGAATTTCACAACCGCTAGATGTCATTTTCTTGCACATTTTTCTTGGTGTCATTCCGAATCTAATAAGCTCTACATCATATTGTTAGGAACACTATCAAGAGAGTTCCTGTTTTTCAACTTGTGAGCTAGCCTAGTAGGAGTGTTTGACATATGAGAAAATGTATTAAAAAAATATAAATATATGTATATTTCTTAATTTTCAGATGATACCAGCATGGGGTACACGATCCGTGACTTGATCTCAGCTGGAGTTTGGCCACAACCAAAGGGCATCAAATCGAGGGGATTCGCCAAAAAAATCGAAATAAAATCCAATTGTTTCGATGCCTGCCTAGTTGTTGACGGGGGTGTGTCCTTTTGTTTCAATGATGGGACCATAGCGCTATTAGAAATTCTCCCTGAAGATGCCCTAAGGACTGTTGTATTTAATGATCCGTGATTGTTCGAAGATAGAATTTCCAATAGGAATTGACGGCCATTTGCATTATTTTCAAGCATAGGCAATGGGGCAAAGTGCATTCAGGAATGTTATGACAATTTATTGTCTTCAAGCTTCCTTTTTCGATCTTTTGTTTTTCTTCAGCCAATTCAGCTTGAAATGGAATATTTTTTGAAACGAGTATTTATAAACCAATTTCACTTTGAATAATCATCCGAAGTAGTTCATCAATTGAATCCATAGAAAGTTATTTTTTATATATAGAAAACTTTTTATTTTACTCTTTCCTAACTCAGCAAAAATCGATTTTCTATATTTTGTAAAGAAGTAGTTGAGTTATAATATTTTTCTTCATCTTTTTGATGTACGATTAAGACTGTTTATGATATAGGTGAAACTGCTTTTTAGTTTGTGATTTTTTTATAAATAAGGAAATGTATTAGATAACTTTATGTAATGTGGTATTTAGGTTCAAAAGAGATTTATACATCATATATTTTACATGAAATATATCATCATTGAAGTATATTTTTTTCATTAGAGCCATGCGCGACGTAAGCGCTATCTACTTCTGAAACTTTTTGGGGATTTTTTTCAGTTGCTTAATCAGTTTTCTCAGATGGCGCAGAGAACCTCTCCATTGAGCTCGAAAGCAATATTCTAAGGAACTACTTACCTACTACTATTCTATTTGAAATTTGGCAGAGTTCAAGAAAATTGCATTGGATAAGAAAAGCGTAGCATATGGCTTGTTTTGTCCACATCACACACTTAATTCGCATCCATAACCCTTATCACATACTTTGCACGGCCCCAAAAATCATTACATAAAATCAGAATATTGTCTTTGCTTTAGTAAATTTGAAGTTTTTATTGTTGTTAGTCATCTTATGTCCATATCACAGTCATTGTTTTTTCACGAATAAATAAATATTATTATTATTATAACATTTACTTTCAGCGACAATAAACTTGATTAAAATAAAAACTATTCTAGTCTAATCTTTGAAAAAAGTGCATCAACAAACCAGGGTGAACAGTGATATTTGAAAAAATTATTTTTCATAATTAGGATAACTTCCGCTTTTTGGGTCAAATGCTAAAAAATTTTAATACACGAGGGCCTACATATAATACTTGCTATTAGGTGCTTCAAATATATTCATTTCATTTTTGATTCGTTTTTTTTTGACAATCAGCAATTTCACAAATAAACTGCAAATATATGAGAATCATGCAGCAAAAGGTGAGGGTCTTACCTTTTATGGTGCTATTCCAGTTTGAGTACAAGCCATTAACTTGATTTTTTTTTGTTGGGGGGAGGGGAGAAGCTCAATGTACTCGCCTCAACCCAAAAATAATGGAAAGTGGAGAGTGACAGACAACACTTAGTGGGTGCGCAAGGAGGTTCAAACTAACTCGTTATAATTATTACAAATAAATAAATATATTACAATAACTTGACTATAAAACGAGTTTTCCTAAGCTAGTGTTGACATTGACATTTGGCAACGTTTCAGTGACTATTCCTGTTGCGACTGTTATGTTATTTTCTCTTATCGTAAACTGCTGTCCTGACACCATTACCATTTTCCATAAGAGTGTCAACTCGACTGATCCATGTTCACCAGGCAAAATCATATCCACATTATCACCTAAAAACTTGCTCCTAGTGAAATGTTCAAATGTCTATCGGTTACACAAAGATTGCACAGTGTAAAAGAAAGCTGCCCCTAAATATTAGTAGCCCCCACTTCAAATAAGAAAAAGGGGTGATGTTTCATCCTTTTGTTATAATTCAAATGATCATAAAAGCTTTGGAATTAATATTTATTGCTCCCAACATTTTCTTGTTTTGAATATGTATTGTTGGCTATTTATCAACCGAGTAAAAATACCCTAGACATACTCGATTGATGCCATATTGAAAAAATAAGGCATTGGTTGTGCTAACATTCAGTTTTTCAGTTACAGCCCTTCATGATTTGGTAGTAAATATTCTTCTAGTGTATTGAAGTAATTGTAAATATATTGTCCAATAACTCTTTCAAATACAGCGGGATAAAGAATTTGTATCCTCATGGACGGCATCTTGCAATCAGAACTTAATGAATTTCTTATTCAAGGTTGTAAATTCAATTCCATTCACTAAGTTTGTATTAGCATTGTAACAAGAAAGGTGGGTTGAAAAAACCATCTTACGGGTTTCAAATCATTATATTGTAACCACTTCTAAGCTTTAATTTTGGCTCTCTGTTTAAAATGAGTTGAGAATACCGACTTCTGGAACAAATGTTTGATATCATCTCTACTAAAAATGTTTTAGAGTTCAAACATCAAATATTTCGTTGATATATATTATAAAGGGTAGGGGCCTAAGAACGGATTCCTGAGGCATGTATAATTGATATATAATCAGACCTCACATTAGACATGTTGTGTATATCATTTTGGTTAACCAGAGCAGTCGACAGAGGTGTTGAGTGATTTAGAACAGATATTGAAAATTTTTAATATACGGAGCGCTAGTCACTTGTCATTCTAAATCATAAATGAAAAAAAAAAACATTATTTATGTTAGCATTGCCGAAATATTTGGAATAAGTCATGTAGACCAGAGAAGAGATATAAGTTTGTATTAATTTTTTTGCATTTTACTTGCCCACCAGCAATAAATAGCAAAAAACTCACCCAAATCTATTCTGCAAGCAACATTCCAAGTTCGACTGAACAACTGCTGACAATATTTGCTGGTGATTGGCTTCGACCTACCTCCTTCAGCCCGCGATAAAAAGTAAATACTTGCTTTGAACCTGTTGCTCAATTTTTCACTACCAGTGGCACACAGGAGCATACCCCTGTTAACATCTTTCAGCCTTATCCCTCTCAGAAGGGTGCCAATGTTCTCACCAGCCTCAGCCTAAGGAATAAAAGAAATATAAGTTGGAGTGAGTGAGTTTGCCCTTCTGTAGCTGTGAAGTATTTACCTGTGGAACACTCTTTTTGAATACTTGGATATCAGAAACAGTTGTCTTGATTTGCAAATCAAACCCTAACAGCTCAGCTTCGCTATTCTTTTTCAAAATGCCTCTACTGATGGTACCAACAACAACTGTGCCCCGACCTGGAACCAAAAAGGCATTATCGATAGGCAACATGAATGGGGATGTTGTGTCTCTTTGAGGGTCCGGTAAATAAGAATCCATTGTATCAAGAAGTTTCAATACTGAATTTTCCCCAAACTCAGATTCTTTTCCATTCAAAGCATGCAGAGCTGATCCAAATATTACTGGAGAGTTTTCACCATCAAATCCAAAATCTTCTAGTAGCTCACGTATCTCTAGCTCAACTAAATCGAGAACCTAAAGTTGTGAAACTGGGTAATGTTTTCACGTAGACCGTTCTTATATGCATACTCACTTCCTGGTCAACCAAGTCAGCTTTGTTGACAAAAACAATAACTTTCGTTACACCAACTTGCTTAGCTAGAAGCAGGTGTTCTCTAGTCTGAGGCATCTGTCCGTCTGTCGCTGCTACAACTAGTATCGCCCCGTCCATTTGGGATGCTCCAGAAATCATATTTTTGATGAAATCGGCGTGCCCAGGACAATCAGTGTGAGCATAACTGCGTTTAGCAGTATTGTAGCCAATATGAGCAGCGTTTATAGTGATCCCTAGAAAAAAATAGAGATATTATCGAAGAAATATCTGTTATATGAAGCGTGGTAGTAACTACCTCTTGCTTTTTCTTCAGGAGCCTTGTCAATTTCATCATATGAAATATAGTTCGCTAGTCCTTTTTTTTGTAAAATCTTTGTTATGGCAGCTGTTAGTGTGGTTTTGCCATGATCTACATGACCTATCGTACCAACGTTCACGTGTTTTTTCACATCTGTTGAATATTGCAATTTCAAAACTGGCCCCAATTTGAGGTTACTTCGAACCCTTTGGCAAACATGTGATATTTGTCTGATAAATTGTATTTTTGAATTCAATTTGAACCCAATATTTTGATGAACATTCCGGGTGAATATAAGCGTTAAACTCATATTTATATTTTTTTCAGAAATTATTCATATAAACATAACCTAAACATATTATCTACAGTACTTGTGACTTGTGCCATCTCATCTGACATCTGACCATCTGTAATGGTTTAATGTTGAAAAAGTGTCTGAATTGTTTTTTGGGGCGTCATCTATAACATAATGTCGATACTTCCGTTTGCATTACAAACAAAGGCAGTTTCCTTCTCTGTGTGAAGAGCAAAATCCATGCAGCTTTTTGTTTGTTCGACCAATCTTTATTTATATTTCTCTATAAACAGTGGTTTGACTTCAATGTTGACAAAAGCTGATGGGACGCACAAAAAATGGAAATTTAATCTTCAAAATGCCCAAGAAAATGTTAATAATCTACGGCAATGACAATCATTTCCACAGCTAATTCTGATTTATATAGTATATTTTGGCTTATTGTAAAAGCGAGAAAATAAAAACGCGAACAAAACTACGACGTCCGTAAAGATGTAAAAATAGATACGACCTGGAAAGTTGGGAACGAACTGAATCTAGTGAAAAACTCAAAGGTGAAACTCCACCTACTAGTTGGCTAAAGGCTCAAACTCCCAATGCACAAACTACAGGAGATCTCTAACATGCACATGGTACGGCAAAGCCGTATCAAATGACCCGACGCGAACGAGAATCGCCTTTGGTCTACCTGCAGAGGAAGCTGCAACCCCGGTAGAGATCAGAATCAGATCAGCAGGACTTGCAAACACAAAATATTTCAAAGAATCCATTCCTTAGGAAACAAAAGTATAATTCTCCCAAATGCCATCAATCGTTAGTTTTCATTCCTTCTAGTGATTTTTCCATATGATTAGCTAACTATCATAGTTATCTATGAACAGTGTTTCCAGGAGAGAAAAAAATGTTGGACATATAAACTTGGGTAACACTGAACATCTAAATCAAAAGAAAAATATGGAACTTACGTAATTCGGTCTCTACAAAAAAATCCCAATGCAATTTTCGGCAGTCACATCTATTTTCAGATATACAGATGCATTTTGTTATAAAACTTCGCCACAAAAGTTGTCCTTCTTTTGATAGAACACCACTCAAGTCCTTATTTATTTGTTTTCAACATTTTTGAGTGATAACTGCTGTTTATGATTTGAAGAAGTGAATTTTTTGCTTGAAAATGTTGAAAACATATAAAGGAAGGCGTGTGTAGTAGTGTTATGATTGAAAGGTCGAATTTTGCGCTATAAACAAAAATAAAATAGACGTTACTGCCAAAAATTTCATTTGGATTTTCTGTAGAGGAGACCGAATTACGTAAGTTCCACAAAACATTTTTATGAAATTTAGACTCCCTGTGTAATCAGTTTTACCTAGACATAACCAATAAAAATGCAATTTGAAAAAATATTTTATTCGTTACTCCACTTGCCTTAAAAAATTATTTATCACCTATTACATTAATATGCATAAGCACAAGAAATAAGTTAAACCAGTAAAGCTGACGGAAAAATCGTATTACAATTTCTTTTGCTCCACGACTTCACTGGGTAGTAAATGGTAAGACAACCACCATGACAAAGCAGGTTGAACCGCGGCTAAGAACAAAAGAAAATAAAGTCTTCTCTTATGTCCAGCAGTTGTCTGTGGACCCCCATAATAGCTGGTTTCGTTAACCCCCTCTGTTAAAACCTGTACCTTGAGACTCCTCACCAAGAAAAAAGATAAAGCTAAATTTGTGTATAAAAGAGCAGAATAATAGCCAGTTCGTCCTCCCAAAACACTGACTGAAATACTAGTGATGATACCAACAAACTTGTATCCTGCATAAGCTAAAAGGTCCAACGTACGAAGACTTGTTTCTACATTGATGACGTACAGCGTACACTTGTAGATCGCTAGTTCCACAATACACCAAGCTAATGCAGAGGAAGCTAGGATTCCTATTTGTTCTGGAGTGAATCGCTCTTGCATTCCCAGAACGATACCTGCCACTAAAAGATAGGTTATATAGGCCATGGTGGGGATGTAGAGGTCTGGCACGTTTATTTCAAACCTAGGCTGCACTGGACCATCTTGTTCATACTTCACAGACCAGTCCTGTAACGACAAATAATCGAGATAGTTTTTTGGTGTGATTGGGAAAATCTAAGATACGAGATATATACTGACATTTCATGAAGAAATGGATGTGTACATATCACAGACAATGAGTAACAAATATCCTCTCTTATTAAACTCGTAAAGATAGTCAAATAACAAGAAATTCTGTCTTTCTACCGTCATTACCAACAGATATTTCTGAAGAGTTTTAGTTCAGGATTAATATCTGATACATCATCAACATCTTTTGACACAAAGAAGGGTCATCATTTGAAAGTAAAAAAGTCAATACGATACCAAGACAGGAAATTTATGTCCAGACATGTGAATGTACCCATGGTTCCCTCCATCTCATTAAAAATCTGTCTATTTTTTCAATTCCCATTTTATTGTTGGAGAGAAATTTTAGCGAAAGATAGGTACAGACATGTTCTTCAATAGGGTAACAAATTTATTGATTTATCTACACTTCATCAAAATGAATTGATTCATGAATTCACCTGATTTGTAGATATATTCCCTTCTTCAAGATTTTTATGAAGTGAAATTCAAGAAAAATCTTCTAAACTTCATACTCTCCACAAAAATACCATTTCCTATCTTCTGCATGAAGTGCTAAATTATGACCAATGTCATCTCTGAATCATACTTTCTTGCAAAAAATGATTGTTAACTCACTTTGTGTGTGAAGGGAAAAAATAGCAGCATTAGCTTTGACAAAACATATCTAGTGTCAACAGCAAAATAGTATTTTAATTTTGTAACAGGAAGAAATCTCTCTACTTCATTCTTCAATATAGTTTTCCCAGCACCTGCAAGCTGAAAAGAATATTTTTGAAATAAGATTTCTAAATAAATCAGTGCAGTAGTGATGAAAATATTTTGTATATAGGTACTTCTGAAATAATTACCTGTTGTCCATACTGCAGAGCCATATCTTGGACAACGGGTTGATTGAGAACTGCTAAATTTGTTGCAACTCCCATTGGATTCATGTTAGTTGGAAATGGAGTCTGATTAAAGTTTTGAGATTGCCCCTGAGGCATCTTTGGTGTACTTGAGTAAGAGTCAAACTGAACATTTGAAAAACCTATAACAACAAAACTTGGTACCCTGCTTCATTTCAGAAATAGTAAGGAAATACCTTGTTGAAAGGGCCCGCTGGGTTCCAAATTCGGGTATAAGTTCTGTTGCTGCTGCATGTTTCCAGGGTCTAAATTTGGATACGAGTTTTGAGGTTGCGCTTGTCCTTGGTCGTAGGGGTTGAAACCCATGGAGTTAACATCGGTAACTCGTTTGAGTTTTCTTCCAAGGGCTGAAATATAAAGTTTTTGAATATGCAACATTATGGTTAATTTTTACACATATTTTTCAAAATACTTACGTTGTCGCCCCCCACTGTTTGCATTATAATTCATTGTATTTGGGTTTATTAGAAAATCATAGAAGAAATATTATATTTCAACATTTTTTCAATTAAAAACAATAACCCATCAGCCCGTCAGTGACCGTGACCAGACACGTCACTTGACACAGAACACAGAACAAGTGACACTTGTCATGTGCAGTAGTGCCGTAAAAATAGTATCCACAATGGCTGAAATGCTGAATGCGCCGTACGGAAGCAAAGGCCAAGAAATAATAGAGAGAGAGAGAGATAGTATCCTCAAAACTAGAACTGTACAGAAACATAAATGAGAGAGCTGAAGCTTATACAATCACATATAACACATATTATGTATTAATACCAATATGGAAGATGGATGTTATTAAATAAGAGCCAATGTTAACTAAGTGAAGCCGATAATATCTCTGTCGCAGTCTCACAATCCGGTTGTGATTCATCCACTACGCATGCGCAATTTTTAACATTAAATGACATTCTTTTGGATGTTATTTTAATGTCAAAAACTCAAAAGATTATCCTGAAGATTTCAAGAAAATTGAATATATCAACAAATGTAACAGTACGGACAAGATGTAAAAATTCCAGCACAGAACATTCAAAGTGCATTTTGGTTTCCCACAATTTGTCGGAAACCGAGTACTCCCTTGGCTAACACCACAAAGGGTGTTGAAATAACTTCGACAATAGTCAGTGCATGCAGAATTTTTCACCCAAGAAAATTTCACGTATGCTTCTGGCTTAAAGACACAATTAAATATTAATTTCCTCGAACAAGGGTGATGCAGCTAAAAACGACAAGCACAAGCTAATAGTAAGCCGCCATCGCGACTTCTCATCTCATCATCACCTTGAATTAATATATTCAAATTAAGTATTTTAGAAAATAGGTCGATTTCCTGATGACTACGACTTAGAAAAGAACATCTTCAGGAACAAACCAAGTAACCGATTCTAACACCGATAAACAATTATGATATATTTGAATTAGAAAAATTGTAGACATTCGATATAACTTCAAATAGTGGAATCTCTAGGTACCTCCATTTTGGAACCTACTACAATTCCTCAGTAGGAACACGTTACTGGGATCCTAGCCAGTAGTTGAAAAAAAAAAAAAAGGACGTGTCTACTACTCCATCGAACGGCCGAAAATTTGCTTAACGGGCAACGGGAGTGATGGTCATTTAGTGAACGAGGAACGTCCAATCTTTTCAAATATTGTATTCACATTCAGCAATTTTTCTTATTGTGAATACTCATTTCTTATTGCCCCAATATGGTTCAGAACGTTCAACAGATTTTGGATTCGATTGCATCACTCTTACGGGTCAAATTGCCGACCGAAAATTCGAAAGATCAGGTATGAAGTGATTAGTTTTGAATTGAAAAATTATTTATTTTTATTTGTTTAGCCGAAATGTTCTCGAGTTACCAGTACAATTTTCGAGCTATTGAGAGCAGCAAATAATTCAGAATATGCTCCAAAGAATAGTTTAGAGACTGCACAGATACAACAGTGGATTGAGTTTGGGATTGTATACGCTTCCCATTTGGAAATTCCACAAAACGTTCATCTTACACTAACGGTAAGTTAAAGTTCCTGATTCGAAACTCTTGATTCATAATGAAATACACCATTCATGCAGTAATCTTAAATACTGTCAAATCGTAACAAAACCTTTCCCATTTGGTCAAATCAATGCAGTCAATTTGAAGTTTAGTGATATCTGTTATATCTGAATATCAATTACTTACTGTTGTGAAGTCTGGTTAACTCATGTGCAGTTCAGAAAATCATAATTTGTATCTCAAATAGTTTAAAAATGGCCTACTTTTTTTGCGTATCCCGACTTAGGATACCTGCATGAACACTCCCATTGATAAATATCAATGATTTACCTTCATCATCAGCCAAATATAGGCCACAGCATTTTGAATATATATGAATAGGATGAAAGAATGATAAGTAGTGATCATTTTCAGGGCTCGTAATTACCATATCTATTGACCTGCCCTGCCCAATACCTCATTGCATATAATCACTCCGAAGGCAGTTGTGAATCTCAATAAGCATTCCGTTTTTTGTAGTGAATAGATTTGCTGAATTGTTGGTAGGTACACTAGTGACACTTAAGTAATTTAAAACTATTTCAGGAACTAAACGAAATTCTTGCTTCAAGAACATACCTTGCAGTTCCCAGAATTACCATTGCAGATGCCTTTTTATACCACATACTTTTGAAGACTATGGTAACAATTTTTGCTGAATTTTAATCGAATAGACTAATTTAATTTAATTTCCAGAGATCCCTCTCAAATCTTGAAAAGGAAAAATACCTGAATGTCTGTCGGTGGTTTGACACCATTCAAGACAAGTTTTCGAAGAACAAGACAGAGCTAATAAATTTTAGTGCAATTTACTTAGCTACTTTAGTACCAGCGAGACATTAGTAGCTCATCATTGAACAAGAAGTGTCTAATAAAAAAAAATAATATTTTAATAATCTTTCATTCATTGAAGCCAAACATTTGACTTTGCATAAAGTATGCCCTTTTCAATCAAGAGGGTTTGACTAGGAGGATAGTATTACACTAACAACAATACAGTTGAAATAGCAAAAGTGCTACCGTAGATATCAGTAAGACGCCCCGGAGTACTTCGGTACCCAGGACAATTAGTCGACGCTTACCCGCACAATGCTCTGCCTTCTGTGCGCAATCGAAAGAGCGTTTTATGAAGGAAGAGTATGAATAAAATAATAAAAATTAAGAAATGAAAACTTGAAAATGAATTAAGAGAAAAAATGTTTGAATTAAACGGTTTTATTGAAAATGTAGATAATGTACTAAAAGCTAAAAAAAAGAATTACTCGAAAAATTCAAGTTGAACAGTTTAATTGAAAATAAAGGTAACATATCAATCAATATGCTTTATTGTCAGAAAAAAAAATTCTATTTACAAAGCGAGTACTCAAATACAAACATGTAAATAGCTATATACACAATGTAAATATGTTGGATATGAAGTCACTATCACGTTGATAAATTAATTACTTGAGAAAAGGTATATAAACATACAGAGAAAATATACACAAAGGTCTATAAACAGTATAATTCCAAACAAAATTTGAAAAGTCAGTAAGCAAAATCACCATCCTAATATTTAATATTAAGTCATATGAAAGTTAACAGATATGACTATAGTCCAGGAAAATTAAAAGATTATGGTGAATTTATAAACCAAAACAATTATTTAATCTGTATATAGAAACAATACATACAAATTATAAAAAAATATTTTAATGGTTCTAAAAATAAAACTACAAATACAAACAAATTCTGGTATAATCGATAATTAGACAACACTCCAACATGGGTAAGTTGAAAAAAAGGAAATTTAAAATTTTTCTGAAAAGAATCCATCCAGTAAATGCCTAGTGAAATTTTTCTCAAGGAAACTTTGAATTTTTTTAAATCTGCAATCTTTTATTACATCATTGAGTGATTGAAAATTTTCTTGCCATTATATAATGGAGTTTTCATCTGGGTATATCTTGGAAGTGGTAAGTTTAAATTAAGGAATGGTCTAGTAACGCAGTGACTACTCTTATTTCTGTACTCACTGTGGATAAGGCTCAGTGTTTACAATATATAAATACATGGTAGCGGTAAGATTTTATGTTCTATGGATAAAGGAGTTCTATGGAGTTCCGGAATTTGGCTTTGCGCATGTATCTTATTGCCATTTTCTGCAAGACGAAAATCGTGGCCAATAAAAATCCACTACAAGATTCTCCAAAGCAAATTCCGTATCTAAGATGTGGGCCAATTAGAGCAAAGTAAACCTGATGGTTCAGATGGTCTCGCACAATCAAACCAAAATGAGAACGAGCGCCATCATGCATAAACCACATATCTCTCAACATTTCAGTAGTGAATGAGAATTTGAACCATTCAAATGTTTTCATTTCAAATAATGGCAGACACCTCAAGTTGGATATCATTGAACGAAAGTGAATTTTTATCAAAAATCGTTGCTCCAATCGATTTTCCGCACTTTCATTCAGAAAATTGTTTAATTAACCTGATTTTGTTGAAAAATACCAGTCATTTCGAAGTTTTGGGGTGTGGAAGATCGGGGGTAGTGTTTTCCTGACTTTGTATCAAAACAACTGACTCCTGCATGAAAGCTCATCAACGCAATTCATTTGCTTGGTCAATAACCAAAATTTGGTTGATTTCGAATAATCAGTCGAAAAGTTATTTTTAATTTTGTAATTTGAGGGACCACGAAGGATTTTAGAAACAAAAGTTATATGAAGTACCTACTGGTGATATAATTGACCACATATATAAATTGCCAGGAAGAAAACAGGAAGTCCAGGGACACCCTGTATATACTATTCACATTCTCTGGTTACACTACGCACAACGATTTCATATTTTTTCTGATAGATGATTTTGTAGAGAATTTTGCAAGGATTTTGAAAAAGTGTCACATGAATATGTTCAGAGCAAAGGTTGTGGAGTTGGAAGAGGAAAACCGAAAACAATTTCGATTTATTTTCGAAAAATCGAAATATTTTCAAACAAACTGAGACATAGATGATTTTGTAGAGAATTTTGCGAGGATTTCGAAAAATTATCACACAAAAATGTTCAGAGCAATGGTTGTGCAGTTAGAAGCGGGAAACCGAAAACAACTTCGATTTAATTTTGAAAAATCGAAATAATTTGAAACGAACTGAGACCGATGATTCTGTAGAGATTTTTGCGAGGATTTCGAAAAAGGATCACATGCATATGTTCAGAGCAACGATTGTGATCCATCATTGCCCCAAATCTATGAGGAGAGTCGTGATACCTGGTACCTACCGATCAAGTACGTATGATCGAATAAAATTCTAGATAGGCGCCCAACGCGGGGACAATTTGAGTATTTCATGAGACGCCATTGAAGGGCATTGATAGTTTTCATACAACAACTTTGTCAGCTTGAGCTGAATAATAAGTTTTTCATATAAGAAGTCATTTTGAAGTGTTATATTTTTCTTCATTTTGATTTTTATCTTCCAGTAATCGACACTGATAAGATTCCATTTTTTCATTCATTATCAAGCTAGTCCCGCAATATATTGCACGAAAACGGAAATTTGATTCCACATGTTTTAGATACCTATTGATACCAAACAACAGCGAATTGAAGATTCAAGATGTTTCAGCTTAATTTGTCTCAGATTTACAGTTTAGTTGTGTAATGAATCCACCAACATTCACCTGTATTAGAAAAGAAAGTAATAATCCATAAATATTTGTCTCGATTCAACAAATAAAACATACTACATGTTAAATAATAGTCTTTATTCAATTAATTATATAAGATAAAATTGCTCAAATAAAACATTCCTAGTACTTAGTGTCAAAAGTTTTCATCAATATAAGGCATATGTTTTCAGTTAGGCACCATATTAAGTCTTGTTACTACGTAAGTATATAATCCTAATTACAATAAAAAAAACATCAGGCAGGCACTTCACTTTTAAACACATCTCAAAAATATACAACTTAAAATATAAAACCGTAAACTTCATTTGCTGAAAAGCTTATACATTATTATTATTGGCACATAAAATCTAATATATTTGGTTAAAAACTGTAATTAAGTCGTTCAAAGAAGCAGAAAATATATAGCACCAATCGCAAGTAAGGACACTTACAGAAAAGACAATATACAAGTGAATATTCGAAAACAATCTTTTTCGAACGTTCACGCGAGATTATTAAAAATTATAATCCCTACACACTTTCTGGGACCGTAAAACCCCGACGCTCTCTCCCCCAAAATGTTGCACTGTTCCAGCTCACTCGAACCTAAAACTCCTGGTAGAAGACTCTTGCTTACTACTTTTCGTCATCGAAACGGTTTTCTTTTCTATAATCTGCTGAGTCACCGACTTCTTGAGCATTTTCTGCTCCAAAGTGTCTTCGTTCTTTAGTACGGGAGGTTCGTTGATGTACTCAACGTTAGTCGAAAACGACGACTGGTAATGACTATCGTTCCCGTTCCTGAACGTCTCGAACGACTTCTTTTCCAAGGGAGACGTGACACCCGGCTTGCTCGTGTAATATTTCTCGACGCTCGACGAGTAAGTAGGCTGCGGCGTCGAATGGTAGCTCTCGTACTTGTACGTGTTCGATTTGTACCCGTCAGGAGTTTTGTACGTGTTCGAAGCGTACTCCGAGCTGGAGTACCCGTCCGAAAGGTGCTTCGAGTCGACAGAATGGAAGGAGGAATCCGTCTTCGGCGGCTCGTACCCCCGCAAGTGGCTGGGGGTGCTCGTGTAACCGTCTTTGGGGGAGAACCGGGGCGCGTTTTGCGTGTATGAGTTGTAAGCCGATCCGTAGTCCTGCCCGTACGAGTTCGTGGTGCCGTACGTCGCCGAATCTAGGCTGTTGATATGGGATTTGAGGACGTTCTTGTTGCGCTCTAGCGAGTTCACTTTTTCGGGGCTCTCTAATTGGGAGTATGTGTCTGTGTAGAATTTCTGTTGGGGGCTTGGGTGGGAGTGCGATGAGTCGTACCCTTGGACGTACCTAGAATGTTTCGTGGATGTTGAAAGTGTTCGGCAGGTATTGGCAGAAATGGTGAATGGGACCTATCAGGTATGTGTAACGTGAAAGCTTTGAACCAAATCGTCAAAATATCATATTATACACTCAGGAGTCGCCATTTAAAACGAAACAGACACGGTCATGTCGAAAAATACGTACTTACATTGGTCAAGGGGAGGTTTTTTGATACAATTTTTAACACTGCAACTGTAGCCCTCTAGAAGGGTGGGACCAGGGTTGGGCTGATTAAAATAACGATTGAAATCATTATATAAATCGCTCGATTATTAAAATCATGATTTGAATCAATTTTTGTTTTTTTATTCAGAACCAGATAACAACATAATATAAAAGTTTTCTCGAAGATCAAAAGGAGTAACTGCTTTTAGCAAAAACAACAAAAGAGAAGTAAATAATGCCAAATTCCTAAACTAAACGTAACAGCTAAATTTTATTACCGTATATTTTCAGTCTATTCATTTTCGTTATACAATTTAATCGAAAACACGAGTTTTCCTCCTTTTTCTATGCCTAATCTGTTTCTAATATCCGAGTGTACAACTAGCGAAATGCGTGAAATTGTCGGGCAACGTCAATTTATAGGTTGAGAAGGAAAACAAGCCCCGACAGGAATATTCTTGCAAAAAGCACAACAAACGCGTTCGTGTTCCTGCCTCACTCGGCACTGTATAGCGAGTGTATAGGACAGAAGGAAAATAAATCACGACAAGAATTTTCTTGCAAGAAGCGCAAAAAATGCGTTGTCACATGTTTTTGAGCAGCAAATTGTATTAAAATTTTTAGACTTATACATTTAAATAATCAACAATAATTTCAAAGAATCAAAATGTTCAAATTTTCTATTTAAATTTAAAAAATCAAATAAATAGTGATTTTTTGAAAAATCAATGATTTTTTATTTTTTTAATAAAAATCAGATTTTGCCCTACCCTGGGTGGGACCAACCCTTATTATTTCAAATGGAACGAGGGGTTGAGTGATACCTTTTTTAAAGCGAATTTAATTCTCTTTCAAATGACATCTCATTTGCGAAATATCTCTGAGATAAGTATCTAATTTTGTAATTGTTTTTCATTTCTATATGGGTATTCCAACTCTTTCGTCAGTGTACATCCCTAAAAATTTTCTCGTTTGGCAATATTTAATAATTTTTTTTTCAAAAGCCAAATTCTCTCTGTGGTTCTGTTTTTTGTTATCAACATTACTGAGGATTTTTCATAATTCAAACTCAATTTGTGATAATTTAGCCAAGAAGACATCAATTCCAAGTCATCAATCATGTCATCATATATTTCTTTCGTAATACTAGAAAAATAAATTAGTGTTGTATCTTCGCGTGTAATTTGATATTTCCTTTCAATAATAATTTTGGAGCAGAATTAATATAGATAAAAATTAATCTGGATCCAAAATAGAACCTCGTGGAACTCCACAAGTAAATATAACCCATTCACCATTTCTTCAAACATTAGATAAAATAGCAAATATTCCATGTGTACAAAAAACACTGCATCTCATCAATTAAAACGATGATTCATGAAACTAAAAATGCGAGACACATGAAACAGTTGCAACCAAAACTAATACTACAGTATTAACTTACCCAAAGAATTTCTATCAACTACCTTCACTCTGTACATGCAACAGACAAAAGCAAAACAAGTTAGTGGTGAAAGATAATGATTATATAACAGATATATCGAGCAGTGCTGTTTAATGGAAAATGTAAATTATCGTCATTCTACAGAGGTGAAAGGGTATGAAATACTGAAAGCTGGAATTTGTCATTACTCCATAATGAAAAAGTTATTGTTATTCACCGAAATATCAAATGAAGAATATTTAAAGAAATATAAAACAATCAATACTTTACACAAAGTTATGAACTAGACGCTCATTTCAGAGGAGCAGAAAATGAATAGAATGTACCCACTTAAACTCCAGTTGAAAATGAAACACGATCCTCAACATTCATTGAGAGTATGAGTAAAGTACATATGTTCCAAAAGAGAAAACATTGGGACATTTTATTGTAATTTGTTCCAAATTACAGATTATTTCACGCCCCATTGCCCAAAAAACCAATACAATACCAATACCAAAAAAGTTCATGTGTAGTTAGTCAAAAACTTCGATATTGAAGAGGGATTGAGGTCAACTAACTTACCGCATTGAATCTTGGTCTGGAACGGAGCTGATATAGCCGTCAGTATCGTCTCCGGAAGTTTCATGTTTGTATTTGGCTTGACGGATGACGGTCAGCTTGTTTCGAGCTTCTTCCAACTGTTTTTCTATTCGGATTATCTCAGAACTGAAAAAAATAAATAAATTTGCTTAAAAAATGGGTTCCACATTTGATTGCGCAGTGAACTGCCTCTAGGTTTCAAATTCCGTACCAAGTTGAGTTGGTTAAGTTTTTATATTGCATCAACCAACCATATGTTCGAATCGTTCAAATAAATCACAAACTCACACTTGATCCAATTCCTGAGCGTATCTAGGCACTTTTTTAAGCGGCAGCAAAAGGTATTTGTCGTCTTCGATGTTCTGCGCTTTCTGGGCGGCTCTCACCAAGTTGTCCGTCGACCTAATGACTGCATTACCAGCAGCGTGTAACCTCCTCGTAGCCGTCGTGTCTCCCTCCGCCTTGACCTTGCACGCCACCAAAAGCTGCGCCGTCGAACTCGCGACTTGCTTGGCGGACGCTATGAGTTTGTCCTCGCTAGCGAGCCCTGAAACAAAGAATATCCTAACAAACAGAAACGAAAAACACCACCAAAAATTAAGTGTAATAAATAGACTGTTCTTGCGGACGAAAATACATAGGTGAAACATCAAGATCTCCAGAAGTTCGAAATAGAGAACACCAGTATTCATATATTAGGAATAGTTAACTTAATGGCTCTGAATTTATCGAAACATATTTTCACTGTCGACATCAATCACAGAGTTGAAATGTTCAACATACAGCCAAGTAAAGTAATGAGAGAAGAAAATTGATCTGCCACAATAAGGATAACTGAAGACTAGATTGTTCATTGCAAATGCGATTTCTAAAATGAAAAATTTCAGTCTGCTTGAACAAGATAGCCTGATAGAAAGCTAGCCCTTTTCAGTCACTAAACGATACCGATGGTGAATGAGTAATTCCTCTCAATTTGCTGATGCAAGTTTGAACAAAATAAAACAAAAGTTTATAGTTGTATAGTGGATGAAGAAGATTTTCAGCTTTTTTGATGAAACATGTGGTTCTTTGGGCAATAATGCATATTATTATTTTTACAAAATTCCCTAACACCACTGCTGAACATTATAAATGCAAATTTATATGGGGGGCCAACGAAAGAATGTTTAGCTGCCATCCCGAATGGTCTCGAACAGCGTAGATCTTCTAGTTCGATCAGGGTATTTTAGAATGCGTTTCATTGAGACACCGGAGTGTTTTTCGTATGGAGTATTGAGAATTGGAGCTTAGTGCAAAAGCCTAGTGAAGATAAACGAACCCAGAAATACCGTCAAATTATTATAATTGAATGTTTTTCACGCAAGCTGGAATATAGAAAATAGTCTATATATAGATATAGATAGATATTGATAGAGACATTTCTATAAGTTCTTGATACTGACTCCATTATGACAGTCGAAACGTTCAACATTGTTCACACGGATTAATAGCCGAAAGATTTTTTTTCTATATTATTATAAATCTTTCACAACCCCCCCCCCTCAAAAAAAAAACAACAGACACCCACCTTGCACTAACGCGTTGGCGCTCTCGACGAGGGTGTGTGTCGCGCTCGCGACCAACCTCGCGGCGGAGATGAGCCCTTCGGACCACTGGCCGTCGTCGGACGACGACACCGGCGTGCCGGACACCTTGCCGGCGTCGATGAGCTCGCGCTGCGCCGCGCTGGCCGCCTTCACCAGGGCGGACGTCGCGGCGGCGATGGACTTGGCGGCGTCGATGATCATTTCGTCGAAGTTGAGCGTTTCGTCGACGTCGTGCGTCTGGAAAACGGAATAGGTATAAGAAGTAAAGGGAAAGCTCGACTTCTCGATTTATTGGACTAATAAATAATAATAAATTTAAATTTTGAAAAATTATCATTCACGTTCATTGACAAAAAAACCAATTTCATCACAATCGAAGTTTTTGTTACATATTTATATAAAATTTGTAGGTCTGGATATTGAAAAAAGTATTTCGTGGAATATTCATATTGATCTAATTCGAAAAAAAAAACATCATCAGTCATTGGATGTTTATACAAGATTAGGAACTATATTCCTTTGCAATATCTAAATCAATTTATTTTTCACTAATTCATTTGAAATACCATCTTGAGATCACTCAAGTCAACCAACGAGAAATATTTATAAACCAATTCGTCTCCTCGACTTCAATTCTATTTACAAACTAAAAATATGTACTATTTTGCAATCGATTATGACTAATAAAAAACATTCTATAATGAAATGTTTCAAATCTGTTAGTTAAACAAGACAGTTTAATGATTTGTAAACTAAAAATATCAAGACTGAATTTCCCAGAAAATCTATTTTCTATAAAGGTGTTATCATTACCCACTGGAATAAAATGTTTTTCTAAAATGGTTAAATTCAGAGTTTCTGTGAAGTGTTATTTGTTAGAATAATTATTTTGAAAATCTATTTATTTTCTTCGTTTTCGAGTAATACACGATTTTGATATAGCTTAATATATGTATTGCATATGTTCCCTATATTTTTAATAATAATAACAATTATTTATGATAGGGAACAGTTTCGGTTCAAGCAGTTAAATGCAGTTAGCAAAAAGGAACTTGTATCAAAAAATCAATAATAAAATATAAACTATAAATAATAAAAGGCCTTTAATACTCAGTTAATCACTTAAAGAAAATGCAGTTCATTTTAGAATACATGTATCAACTGGGATTCCTGTCTCATGTTTATAATATGGAATATGGTTCAACAATCATTCAAAAATATGCTCGTTTTTAACCTACTTTCAGATTTAAAAGTGTAAAGTGATTTCACTTCCGGCGAGCAGTATAAACAGAAAATTTGTTCAAATACACTCTTTCCTTATTATATTGCCAGAAAGTGTGTCTCCATTATAACCATGTAATTTCTTTATATATCATATTATTTCGAATATAATTTTTTTTTAACATGACAAATATATGACGTTCAAGTACTGACATTTATTTTCATACAAAAGTTGCCGTTTTTTAATAGTAGAGTTCAATACACTAAAACTATAGTTACAATCCTATCCTCACCAAACATTTTTATATTTCATTTGTATTCCAAGGATTCGTATTTTTCACATTCGAAGAATACCACGTGTTATTGAAAGAAAAACTGTTTTGAGAGTCTCGTATGGTTGACTGCCTCCTCACGGATCGATGTCACGTTAAGTAAATTCTGATGAGCTGCGGGTTCGGAAGAAATGTTTCTTCCGCCCAAAATGAAGACCATTTGGAAAATCCGTTGACTAGCACACCGCTGTAATAATATGTTTGACTCCTGGGTGCTTTCTGAACGACAACCAAGAATATCAAACATATCTCACAGCAGTATGCATTGTTCTTCTCTTGGATCCATCTGCTAGTACGATCGAATTTCCTTCGAAAATAAAAAACACGAATAGAATCGAAATTCTACTAACCTTGACTGTTTTCCTTGGCTGTAGACTGGCCAGTTTCTTGGCGGCAGCATCTATAGAAGCTGCTGCTCCCAAAAGTTCGTTTTCTGCAATGACTGTTGGATCTTCTGGATCTACCAAATCCGAACCTGATAAGTGAAAAATAGAAGTTGAATATTTATATACATGCGATGTTGTTCAAAATACAGCCTCACCAAAATTGAAACCTAGCGGCCTGAATGAGTTAAGATCATTTATTCAGCTCCCCAGAGGTCATATGGTGTATCTAGGAAAAAAGTTCCATAACTTTTTATCAAGCCCACTTAGCTTAGATAACTTTCTCCGGGCGAAACAAGCTTTTAGGGGTTTGAGAATGAAATGCTATCTTGGTGGGTGAAATTTCATTACCATCTATTTTCCGTGTGTAGAAATATCCTATATATGCTAATCATTTGATTCAAGTTTCTTAGGCTTGGTTCACAAATTGAACAAGAAGTGATGGGATTCAGCGCTTGTTCAGTATATAGGCAGGGGAGTAGCTATTTTAGATAGACCTTTTCTTCCTTGTCGTATGATAGGTATCCTTTATTTCATTGATTCGGAAAAGAGAAAGTCTAAAAATAGGAAAATCATCGATGATTAATCGGTAAACATCTCATTCCATTATTATTTTATTTTTTCTCCAACCGTCTGAACATGACCTTCTTATATTCACTCAGTTTGAAAAAAGTAGGCTATTTCAGGATATTACTTGGTTGCCATGGTGGAAAATTCAACCCAGTAGAAAAAATTAAGAATTCAACAACAAAAGTGGAATATTTGCTTTTCGCCAATTTTCGGTATCTGTGATGAGTCTTTCCTAAAGTTCATCCACACTATTTTAAAATTTTTACTATTGAATTGAATTCGATAAATTCATTTTTTCAATAAATATTGATCTCAACCTGGAGTCTTGTAGCAGAATATTTACTAATTGACTGATAAATATTATATAGTGATTCTTCATCCAACAAAAATAATTTTACACCTCCTAATATCACAGAATTGGCGAATAATACTCTCATAGAACTGCTACCAATCTGTTTTCAGTGTCGAATAAAATTTGCAACAAATCTCAAAATCAGCGGTCGGGGAAAAAAATGTGTGTTCAACTGGTACCAAAAACGCCTTTTCGTGACTCGTAAGATTACCATTGATGGAGGGTAATACAACCCAGTAACTGCTGCATATCATATACGTATTTATAGCGTTTGGTCTTTCGAGCCGTATTCATTAAAAACCTTGCCCACAGTGTTATTTAACCGAGTAACTACTGCATATCATTCAAGTATTCCAATAATATGGTCCTTCGAGCCGAATCAATCGAAAACATCTCACCTTTCAGTTCCTTGGCGAGCGTAAGCAAATCAGTTACGCTCTGCGCGATCTTTCTCGACACGACCGGCAACAACTGCTTAACGTCGGCGGATCCGTTCTCCTGCAAGATGAGCAGCAGCAACTCCCTGAACTGCTTCGCGCACTCGTGGCCCGTGTTGAGCGTCTCGCGGCGCAGCTCTTCGGTCTCGGCCAAATTGTAGGCGGCCCCTTTGCAGATGATCAGCATGCCGGAGATGGACTTGCGCGCCATGTTCGCGGCGGCGATGATGTCGTCCTGCTTGTTGCTGATGCCGGCCGAGACGCACTTGGCCGTCGCCAGCGTGATGGACTTCGTGCAGCGGATCAGCTCTTCGGCGGTGACGCCTTGCTTGTAGCCGTCGGTGGAGTACAGGGCCTGAAGAAACGAGCAAAAATTAATATTTTTTCAAGAAACCACGATAAATTGGTCGGCAGGCTGGGACATTCTCTGAAAGTTGGAAAGAAGGCGGGACCAATCCATCTCATTCCCTATTCCACGAAATCTACGGTTGTGACGAACTGGACATATTTGGTAATCAGTATTTAAATGAAAAGACTAAACATGTGTGTTTCTAAGGTGATGTCTGATTGGTCGGCAAGCTGACCCACTCCTTGGAGGTCAGAAAAAAGGCGGGGCCAATCCATCTCAGTCCCAATTCCAAGAAATCCACGGTTGTGACGGAGGAGACATATTTGGTAATCGTATCCACAAGAAACAACTGTAGACAGGTGTATGTTTCTTGAGTTTTGTTCGATCGGTAGACATGCTGGGCCACTCTTGAAGGTAAAAAAAGCAGAAATCTATATCAGTCCCAATTTCAAGAAATTTACGGTGGACGAACTGGACATATTTGATAATTAGTATCTAGAAGAAACGACTATACACAGGTATGTTTCTAAAGTTTTGTCTGGTTGGTAGCCATGCTGGACCACTCTTTGAAAGGCAGGACAAATTATTATTAGTCCTGATTCCAAGAAACGACTGTACATAGGCGTATGTTTGTATAGTTTTGTCTGATTGGTCGGGATGCTGAACCACTCCTTGGTGGTCAGACAGAAGGCGGGATCAATCCATGTAGAAACTGATTCTAAGAAATTTACGGCAGACGAACTAGATATATTTGGTAATCAGTAGCCACAAGAAACGACTGCACACAGGTGCATGTGTATGTCTTGTTGTGCCTGATTGGTCGACAGGCTAGACAAGTCCTTGATGGTCAGGAATGCGGCAAGGTAACTGAATATCAGTCTTAATTTCAATGCATCAACGACTATATACAGGTAAATAAATAAGTAGTACTAGTTTGGTCCGATTAGTCAGAAGGCTGAATGACACCTTGATTGTTAGAAAAAAGGCGGGACCATTCACAATTAGTGCTGTTGCCAAATTAAACGCGAATTCAAACAACTTCGGTTTATTTCTCACTTGACAATTCTCAATTCAAAATATTTTATATCAATGACAACTTATCTATTTTTTATTTTTTCAATATAGGATGTTCAAATTGGGAAAACATAAATACAACATTTGAATACTAAAAATTCGTCTTCAACATTCTCCACCCACAGCAGGATTCGGAAAATGGAGCATTCATTTTGTAACAGGAAGGATGCATAATTTAGCAACAGGTCTCACATAGGTACCATTCTTATTTTTTATCTGGACTACTCTGATTATACCATCTTTACCAGGGTATGTTTTTTCCACTCGTCCAATCATCCATTGATTACGAGGAGCCTTTTCATCTACGACTAACACTATGTCTCCTACTTTGATAGGATTGCTCTTATCGTGCCATTTTCGTCGCTGCAGTAGTTTGGTCTATACTCGGTAACCCATCGCCTCCAATAAGAATCCGCCAAGGCTTCTGCTATCCGCCATTGTTTCCTACTGGACAATTCAAAATCACCATAAGATTTGACGTCACCAGGTCTAAGCAGCAAAAAATGATTTGGTGTTATTGCTTCAGGTTCACTAGGGTCAACGGAAATATGTGTTAACGGCCTTGAATTAATGATATACTCGATTTCATTCAGTAGGGTTACCAAAACTTCCTCTTTAGGGTTGATCGACTTCAAACTTATCTTCAGAGCTGTTTTTATTGAACGAATCATTCGCTCCCAAATTCCACCCATATGGGGAGCTCCTGGAGGATTGAATTTCCATTGTATACCTTTCGAGGCGAGATCTTGGGAAATTCCATCTTGATCCAAATTTTCAATCCATTCTTTCAGCTCTCGGTTTGCCCCAACAAAGTTAGTGCCGTTGTCTGTCCTGAATTCTTTTGGCTGCCCCCTTCTGCACATGAACCTTCGTATGGCAAGAATAGTCGAACTTGTATCCAAGGATGCGGCAAGTTCTATGTGGATTGCTCGAAGAGTGAGACAAGTGAAAAGTACGCCGTATCTCTTTTCCACTCTTCGTCCGATTGCAACAGTCATAGGGCCGAAAAAATCAATTCCAACAAAAGTAAATGGGAATGTAAATGCTCCCAAACATTCTGATGGTAACATACCCATTTCTGGAGCTAGTGGTTGACAATTTCGATTCTTGCATGCTTGACAATTTCTGAAACATTTCTTCACTGCTGCTCGGATGTTGATAATCCAAAATTTCAAACGAATATTGTTGACCACTGTCTCTAGACCTATGTGATTGGATTCCTGATGATACTTATCGATCAGAAGCTTGGTATATTTGTGATTTGGATCCAGTACGATAGGGTTTCTTGATTCAAGTGGTACATCCAATTGTTCGTTATCTGGAATTCTTCCACCAAGTCGTGTAATAGAATCTTCATCCAAGAAAACAGACAGTTTATACAAACGACTAGACCTAGGTAGATATTTTTTTCTATTCAAAATGGAAATTTCCTCTTCAAAAGTCTCACTTTGAATTTTCCGTATCCATAACTTCTTGGCTTCTTCTATTTCTGAAACGTCTAATTTCAAACTTTCTGGGCGCGATTTTTTTCTTATCCGGACAACTTTCTTGAAATGAAGAATCCACGCTGTAGTTCGTATGAGTCGAATAAGTTTGGAAAATCTGCAGATGTCAGGAAAATCCATTTGAAGTTCTTTCTTTTTCGATTGGATAAGAAGAATTTGTTCTTGGTCATGATCATTAGTATGAAATGATTCCATAGGCCATTCTTTCTCAGGTAATTTTAGGAAATTGGGTCCGGAAAACCATTCGCTTTCTGGCTTGAAACAAATATCTTTTCTTTCTTTTGTTGCTCGGTCAGCAACATTCAACTCAGAAGGTAACCAGTGCCATTGTCTTACTTCGGTATTTTCGTGAATTTCCCCGAGTCTACAAGCTACAAAAATAGGAAATCTTCTCGACTTAGACCGGATTTGTTGCACTACCACCATTGAATCTGTCCAGAAGTGAACTTGGTTGATTTCGTATTCCAGTTCTCTGCCAATGGTTTGAGCCATTCTGCAAGCGAGTACTGCGCCTTGTAGTTCCAATTTTGGAATGGTTTGTTGATTCATCGGTGCCACTTTGAATTTTGCCGCCAGAAATGCTGTATATACTTCACCATTTTCAACTGTTCTCAAAAAAGCAATCGAAGCGTAAGCCTTATCGCTAGCGTCACAAAACATATGTAAGTCCACCGTTTTAACAAATGCCAGACGTGGAAAATAATATCTATGAATTGTTACAGGGGTGATTTCTTTCAGTAGTGATAACCATTTCAGCCAATGATCAAAATGTTCTTCGGTTATTTCTTGATCCAATGATCAAAATGTTCTTCGGTTATTTCTTGATCCCAGTCGATGTTGCTCTTCCAAATATTTATTAGAATTCTGGCATTGATCATCATCGGGGCAAGAAATCCCAACGGGTCGAATATGGACATAACCATTCGTAAAACTTCCCTCTTTGTTGGTACTTTCTTCCCACTGGAGATGTCTGAAGGAATCTTCTTGAGGTTCAATTTGAATACAAAATCGTCGTTTTCTGGATACCAAGATAGTCCTAAAACCCTTTCCAAATTATCTGCATCTAATTTTACATTCGATTGCGTCTTAGTGCGTAGATTATCTGGGATAGACCGTATGACTGCAGTTGAATTACTTATCCATTTCACCATTTCGAAACCGGCTTCGTTGTGAACATGGATTATATTACGAATTCTATTGATGGCTTCATCTTCTGTGCAGCAAGAATCCAGGTAATCGTCGACATAATGTTCTTTTTCCATTGCTCGAACGACTCCTGGGTATTTATGTTCAAATGAAGCTGCGTTTTTGTTTTTTACAAATTGTGCTTGTGATGGACTAGAAATTGCACCAAAAATCATCGCGTTCATGATATAGACATCAGGAGGTCTACTTCTTTCCATACCACGCCAAAGAAATAGCTGTGCACATCTGTCTTTCTCGATGATGGAAATCCTATGGAACATGTCACGGATATCTCCTCCGAAGGCAATCCTATTCTGCCTGAATCGCCATAAAACTGAGATCAGAGATGGAACATAATCTGGGCCTTGA
Source organism: Zygogramma bicolorata (assembly GCA_032362365.1). Lineage (NCBI taxonomy): Eukaryota > Metazoa > Arthropoda > Insecta > Coleoptera > Chrysomelidae > Zygogramma > Zygogramma bicolorata. Next base: position 310,830 of record JAVJAQ010000699.1, read on the forward strand.
CAAAGGAAGTCGTTCAAACTGAAACCTTGAGATTTTGCAGCAGCGTCAAAGACCATGCGAATCTTTCCGGGTTTATTGATGTTCCATACGGCAAAGTGTGGGAGATACCAAGTTTTTTCAGTACTTGGTATCTCTGATGGCTCTAACTTCTCCGCATATCCCTTTTCAATGTATTCCGCTATTTTTGCATTGTACTGGTCAGCAAATCCAGCATCATGGTCCATTTTACGTTCCATACAATACAATCGTTTCAAAGCGTTGATTTTACTAGACGGCATCGAGACATCTTCATGCTTCCACAAGTGGCCTATCTCATAACGACCATCGACTTTTTTAATAGTCCTCTCCATAATATCCACGGCTCTCTTGTCTTCGACCGACTTGATGACATTATCCTGCATCTTTACACCAAAAGCTTCAAGACGAAAGCTGTCTTTCACCATTTGATGCAGTTCATCATCTTGCACGTGACGGCAACAAAGACTCACATGCGATAGTTGAGTTTCTATGTCCGTTTCGTCGATGGGACCATGTACTGTCCATCCTAATTTGCAATGAGACATCATAGGTTGGTGTAATTTTGGTTGAATTATGCTTCTAGGTACAATCAGGCCACAATTATCTTGACCAATTAACAATTCGGGTTTTGTATGGCTGATTGATTCAAGGAGGGCACAGTCAAGATATGGAAATTTTCTATTTAAATCATCAACGTTTATTTTCTGCGTTGGGAGTCGCAAATTTCTTACGGTTCTTACTTGCTTCAGTTTGAAGAAAGTAGGGGAATTTTTGTCTGCAGCAATCTCTAGAGACACCAATTTGGAATCATCTTCATAATGGGTGATTTCATTGGTCCACTGGAAACACAATGGTACAACAGGCCCTGGAAGTTGCAGTCTACGAGACAAGTCTTCTTCGATCATGGTACAAGTGGATCCTTCATCGAAAAGTGCAAAAGTTTTGACTTCTCCTGCTGGTCCTCGTAACAGTACAGGTGCAATCCTAAGAAGTACATTTTTTGTTTTGTTTGATGAAGAACTGCAGGTGGAATTTGCGCAGAAGTTGGAAGAGGGATTCCTTATCTGATCTTCAACATTAGTGGACCTTTCTGAAACAACTTCAGACTGTTCATCTCTTGGAACATGTAAGGATATGGTGTTTTCCTCTGCAACCATCTTTGCCACATCTTGACTTTAGGAAGCATCTGTTGGCCATATGTCCAGTTTTGAGGCAGAGGAAACACAATTTGAGGTTCAGAACATTCTCTCTCCTTTTTGCAATAGGAAGTTCTAAAATTTTCTTACATTTTGAGATGCTATGGTCGGAGTTTTTGCAGAAAAGACATACGCTAGTATCTTCTTGTGGTGTTGTGTTCTTCTTCGAGATCATGACGGTTTCTCTCTTTGAAGAAGAAATTTTGAAAGAACTGCCTCTTTGAAAAGGGTTACTGAAGGCAGCCATTGAGTTAAGTTCTCCTTCGAACCAGTCAGAAAAGTCTTCTAACGATGTCCCAATTCCTCGTAAATCACGTTGATGCTCGAATTTTCCCCACGAAAATTTCTGGATAGTAGGGAGTTTTTCGACTAAACTGGCTAATAATTCCGGATTGAAAAGGTACACAGAGGAATTAACATTTTTCATGGTAGTCACCATATTATTCACTGTATTGGAGAAGTAAATCCACGAATCCAATTTGTCTTCTCTCAGGATTCCAAGCTTTTTAACTTTCTCTATAAGTGACAGTATGATCCATTCCGTTCTTCCAAAATTCATTTCAAGCATTTTGATGATTTTTGGGACATTTCTTGGTGACGTAAGTAGAGCTTTCACAGTATCTCTGGCTTTACCCTTGAGTGCTCTGTCTAGACGAATTAAGTTTTCTTCATCAGATAACTCAAGCTGCTTGGTAGATCTGTTGAACTCGTTTATGAAAATGGGCCACTCTGTCAGTTCACCAGAAAAATGTGTGAGGTCTCTCATTTTCTGTCGAAGTAGAATTTTGTTTGTCGTGGCTGTGTTCTCAATACATCGTCGCGCAATATCCATGAGAACATGGTCATTTCCTCCAACCCCAACAGAATCTGAGAAGTTGGCGTTGGCCAATTGCGAAACATTGAACGTATCTGATTGGTTGTGTTCCTTCTCGGCACAGTGTTTCGATTGAGCCACCCAATTATTCATGATGAGAGGATTTGAGTATAAATGTTCAGAGTGAACAGATTGCACTCCTTCTAACACAACGCTACTATTTTCACTTTTTTCAGCAAACTTCCGATGAATTTCGAGTTCTCTTTCAAAATAATGACGTTCTCTTTCAAGAGCCTTGATCATTTCTTCAGATTTTTTGTCTTCGATTTCTTTCTGCTTTTTCAACAGCGTCAATTCCAAGTTCAATTCGGAGATACTCGACTTCTCAGAAAGTATAGACCTATTTTTAGTTTTACTGCTTCCTGCAATATTTATGTTCGCTGGGGCAGAAATTGTACTCATTTGAGGAACACTTGAGGAATATCTTTCCATATATTGAGTATCAGATGCGACTTTTCTTGCGGAACTTCTATAGCCTACACTTGATTGACAATTTTCTTCAGCTATGCGTAAACCAAATCCCCCAATGTACGTATCTGCATATCTCACAGGTGGAACTCCTTTGTTGTGCCTCTCGCTTCGGCGTACATTTTTGAGTTCTGCTTCATTATTCGCCTTGTTATTTTGCTCCATAGCGGTACTTAATTACTCGAAGGACCAATGTTAAGTTCAAAATTGCCAAATTAAACGCGAATTCAAACAACTTCGGTTTATTTCTCACTTGACAATTCTCAATTCAAATTATTTTATATCAATGACAACTTATCTATTTTTTATTTTTTCAATATAGGATGTTCAAATTAGGAAAAAATAAATACAACATTCGAATACTAAAAATTCGTCTTCAACAAGTGCCAATTTCAAGGAATTAATGATGCCCTGAACTGGATAATAATCAATGTTAAAAAAAAAGGACTATACAGATGACCAGACTATTCAGTATGTAGTGAGAGATTTTGCAATTGTACAAGAGAAACCTAAAGAATAACAAATTCGAATTCAAAGAATATAACCACTAGGTATCAAGAAAAAAATCATCGAATGTTAGAATAAACGATGATCTTGCTAGGTTATCAATTCCTTGTGTGAAACTTTCATGAAACCAACTGAACTCACCCTCATTTCTTGTCCGATAGCTTCTACCGTGGATTCCAATGCTCTGGTGCCTCTTGTATGTTCGTCTTCCACTGCCTTCACCGTTTTGAGTAGGGATGTTACGTTTGTGACCATAACCTGCAAAAAAGTTGGTGATTTATAAGTGTATAACCTCTACGAAATCACTATCATGCTTTTAGAAAAACACGTAGCTCAAAGAGGAGTTTTGAGAAATGTTACTTTGTTCACAGAGAAGGAAAGTGTTTGGCCAACTCGAAGCAGATGTTTATGCGAAAGTGGACACAACAGCTAGAATACATACCGAATCTGTATCAGAGGACAAATATTGATATTCTAAGAATGAAACAGCTTTTGACGCACACGAATTTTATTTACGAATATTTAGGAAAATAAAGTGATTGTTTTAAAATAGAACACTCAGTGAAGTATAAAATATAGATTCGAAACATTCAAACACAAAAAAGTCTTGATTTTGGAAGGTACTACAATTCAGAATATGCTCTTTATTAATGACAATTTGAGAAAACCTGCTATATTTCACTGAACAGTATTCTGAACTGACTATTCTAAATTTTCCACAAATTTCTGAAAAGGAATCAGAATTTTTCAAAGCATCACACGAAGACTAGATAATATCATATTCAGACGAAAAGCCATTGAAATCAGCTACTAAGAAGCAGTTACTAAACACTGAACGATATCCGATTGCAAATCAGAGTTGACATTCTCCTTGCTGTCACTCAAAAGTCTCAACAATTCCTCCTCTTGATCGGAAATCCACCAATCGGTTTCGGAATCTGTCACCTAGGGGCCAATCAAAACATGTTCTCGTTAAAAATAACCACCATTATAAATGTTTTATCAGAGCTTTTCAGACTAGAGGCAAACAGCTCCGAAATATCTTGATGTTGACTAACTTCGGTGAAAATCTAATGAACTGATCCATGCATCATTTCAATAGACACAATTTCCAGATTATCTGAAAAGCTCTTGATTTATTCAATGATTCTGGTGGACTTTAAACAATTTGAGGTTTAACATGTTTTGAAAAGCCTCAGATTAGATACGAAACTTTGTTAAAACAGCATGCACGCCATATTAATTTTTTATTTATTATTTAAAGTCCACTTATTAGATTAAAATTTCGAACAGAATCAGTATAACGCGCATGCATGTTTCATAAATACATATATGAGTTGGAAATCTAATAATGCTGTTAAAACTTGGATGGAGGAGGTTTTTACAACCAATTTTTAAAGCCCAAAGACAACAAAGATACTTGGCAACTCTACATTCCAGGAACCATCAGGTTTCACTTACGCCAAGCGATTAACCAATTCACCCTTGCAGAACATAAATTCCATACTTACCCTCAAAACTATTTTTGTTCCCTTTCAAAATCAATAATACTAACAACATTCACACACTTCATGAAGCGACCTCAGTTGTGTTCTCATCAGCGCTCAACCTCAAAATTAATCAAAACTCAATTTGCAACAGCCATTTATTAAGAAAATAAAAATATTAGTCAAATAACAGCAAAATGAAAAGAAGCCTATCTAATGTTAACTCTTTTATAATAGCGTACCTTTGCGCTGTCCTTGAGATGGGCCATGGCAGGATCGTTTATGGGTTTTCCACTGGCCGCCTTGGTAGCTTGAATGAGGTCTCCCAACGCGCTAGCGACATCTCGTACCGCGTTAATCAACATCACCTGCGAATCTGGATTGTCGGCGCCCAAACTTGCCGCTCCGAATTTTACCACTTCGGCGAGACTAACTATAATAAAAAAACGAAAAATTTGGACAAAGTCGTTGGACAATGTTCCCTGTTGAATGTTAATTGTTTGAACTTCCATCGTATATCAAATTAACAGCCGATTGCACTGACTTTTTGTTATTGGAGCATTAAGCTGATGCACCATTAAAGGTCAGTTAACGCACTGCAGCGATTGCATCATAGTTTAAGAGATTATTAAACACCCATTTATGACCCTTACCTAACTTAAAGAGTCCCTTTGTTAACGGTCTCACACCAAAAAGTCGGTGCAATCGGCTGTAAGTCTACTGACCCAACAACAACACAGAAATTGAAATGAATTAACGTGAGCATATGCTTTTTCTCAACCCATTTTAAGTTGCATGAAGCTGAGAGAGAGGAAGAGAGATAGAGCAAGAGTTAAAACATTTGCTCACTTTATGCATTTTCTTTGTCACATAAATGGCATAGAGTATAGAGGATCAAAACATCTGATATCTTGATGGAAACATAGGTATTTTGCCCCGAGATACCAGGTATGTAACGATACGTACTATGCATACCAACGCGCTTTCGCGACCATCAGTATCAGTAACATTTTTGTAGCCGAATGTACGTCAGAGGTATGTAAAAGCAGATACCGTGGTAACAGCTCGGTATCAACTGGCTGATACTTCGACATGTAATTTCAATCGTAGTATTTTGAATTTTGGTTGTCGATTATGTTAATGAACTCAACTACGAAGTTTGGAGAAATAAAATGTCACTTCAATGCTATATTCATGGCATGCATTATGAATGAACTTAAGAATAAAATGTAAGCTATGGCGTGTGGAATCATAAATTAATTCATTCAAAGAATCTAAATCTCTTTGAGAATACCTGTAAAAATGAAAATTAGAATATATCATTCTACAACTGAAAACGTTTTACTCCCAGCTTTTCTATAATTGATAATCCGTAATTAATTTTAAATTATAATTGATAATGATGAAATTGATGAAACAGATTCAAACTCTATAACCTAAACAAAAAATAAATATCCAAACATCAATCAGCAAGCTGACAGAGTCAGATACCATTTTTGATTTTCGTGACCGTCTGGTATGAAAGGAAATAGAACGAGATAAGAGAGAGGTATTTACCGCTAAGGTGCGTATCTTTATATGCCTGGCACATCGCGACAAAATGCCTTATAGTAAGATTATTGACACGATAAATCAAATGCACGATAAATCATACCACCATTCAAAATATCGAAAAAGAGGCATATTAAGATATTTTATCAATCTTTACAAAACCATATCCAAAGAAGAAATTCAAGAATAATATACGATTAGAGTTACTTTATTACGAATCCAGTCTTTGATAGGAGGATCATATCAAATAGGTTCAACTATTCAAGTGATTCCTTAGTAGTATGGTTCGAATAAATATATTAAATCAAGTTGGAGTTTGTAGCTGAAACACTGAAACAGAATTGAAAAAAATAAAAATCTTCAAATGATACTTTGAATCGTGACACAACGTACACGTACACGACGTATCTGAATACATCATTAAAAAAATGGAAAAGAACTGTCTTCACACGGTCCAAGATAACTTGAAGAAGAAAGAAGAAAAAGTGAAGAAGAAAGAAAATATCAAAATGGCTGCATGTTAATGTGAATGTTGATCATAGGAAGGATGTCCCCTAACCTATATTCACCTGGGTTCGAAATGAAGCAAATATAAACTCACCAATCGTCGAAACGGAGTTCTGCGCAGCGACAGCAAGCTGCTCCTGCGACGAAGCCGCTCCCGCGACGAGCGTCTTCGTGTCCTCGACCAACGCTTTCGCCGTCTTCAGGATATTCTCGCGGTGGTCGGCGAACGATTCTTTTTCATTTTCGGGATTGAGGTTGCCGGCAGTGGCGAACATGATCGTCGTTTCTAGGTCGCCGATTATGCCGGAGACGGTCGAAGCGGCGTTGATGCACGCTTGCGTACCCCTGGAGCCGGACTGAAGAGTCGCGAGGACGCGCGACACTTTTTCCGAAACGTTGCGGGAGCACTCGCCGACTTCGCGCAGGATGATGTCGTCCTTTTGAACGAGGCATTGGCCTCCAGCTTGTACTAGTTCTACGCAAGCGCCGCCGAGTTGTTGGACGACTTCCTGCAAAAACGGTGTAGGGTTCGTTATGGAGACCGAATGGCATTCCATCGAATTGGATTTCATAACGCAACTACAGTTGGAATGATAAATCTTTCACCATAAATCATCAATTAGAGATAACGAATTGAACTGAGGAGTTAATAACACGACACTACGTGGCTACAGACAACGACACTGAGTTGTACGACTTCCTGCAAAGACCATGTACGGCTCGTTATTGAAACCGAATGGCATTCTATTGAATTAAAAATTCATAAAGCAACTACAGAGGGAATAAAGTATCTTTTCCCACTCATTGTCAATGGGTGATTACAAATTGAATCGAGTGTTCGGACCAGTTTCTGAAGACTGACAGTTCCAAATGAGCGAATTGTATGATATTCTCATTTTAGAAAAGAGTTTCCAGAAACTATATTTCAGATATTTCCATGAATTTTTAAAGTGGCACTGAACCGGAAATATCTGTGACAATTTTATGTTTTTCAATGAAACGAAGGTAATTTTATGGAAGATTCCGGATGATAAAGCAACGTTAACAGGGAGAAAACCTCCGATTCAAGTCTACTAACTTCCTTATCGAGTAAGACTGAGCAGATAATTCAAGATGACGCAGGCTGATATAATATACCGAATTTCTAAAAAAATGTAGTATAGCCATATTGCATGCTAATAGAAACAAAAAATAGGATAATCGTCATTTCAAAAAAATTTTCATGCATTTTGTTTAATATGACAACACCGATGTTGCAAGGGGTGATTCGACTTTCTCATTATGAAAAATGACATACATAATAGTAGAGTCGGTGATGAAATGCAAAATCACAGACAGATTTTTGTATTAGGTAGTTTACCGCGATCGAAGCGGCCGCACAAAAATTTCTGTGTATCGGGTAGAATTGAAACGTATGATTTCTCAATTCTCACATCAACGCAGTTAGTTTCTATACCAACTGGCTCGGCCGAAGAATATTGCCATTTTTCATTAAAGACCTAACCAACCTCACGTCAAAAGATCTTACCTTGAGTTTGATGGCAACGTCGCCGTTAGTAGCAGCTGCCGCTGCGCCGATGCTGTCACTGGAAAGCTGCGCGTACTTGTGCGCAAGATTAGCTGACAGCTGCGCGATATTCTGGGTATCGGTCGCTGCCTTAGTCGAAATTTCCGCAGCGATTTTAGCGATAGATTTGGCGCACTCCACCATGCGCGTTTGGTAGTCGACAAAGCCTAGATCGCTATCGGAGATGATCAGCGAAGCCCTATTGTCTGACAGACGAGTCATCGCTCTAGTCAGATTGTCCACTACTCCGGAGACGATTCCACTTTGAGTGGATATTGCTTCCAGACTAGCCACGAGCTCCTGCAGGGTATCCCTGGTGGAGTTTGCGTACTCGTCAATGTCGGGGTGGATATTTAAAGCCTACAAAAAAGACAAATAAGTATGGAGACATAAAGTAAGAGACTCAATCGAACCTTGGGGTTTCCACCGCAGTCTTTCGTAGAGTAAACCAGCTGAAGAGCCGATTCGGCCACGGACTTTGCCTGATCCAGAAGTTGTTCTTGCTGTTTGGAGTTCGTCATGTTCGACGCAGCTCCTATGGTACTTTCGACGAGAGGCTCGAAATATTGAACCAGCTGATTGATGGCGTGACCTAGAAACGGAACAAGTTTATAATCCGCATCAGAGTATCGCACGGTGAATTTTACCGATATTTTCGGCTTCGAACTTTGCAGCGTGTCTCAATGGTTCGACGGTATCCAGAAGTCCAGCTGCAGACCTTTCCACTTGTTGACTGTATATGGGTAGAGCGGTAGATCTCTGCGGTTTCAAAGACTGCGATACCGCATCCATGTAGGCGGCGTCGAGAGACTTCAAGTGATTCGTTATTATTTGGGCCGCTTGCTCGCATTCATTTCTTCCAGGTGCCTCGTTGCTACGATACAAATAATATTTCTGATCTATGTTTTATGAATAGGAGGTTACGGCCTGAACATTTTGGTTGCGTATTGAAACATCAGCAATCCGTTTTGTCACATTTAGGAAAAACTAGTGACATTCGAAGCACAATTCCTCAAATAAAACCAGTGAATTCCTGTTCATCAAAGAGCTACTGCCAAAATATTGGATTAACGATTGATTTCTTCAATTGGGTGTAAAAAAATCGTCACCTATTGACTCCAAATTCTCGAAATTAACAGTAGAAGTCAATAGCTTAATGAATGCCGGAAAAATTATTTGTTTTCCCTGATAGTCACAGTAATAATAGTTTGTGTACCACATCACTTACCGAATGTTGACTACGAGTTGTTTCATGGAATCGGAAACGTTCTTGGAGCTCGCTGCGAATTGCTGCCACGTAGAAGGATCTTTCGGCATGATTATGAGATTTTTCGTCGAGCTTATGACAGCACAAGAACTGTCAATGAGCCTGCGACCCGATTCGACGATGGGCTTTTGAGCTTGACGTGCCTGCTGCGATATCTTGGCCGGTATAGAAATGAACTCGCTGGAACTGGCGTAGACGCACAGATTCTCGACAGCATCTAGACCGAGTGGATATAAATAAATAAGACATCCAGGAATGCAAGGCTTTTATATACATCATATTAACATACTATTCCTCAGCAAATCTTTCAAAAATAACAAACAAATTCAGTTTCGTGATGAACTCTGCTGAATTATTTACCATCACATGAATCAATTTTGTGAGACAGTTTAAGTCAACTATAAGGAAATTATGTTACACCACATACCGCGAACACTTACCCAACAAAGGTCTAGTAGCCTCGGCGCACCGTCTTCTGTTCTCGTCCGAATAATTGGCGTCGAGCGCTTTGATCTCCTTCACCAGCGCCGCTGTACTGTTCGCCACCGCTTTCGCGCTCTGAACGAACTGCCTCTTCGCGACCGGGTTGGTCGTTTTCGAACTGGCCACCCTGCACGAGTTGCAGAGGGCGCTCGTGTGCTTGGCGATGACCGTCGCCGCTTCCAGCACTTGTTTTTGCGGACTGACGGACGACGAGAGAGCGGCGCAGCCTTGCTGGATCGCCTGCGACGCTCTGGCGAATTGCGCCTGATCGACAAGTCCGGGACGACCGGCGATGCTGGTAGGGTCCGATACGCCGATCTGTGGAACGAGTAAACGCATTTGATTTTATAATCGAAGTCATTTAATAAAAAAAAAAAAGTTCAAAATTGTTAGGCTCCCAACGAGTGGCCGTTTGAGATATTTCGACCATAATGGGAAATTGAAAATGAATTTATCCAATATTTCATCGCCGTCCGAAATAAGTTTCAGCAAAAGGCTTATATGAAGATTTTTTCAATTTTATTCAAATGAATATTGGGAGAGACACCTGTATAATCAAATAAGGTCACTTTAGTTCATAAACAATAAAGACATCGTCTTTTACTCATCTGCAATACAGTAAAATTTAAATAAACATCAGCGATCACTTGACACTCTTGAACTGAATTTATAATTCCTTTCCAATGTAATTTCATTTCACAACTTCCTAGAAACGGCAAAGGGTGCCATGAAGGAACTAATTTTTCATGATTTCCTCGTTCATAGCCATAGCAGTCTGATTCATAGTATCAAGAACATTAATGTCTATGGGTTGAAAAAATATCAAAATTATTCGGCTCAAAACGTAAGGTCTTGAAAGTATTGGCAAATCTCTTTAAATATTGAAAGGTTACATTGATCAAGAAATTTAAATTGCTCATGAAAAAAGATTTGTCTTCATGCTCACAAGAAATAGTTTCATCCCAAAATTTTATTTCCACGGGTAACATAATTTCAAATTTGATCTCCCGAGAATGAAAAAGAGCAATTAAAATAATATTGGGATATCGAATTGAGGTAGTATTGGTGAACATTTCCATCCCTATGATATATAAATACCGTCCTTGTCTCATGGATTCTCATCAAATATTTGACAATTCCAACAGTTACAAGTAGTAATAATGTTATTGTATATTTCCTTGACGTCAAATTCTGCAGAAGAGGTGTTGAATGCGGGTCACATAACTAAGTTTGTCAAAACAGAATAGTAAAATGAGCTGTATTTTATATCAATGCCTTGGATAAGGACATTGGTAGAAAAATGAAAATTGACAATCGCTGGCGGACAGCGGAAATATATTTCACCTTTTTCACACATGTGACAAGGTAAAACTATAACAGTGGATATACAACGTTCTATATTGTTTTAAATCTTGCCATACACATTGAAAAAGAAGCGGTTCTATTTTACGACCGCAGACGTTGATTGTTCACAGCTCACAAGACTTGGTTGTTACTTTGCTTTGCTCACCTAAACCAGTTCACAGCTGCTTAAGCCGTATGGGAATTGTTTGGAGAAATAGTAGAGTAAGACATTTAAAGCGTGGCGCCATCTCCCCTTTAATGTCAATATTTATATAAGGCAAAGTTTTCTTTCCTGACGTATAAAGTAGATGCAGGTGTCTATCTATTTGTCAGTATGAGTGAAATGTTGACAGAAAGCTAATATAGCTTCGAATCAAGTTCAATACAGTAAATGAAAGTTTGAGCTTCAAAATACTCATTAAAATATGAATGATCTACGATATCGAAAAAATATCCCACCTCTGATTCTTCATCTTTCGGCCTTATGCTTAATATGGTAATCAAGAAAATTAATTGAAACTATATACGACATCCGTACGAAAAATGTAAGAAAACAACTGACTTAGGAATAAACTTTGCTGCCTATTTCCTACCCAAGTAACCAGGATCGAAACTCCATAGTCGCAGATTGTTTTCACCTATGTTGGGAGCATGCGCAGAGAAAATTTCAGCTTTTATAAAATAACGAATGTCTGGCCGTCACAGGCTCTAGGGCTGGGAAGATATTCAAATGAACTGTCGTAAAACGCGCGAACGCCACAACCATCGTTTATAGAGACATAGTTAGTCAATGTGAAAAGGATTCAAAGCCTTTTTGTTATGCCATCTACACTACAATGTCAATATTTCCGTATACTCAACAATGCACGACAAAGTTTCCTACTCTGATGGGAAAAATAAGTGCAAAGTTCTGTATGTCAGTTCGGATGGAATGTTGAAAGGTAATGAAGCTTCAAGATTAAGTTGACGATAGAAGTTTATGGAGGTAATGAAAGTTCAGGCATTGAAAGAATCTTCAAAACATGAATGATCCACGACTCTCACAAAAAATTCCATTCCTGAATTGGTTTCCATCTTCTGGTAAAATGTATAAGTAATCAACATGTGTGATTCAGGCTACGACGCCCGTAATAAAAACGAAAGAGAAGGCATGACTTGAAAACGAACTCAGTAATCCCATCTACTAGCAGTATCCATCCCTTCAAATGATATTTTCATATGGTTGACTAACTATATCTCTGTGAACTTAGTCAACCAAATGGAAATATCACTTGAAGCCTAAATCACACATGTTGTTGATTACTTATACATAATACTGAAAGACGGAAATCAATTTACAAACAGGGGTGGAATTCTTTGTGAATGTCGTGGATCATTCATGTTTTGAAGATTATTTTAATGCCTAAACTTTAACTCCCTTCATTAACTTCTATGGTCAATTGTATTTTGAAGTTTCATACTTCTATGGTCAATTGTATTTTGAAGTTTCATTACATTTTTTTCTATCTTTCATTTCAGTCAAACTGAGAGACAGAACTCTGCACCGATTTTTCTCTTCAAAGAAGTAAACCTCGTCGTACATTGTCAAGTGAACAGAAATATGGACCTAATAGGTTATATGGCGTAAAACGGAAATTTCTTTCATACACTTTTATCTCCTTCTTCTATTTCTTTATTTAACATCGGCCTATTTCCGCCGGTGAGCACACTTCCCCCAACCGGAAATTTTGCCGAACCCTCCGGTATTCCAAACAGAGGTAGGGATCTTTAACGAGCCCAACATCCATGGACTCCGGACTGACGGCTTTACGTCCTCTCCGAATGACGGCCTATCCTCAATATATCTTGTGCTCATTGATATATTGTCTGCGAGCTATGATATGCTATTTCGCTGCAGCTGTTCGGGCTTTCGACACAGTATTTCCCTGCATGGTCACCCATCCAAGTACTAACCGCGCTCGGCGTTGCTTAACTTCAGATATCGAATGACTGACAGTCAACCTGAAGAGCTGGGCCATGCCCCATATACACTTCTATCGTCGACTCTATTTTGAAGCTTCATTATCTTTCTCTCAATATTTGTATCAAAATGACATACACAACTCAACACCTATTTTTCCCTTCAGTATAGGACACTTTGTCGTGCATTGTCAAGTAAATGGAAATATCGACATTATATTGTAGATGACGTTACAAAAACGCTCCAAATTCCTCTTAAACAATGCTATAACTAACCGTATCTCCATAAACAATGCCACAACCAACTTACCAAATACGCCGTTTGGGCTGACGTCTCCACCAGCGAGCAGATGGCGTTGCTGAAACCTTTCACGTGCTCCGCGAACTTGTCGTGGTCCGAAGCCTTCGCGCTCGCCGTGATGCCGGTGAGGCCCTCGCCCAGCATCTTGCTCTTCTCGATGACCGTGTCGAGAGCCTCGTAGTACGACGACTCGTTGATCGGCTCGGTGGGATTGTCGAGGAGGTACTGCATCGCCTTGATTTTCCTGATGGCGTTGTCGCACTCGTTCTGGCCGGGCGCCGCCGAGGTGCACACGTTCACGAGGAAGTTTATGCTGTCGGTGACGGCTCTGGCGGCAGCGGCCAACTGGTTTTTGCCGTTCGGTAGGTTCGGGTCGGCCGAGAGGGACTTCGCGGTGGTCAGCAGGGCGCTCGAGGTCGTCGATACGTTTTTGAGGGAATGGACCATCTCGCCTGAAAGGGAGATAGTAGTTTGTACAATAATAGTGGTTATGGTGGCTATATCGCATGAGGACGTCCGAGTTATACAGTTAATTTTTTCTTCGACCAGCTAAATACTTCAGAACTCTCTTTCAAGTATCACAATGATAATCATTGAATTCAATATTGAACGATACAAAATGAGCTCAGAGGGCTAACACTCTAAGCAACAGGCCACCTGGACTTTGGAATTTCAGTTAATTTTTGGTGTGAATAGTAGATATGATTCTTTCAATTCCACAAAAAAAACATCAATTGTGACACAAACTTGATTCAATAGACTACAAAATATTTCAGATATAAGTACATTTATTTATACTTAAAAGAAAAAAATTGTATTTCGTGTTTGTAGGACATTGACAGATCAGAGTTGTGACGTTTCTACAAGATTGCCCTTGGTAACCAAGTATTTTGTTCTCTATGATTTGTGGAATTCGTATCCTACCTTTTGTGGATATCGAATCATATCCATTCAGTTGACTGGAATAGCCTACTTATCCGTTTAGTAAACTATAGAGAAATCAGCATATTCACTAATACAGATCGTAGGCAATTATAATAATAACCAGAGGTATTCCGCAGGGCAGTGTGCTTGGACCACTAAATTTCATAACATTCATCAACGATCCAAGCTTCATTATGGAAAAAAATAAACTATAATTAACTATGCAGATGACAGTAACATCTTCATTTCAGCACCAAACTTACCAGAAATTGTATTAAAAGGAAACTCAGTGATAAGCAAAGTTGAACACTGATTTTCAAACTCAAAGCTGATACTCAATCAAGATAAAAAAAGCTCTGTATATTTTGGAACCAGTCGAAGTTTAGATAAACCTGATGTATATATAATCTTGAATAATCATCAAATACCACTGTCTAGTTAGGCGCGGATCCCACTATATGTAACGTCACCGTCACGTCTCCGCACCGTCACCATCACGGTAAATATTCTTACATTGCAAGCAATGAACATAATCACGCTATCAGTCACGTCCACCTCCCGTCGCCGTCACCTCCGTCAGCGATTGTAGCGAGAGAATATTTGACGTGTCGGTGCTTGTCGGTGGGTCGACTGTACGTGTGTAATACGTTAGTGTGCATTGACTGACGTCTCTGTTCACGTCGGATTAAAATTTGTTTGAAAATAATATAAACTTAGTGTTTTTCTTTGTAATTCTGCATTCAATTCTATGCAAGAGATGAAAGAATTGCTGTTGCGACATTCTAAAATATTTATAAAATTTTAATTCGTCATCTTCTAATGCCGAAAATAATGTGTGATATTCGCCCACGTTCTTCCTTCTCAGAAATATATCATGCACCCATAATTGCCTTTTCTTCTTAACTTTAAACTTTCTCTTTCCATATCCAGGATAAGCGAAATTTGTCCAAGCTCTTCATTTGTAAATTCACTCATGATCGAATTTTCACTACTACACTGCACTCTCTACGGGCAGACAAACTGACTGCTGCTTGCCGGTTGTCGGCTAGTATGAATTAAGGTGATATTTTCGGTTCGGTGACGGTGCGGAGACGTGACGGTGACGTTACGTATAGTGGGATTCGCGCTTTAAGGTGTGTATATCTTCCTAGTGAGTACAGGTTACGGACCTGTAACGTTGTTACTTATTCGCTACAAAATGTTTGTGCTTCATTTGAAAAACTGATAGTGATTACCAGACAATAATACGAAATTTTCAGAATTTGAATATTGATAATCATAAGGAATCAAGAGTTGATATTGGTGCCAAATCTCCCTGTATGTTATTGTTATATTCGTTTGGAATAAAATCAGAAAAGTTCTGAAATTCGCCTTTCGGGTTGAATTCTAGATGTTGGAAGAGAGTACAGAATCACGACTGGTACAGCTTATCCCATCCAACTTGGCACAAACTCAGATACTTTTTCAGATCATGACGAAAAAAAAACACCTTCTAGGAATGAATTTTAATACAATGAACACATATAATAGGTATTTATCTTCATCTTAGTATACTTCACAGTGATTGCTGGGCATATACGATATTAGTTCTGTGCCAAGATGGATTGGATAAGCTGTACAAGCATTACGTCATTCCATCTCAAATTACTATTGTTTTTTCACAGAGATCAACTCGCATAACTCCACAATAGAAAGTTCATATCGGTTTCTGAATAAAATATAAATATTTGGTTGTGAAATCAGAAGCAATCACCTCCATTAAAGCTTCTCAAAAGTAATATAAGGGGTCAAAGAAAGAATGCTCCTGTGATTCTATACCAGTCGTCGGGGCATGAATGAATAAGTCCAGAAGAATCTCCATAGTATAAATAGGGAGGCTATTCATCGCAATGGCAGTTTTTAATAGAGAGGAGTTTGTGATATTGAGATTGGAGAATTAAGAGCTTGGTATAGAGTCGAAGTTGTATAGAGAGTTTTCAAAAAGCGTTGGATGTTTTGATCAGTTGAGAAATAAGTGTTTGTAAGCGATTTATTGTATTGTAGTTGTTTTGTCAAGTGAAATTAATAAAAGGAGTTGTCAGTGTTGTTGTGAGTATTATTTTAATAAACGAAACCAGGAAATATTGTAACAATGATTCATTGCAGGGGGAGAATGACAAATATACTTTCCTTATTCTCGTCAGGAGCATTTTTCGTACTAATAATAATAATAATAATAATAATAATCTTTATTAATCCCAAGAAACTACAGAGTTTATAACAGGGATA
Source organism: Zygogramma bicolorata (assembly GCA_032362365.1). Lineage (NCBI taxonomy): Eukaryota > Metazoa > Arthropoda > Insecta > Coleoptera > Chrysomelidae > Zygogramma > Zygogramma bicolorata. The sequence continues at coordinate 327,551 of JAVJAQ010000699.1, forward strand.
AAAATCAATAATTATAAACTAAATTATTTGGTTACAAATTTTCAGTCTATCTGGAAGATTATTGTATATTTTAACACCAAAATGATATATTGATTTCTCTCCAAATTTAGAACGATAAGGTTCAACAATTAATTGTTTGGTTTGTCTGGTATTATGATTATGAATTGTATTAATTTCACTAAAGTTTATAGTTGAATGTTTGATTTTTTTTCTAACTGAATGTATAAAACAACAAATTTTTATTTGAAAAGCAGATTGAATATTCAAAAGACCATGTGGTTTATATAAATTTGAGGTTGGTTCAAGATATGGTAATTTGAATATACACTTTATAATTTTATTTTGTAGTCTTTCGAGAGGATTCAATATCGATGTATTGGCTGTTCCCCAAATTGAAATCAAATACTGGAGATTTGAATATATCAAACAGAAATAAATACACCTTAGATATTTTTTAGGAAGGAACTGTCGGATTCTAAATAATATTTGTAGAAGTGGTCTGACTTTTTTTTTCAACATTTCTATATGGGTATTCCAACATAGTCTCTCGTCAATGTACAGCCCTAAGAATTTTGTTGTTTGGCAATATTTAATAATTTTGTTTTCGAAAGCCAAATTCTCTCTATTTGTGGTTCTATTTTTGGTTATCAACATTACTGAGGATTTTTCATAATTCAAACTCAATTTATGATAATTTAGCCAAGATGACATAGATTTCAAGTCATCAATCATGTCATCATATATTTCTTTGGTGTTACTAGAAAAATAAAGTAGTGTTGTATCATCCGCGTATAATTTGATATTTCCTTTCAATAATAATTCTGAAGAAAAATTAATATAGATCAAAAATAAAACTGGACCCAAAATGGAGCCTTGCGGAACTCCACAAGTGATAGTCTTTAGTGAGCTGGGTTTTTTGCCTAGGTGAACAAATTGTTTCCTATTAGACAGATAATTTTTGAACCATTTATGAATGATCCCTCGAATACCAATGCTTTCCAATTTTTTTTAATAAAATTTTGTGGTCAACTGTGTCGAATGCCTTTCGCAAATCAAGAGATAATAGTCCACATTTCATGTCGTTATCCAGTTGTTGTTGAATATTAGAAATGACATCCATTACTGCAGACTCAGTATCACTTGATCTGCGAAAGCCATATTGACCTGAATACAAATATTTTGTTGATTCTAGATAATCTATTAATCTGTTGTTCATTACTTTTTCAATAATTTTGGAAAAGACGGGAAGAACCGAAATTGGTCTATAATTATTCATATCACCTTGTTAACCTGATTTGAAAATAGGGGAAACACGTGCAATTTTACAGTTATCAGGAAAGATACCAGATTCGAATGATTTGTTGATTATTTCTTTCATAATTGGGGCTAATTCTGATCTCACATATTTAAGCGCATATACCGAAATTTCATCATATCCAGAAGCTTTATTAATATCAAGGGTCGAAATTATGTCTTCGATTTCTTCTTCATTTGTAAGTTTCAGGAACATTGAGGAAGAAACATTTTTTTCAGGAAATTCGTCATGGGTTGGAGGGATAGCAGCAGCAAGTTCTTTTGAAATGTAGGTGAAATGATCACAAAACAGTTCCGATATCTGGTCAGGATCTTCTACCGTTTGGTCATCTTTAGTGATGATTGATCCTATGGTTTTAGTTTTTTCCGATCTATTATGCAAAATTCTGTTGATGGATTTCCACATTGATTTCGGAGTTGCATTTTCAAACTCTTTGCTGTAAAATTTTATTTTTGCATCTTTAACAGATTTTTTAACCAATTTGTTGTAGTAGTTATACATTTCGATGAAATACTGATTTTGGGGACTCTTCTTCTTCTTATAGTGAAATTTATCTCTGATTTTAATCATTTTACTAAACCAAGCCGAAAAAAAACGGTCATATCTTGGAAGCCCGCTAAGTTAAAAACAGATTTATCTCACCTCTAACAGCGGTATCTGAAGTCTGTCCGGCCATTTCGGCAGAGACTATCAACAAATCATGGTAAGCTGCGGCGAAATCCTTCGAAGACGAAGACAACTGAACGGGATTGTACACGGTTTGTAGTACGGTAGAACTGGCCTCGTTCAAATTAGCGGCAGCCGTGTTCAGCTCCTGCTGAAGCTCTCCGAAACTCTTGCTCGTTTGCGGTAAGTTGTTGGTGTTTATCGTCGATGACCATTCTGTAACAAGGGATAAGATTGCACGTCGCAGGTGTGCCTTCAAATAAGTTTAGAACTGAACTTGAGACATAAAATCAACTTTTGATTTTATAACTAGGAAAAGATATACATCACACATTGAATAATATTAGACCAATGTGGGATCCTTAAAGATCACTAGAGGTTACTCTAACCACTTATGTCTCAAATCAGTAAGGTCTACTAGAATCATAAAATGTTTCTTCATGCACATACCTATGATGTTGGTGATAGCAGTATCGACCTCCCTCTGACCAGGAAGACATCCGATCGTCGCGTTCAAAGCCTGACTGATGTCCTTCGCGGCTTTCTGCAGCCCGGGGGTGACGCCAACCGTTTGCAGACTCTTCTGAGCCTCGCTCACCAATTCCGCCGAGTGGGCCAACACCTCTTGACCGGAGTGGATGATCTTCCTCTGTACGTCTTGGTTGTCGGTCGTAGCGACGACAGTTCGTACGGCTCCAGTGAGATTCCTAAGGCTGTGAGCCGTATCTCGAGCGGCTTGAGAGGTGTACATCTCGTTTCCTTGGGCCGCGGCGCTGAGCAGTTGGGCGACGCCTGGAAGAATCGAGAACTTGAGCCTCTCATAGACTATAGATCGTAGTTCCGATTCGGACAACTCCTCAACTAATATCTATGACTTTGTTTCATGACCTCTAATATTTGATAATTACATCTTTTGCGGTTTTTTTCCAAACCAGCCACTCTATCTTGCATCTTTATAATATTGCAGTTAGTATAGGAAAAATATTTAAAAAAATATATTATAAGATCTTAAAGCTCTTTTCTTTTCATTTCCAGGGGGGAGAAAATCCAAAAATGAATTTCAAAATAAGATAATTCATTATTCGAGATGAACCCATTACTATGGCTGAAAAAAAAAACACAACGACGGACCCAGCACTATTTCATCCTCACCTTGATTTACGAGCTTGCTGCTGGCAGCTAGTTGCTGCGCCCCTCTTTCGGGCGTATCGTCGGGCAACGGTCGCACTTTGTGCGCCTGGACCGCCCTTTCGAATTCGTCGAGTTCTTCCTGGAGGTCGGCGATCAGCTGGTTCGCCGCGTCCAGCCCCAAACCTTGGCAAGCCGGTTTGGCGCGGCTGATGGCGCTGTGCAGCTCGTTCAACTCGGTGCTCAGTTTCTGGCTGGTCGAAGACACCTGGCTCCTTATCTGGTGGTCCGTTAGAGTCGGGAGTACGGATCTGAAGAGATAGACGTATATTTTGCTTGATCATTTCATGACTGAGTTGTGACAAATTAGGTGTAGAATGAAAAAATGAGCGACATAGTTTCGAGTATAGTTGTAGCGTACATATTATTATTTGCAAATTATGTCGAAGATATATGTATATTATATTTCTTCGATTAACAGCAAATTTTCTCTTACTGCCTAGACAGCAGAAGTAATACTTTGGTGACTGATATGTGTCTGGAGGAGTAAGTACTTCTAAGTCGCTTTCACTGTCCATTGTGGTGTAAAACTATAATTACTATGAACATATACATTTCAAATCCCCCCCCCCCCCCCCCCGCTCCTCCCTCTCCCCCCGCCCCCATTTCGTATATCAAAAGAGAGTGCTTGTAATTTTTTTTTTCATTTTACTTCTCCCATAGAAGTTGTAATTTCTATTTTTCGATTCCAAGACAGAAATATTATATTTATATTTGTATTGAACAATATAACAGAAATTACTCGTCAAATTAATGGTATTGCAATGGATATATTGAAATTTTAAACATTTTATTTATCTTTAACATGAAAACTATTTAGATTTTTAAAATATTAAGATGATTTATTGTACAGTTTGAAAGGCAAATTCCAATGCTGTTTTCATCAGAAACGAATTTTCCACCACTGAATTGGATTTTCAATTGATTGAAAATCTGTATCGTTATGAAGCATCTATTGGATTTTCAATTGATTGAAAATCTGTATCGTTATGAATCATCTATGTCATAATGGACACCATTTTGAAACGGATTAAAAATCTGTATCGTAATGAAAAATCTCTATCACAATGGATTTCATTATGAAACGGATTATGGACATATAAGTATTATTATTATAGTACGGGTGTAGAAAAAATTGAAACTCTTGAAAGGTGTCTCGACGTATACATATATCGCGTCGTCAAGTTGTGTTGGTTCAGCTTACCGTCGACGCCTGTGAATTATTCTGACAAAGGACGTCAGAGAGACAGGAAGAAAATAGAGAAGATTGTTTCTGAATTGTTTTTCTGATTGTTTCTGAATTAGTTAATTTTTCCATCTCCGGGAGAATATCCCTTCAATAGGAGGAGCATTGTAATTTATTTTGTCAATAAATTGTGTATGGAAGCCAGTTTTTCCTTCAGACACATTAGCAATCACTCGTAAGATACTGACCCCAGATAGCGGCTAGATAGGAGTCTCAAACCGACCATTTCAAAGTTCATCATTTGACATACTGAGCAAGACAGGTTCGAGAGGTCTCCAAGCCAACAACAAAGGGGTGGATCATCCATGTAAATACTGCCAAGGGTAAAACGATTGACGACAATTCAGCCATGAAAGTATCTATAGAAGAGAGACAAGTCTCCGACTTTTCTACTATGTTCCAACGAAGTTAGCAAGTCTGTGAGCGAAGAATCACCAACAAGACGGATTGCCATTCTCTGATTAGAATCAAGAAGCTTCAATGAATGTTTTGGTGCCGAGCTCCATACCTGAGAACTATATTCCAAGACAGGTCGTATCTGAGCATTGTAGATCATTAGAAGCTGACGAGAAGTTAAGCTGATAAATGAATGAAATAAAAAAATGAATAAATTCTCTTATCATTATACCGAGTGTCATTCATTACTGAACCCTTAGGAAAAACGTAATAAAATTATAATAACATATTCTTTGTTGGGAACAATGAAGATAACAGTAATAAAAAAAATATTCCAAGTCTTGTAGCTACAAGAGAAAAGCAATGTAGGCACAGGTAAAAAACGAGTAAAAGACAGATATTTAGCATAGCGTTCCTTTGTGTTTATCTTGCAGCTACAAGACTTGTACTTTTATGAAACAGGCTCCTGTACTCACCTCGACGACTGCACCACCTGCGAGGCGGGATGCAAGAACACTTCAGCGACGTACATCAGCTCCACCTGCCCGTTCGTGTCCTCGGGCTGCTCCCCGTTCGCCTTGATCGACTCCACGAGCAGCGGTATCGTCTCGGCGAGCTCGCGCGTATCCTGCGCCAACGCCTCCCGCGTCGCCATGTTGGTGTTGTGCGCGCGGCTCGCCTGCGCCGCCGTGATGCACTGCGTCGCCGACGAGACGGCCTTGCGCGCGCACGCGCGCACCCCGTCGACGAGCTTAGCGCGCAGCGCCGGCGTCGCCGCCGCCACGACGGTGACGTCGCGCAGGTCTTCGGCCGTGCGTCGCAACGCGTCCTGGTAGTTGCTGTCGTGCGGGTGGCTAGCGCACTGGCGGGCCGCCTCCACCATCTTGGCGGTCGCGTCCGCGAGCGTTTTGGCGGCGGCCAGCAGGCGGCGCTGGATGTCCGAGTCGGGCAGTTTCTCGGCCTCGCCTGAGGGAGACGGGAAAATGAGCGGTTTAGTGTGATTTGAATATTCTTTACGAGGAGGTACAAGAAGATAAGTCGAAATTAGAGGCGATTCCTGGCGCTCTGCGGTTGAAACAGTGACGTTACATCAAGTATGATTTCAAACGTACAGCTTATCCAATCCATCCTGGCACAAACTCAGCTACTTTTCCACTTGCACACTGGTAGCGCAGACCATGGCGAAAGAAAAAACATCTACTAGGGATGAATTTCGACAATGAACACATATAATAGGTGTTTTTTCATCCTACTTTACTTCACAGAGATTGTTGGGCTTATACGTCATTAGTTCTGCAAAGATGGATTGGATAAGCTGTACTCAAGATGATTCAAAACTGAAATCATATCGGTTTTGAAACGTCTTCGTCCATTTTTTGATGTTATGTACGCTCCGTGTTCTTTTTACAGGGGCGAAAGTTGACAAATTTTACCCGTTTCCGTTTATATGAAATAAATATAATAATTTTAAGAGGTTTGATCATCGCTAGTTATCTAGTAGCAAGTAGAATCTTGTTATTAGTGACGTCACAACGAATTGTCCTCGAATACTCAACCAGAAAACGCCTTAGGTGAAGACATTATCAATAAACGGTACACACATATCAAGTGGAATAACATCAATTTACTTATCACAGAACATATTGGAACAAAAAGAAAACTCATAAATGCTACTCGCATTTTCATAAACGGAAATGAAGAATTGCTACTGGATTATTGAGTATGGATCAATGTTGGATACTTCTTCTGGAAAAGGAAGTTGAACTGGGGAGATTCAATTCGAAGTAGGTTGTGTCAAAATCAACACAAGGTATAGCTATTGATGAATGAAGTCATGCTAGTCACATTTTGACAATACATACTGCAAATTGCAATCTCATTGAAAATTCTCAAAAAGGCAGACTAGCTTCTGAAACGTCGCCAAGGGTAAGTAAACGACTTTTCAATAAATTTGTTAATCAAATCTCCAAATTCATAAAACTACTATACATAACTGACAAATTAGTCAATCTATCTATCAGTTAGTGAGCGAAAACGGATGTAATGGATTTATTAGAACATTTCAATAAGACTGTTTCATTCCGATTGGTTTTTGAATTCACCAATGTTCAGCTTAGTACCTATTATTACACGACTAGGTGAAGGATTCATGTACGATATAGGCAAGATGCATAAAAACCCTGGTGCGTTGACTTATACCTGACATATCGAAGTCCCAAATTCTCGATCTCTTGTATTCTTGATTCTAAACAATTTTAACTCAAGAATCCCTTGGAGAGATTGCCAACAGAGGCGCACTTCATGAATCGGGTAACGTAACGTCAAATTTCCTGCACGTCCGACGACAGCTTTGTAGGTTATGTTTACGGGAAGTGTAACATCATTTTCGATATTTATCAAGTTCCGTTACGAAATGCCCAATCCGGCGCTAGCTTGGATTTGATTCGTTTTTTGTTTTCATACTATGAATTCAGAATATTCATGAAGGATATTTAGGAGATCTTATTATCAATTAACATCCATTCCTATTCTGAAATTTTCAAAACTATATTCCATTTTTGAAATATGTGTGTAACACTAAGAAATAATTTACCTGCGGTAATTATATTATATATCATAACGATGGATATTCGGCACTATTAACACCACAAACAATGCAAAATGCTTCATTACAAAAATAACTCTGAAAAATTCACTCAACAATAGCAATAGTAACGGTAAAAAGTCGGGAAGTACAACGTGAAATGAAACGAACTAAAACGAACTAAATATGAGATTTGAATATTGAGTTTATCGGAACTTCGAAACGCATTCAAATTTCAAATACCTCAAATAACTTGTCCATAAGGGGTTATCTTTCTATAAGGGTAGCCTGTCTTCACAAATTTATATGTATACTAATAATTCTATTGGTGAAAGAGAGATCCCGCCAGAGTTTAGCCAAAGAAACCGTCGGTGTCGAAATTCACTCGTGAGCTGTCGCTTGATTGGTATACACCGCGGGCATATCTGACAGACGACAGTAAACGACAGTTGTCAATCCAGCCTGCTGGACAAACAAACCTGATTTACCTATGCTAAGTGTGTGTTCATGTCATATTTTAAAATTTTTTTTCTCAATAAAGGCTCAATTTTGTGCGATTGTGAAATGTGGAAGTAATAGCGGCAGGCATAATGTTTCATTCCATCGATTCCCTTCTATTTTCGACAATAGAAAAAAAGATTAATCCTCTTGTTGAAAAGAGATGTGAATTGTGGATTCAGGCAACCAGAAGAGCAGATTCAACTTCTTATAAGTTGAAATGGGCAACGGTGTGTTCAAAACATTTTGTAGGAGATATTTTCAAAGAATCTAGGAAACATAGGCAACATTATTTTATTTATTTTTTTCATTTCAGGCAAGCCAAGTGCACTCAAAGTTGTTGACAATATGGACTGGGTACCGAATCAATTACTTGGCCACAAAACAAATATCAATGCAGTTAGTTCAAAGTATTCAGAGATTGTATCGTAGGGAGCAGCGTGATGAAAATGAGATCGCAAATATTCCAGTTGATACGGATAAAATTGATGATGATTCTTTGTGTGAATGATCCAGCTGTTCAAAACTTGAATATTATTGATGAGCGAAATCAAACTCTGAATGATATAAATTAACCAGTTGAAGAAGTGAATCATGCACAAAACTCTGGTGAACACCTATGTACCGATATTGATTTCGAGTTGCAGAATTGTTATTGTGAAATCCATCATCTCCGGGAAACTTTGCAGTCTTAATCATTCACATTGGAAAGTTTAAAGCATAACTCATCTAAATGCCTTTTTTATACAGGATTGCCATATGAAAAGATTGTTGTGGTTTATAATTTTGTAGAGCCTTATATAACATACCCTAAATCTGTTCTTTCAAAATTATTATTTATTAAAGTACATTTTCAGTATTCTTTTCACAAGCTTCACTCCAATCCTTCTAATCCATTTAGATATAAACATATTGTATGAATCCAAACTTTTATAGCCTTTGAAGTCTTCTGTGCATGCACTCTCATATACAAAATAGTTAATAATGTCATAAAACATGTCATGAAACTTTAGAAAAGTTTTCGCACAGCATTACTACAATCCCCAAATTTCCATAAATAAGGATCACATCCATCACTTCCCTTCAGTTCCTCTAAATATCTCTTCTGGATATCCATAGACAAGGTGTTGAAATAATCACTTTTATCAGCCATTTCACATACAATTTCTTTGCAAGCAGGAAGAATAATGAATATAGATTGCAATATATAGACATTTATATATGTCAGGTACACTAAGGGTATACCCAAAATTAGGGTAAACCCGTAATTTCTTCATAATTACGATCATAATCTCATTAAATTACCATTGTTGCTTATGGAAGTACGGTTTGTATGTCCAGCAGGCTGATTGACAGTTGTCTTGTGACGTCACATGCCCGCCGTCTATTACATATTTGAAAAATCGCATTTGCATCATAACCTACCATCAAAAAATGTAAGCTCTCACTTTGAATGCTCAGATCGAGGGAAATTGACTAAACAAAAGCATTTCAGTCAACGCACTAGGGTTTTTATACACCTTTCATGTAGAAAAAAATGTGTGTAAGAGTGTGATTGGAGAGTTCAAATAAACCATTAGATGGCTTCGACTGACAGATATTAGCGAACCTTAACATCCTACCGCAGACGAAATATTGTTGTTGTTCGTTTCCGTTAACCAGCTGACGAACGTCAACCCTCAGAAGTCGAAACTTGTGCGAGCAATGGATCAACGAGGCCTTACCTTTTAACGTGCATTACCCAGCACGGTGGACCGGCGAGGATTCGAACCCCGGCCTTCCGCTTGATAGGCAGATATGCTAACCACTACACTACCGAGACCACATACCGAGATTACATAACTATCCTGTCATAACGTGGATGTTAACTATGGAATTCATTATTTATAACTGAAATTATTAATTTGGTATTCGATTTACCTTCTTCAAAACATATATTATCTGTAAGAAAAATTGATTGAGCATCTTGAGCCTTCTCCATGTAAAATTAGTTATAATTTCCTTATATTTCTGAATACATTGAATTGATTATTTGAATTTTTACAAAAACAATACATTTTTTGGTGCAGAACACAACATAAAAAAACAAATAAGTACCAATATTTATTTTTTCTTTTGTTGAACACTCTTACGACTGCGCCCAGAAGACAGAGCTTTGTATGATCAGCAATATGTTAGTATTGAATCAACATAGACACATGTTAAAACTTACAGAAATCTGAATCAATCACGGCTGACAAAATATCATTGAATAATATATTATACTTTCACGTGACTGCCAAAATTTCAAATCATATATCTACCAAAGAGATTAATTTTTCAAAATTCAGTTTCATGACACCAGTTTTTTTTTCACAAATCTCAACGGAATATATGTCACAATACTGGATTGATTTTGAGTTGGTATTCAATCGATGGAAAGTTTAAAAACTATCAATAACTGCATCTGGATTTCGGGTCACTCATTTGAATGAAAAACTCTCTTACTCCTATAGACCTGATTCAATTGGGAGATATTTTCAGTTAATACTGCAACCAGCAATCACGTCACTTGCTAGGATCAAAACACAGAAAAATATCCACCAACTGCCAACACTCGGGCGCCAATTTTACAAATCAGTCACTTTTCAAACACTCACCTTTGATGCTCTGAATGAGCTGCGCCGTAGCTTGACCCAAAAGCCTGGCTTGGCGCACCATTTCGTTGGCGTCTCCAGAAGCAGCAGACAGTTTATCCGTGGCAGTGTAAATTTCTTCCACACTGTGTTCTTGAACGGTTTCTCTGGCTCGTTGACGAGATGCTGAAAACATGACGTTCGTAAATAAAGTATTTAGTAGAGTATTGGCGAAATCGATCAGCGATTCTTTACCTAATTTCATGTGGTTCAGAAGATCATTGAGCGTTCTGGTAACGTCAGCGGCGGCGTTTTTGAGTTGGCCGTTCAGATCGTCGTTAGAGCAGGAATCGTTGCATATAACGACCAGGTTCTCAACAGCATTAGCCACCTAGAAATGAAATGAATCGACTGCCTTTATCGTTCGTCTCCGTGAAGAATAATGTTACTTTACTTTCTCTAAGACTATTGAGAAAATCAACAATTATATCAACTTTTCTTGGTCAGTAATGTATTATAGTTACAAAGAGATGAATGATCTAATGAGTTGAACAAAATCATAAATGTGCAGTTGTGAATGCTTTTTTCTTTACACTTTGTATATACTTCCTAATCGTCCTTCTGAACGTCAAAATTGATTTATTTATTGTTTATTGAGTAACTGATCCCAAGAAGCTAATGCTTGTATACTCTGTTCAACCATCCTTTGCCGTTACGTCATAATCGGTGACGTATTCTGCTGATTTACGTTTGTCTTATATTAGTTGAATGTTATTTTACACTCAACCTCAAAATTATTATTCGTATGTACCTTCCCACCTGCAGAATATATCGCATACACTCGTGTTCTTATTGCATGTTGATGTATGATATAAATCGATGATCCTCGAGCAGAAACATGTCCGACATGAACTTTGATTTTGTAGTCTTTATCTGTTTCCATTCCACTAGTAGCTAGTTTTTAAACAGTTTCAATAGATATTTCTAGAGCATCAGCAACACGCTATAGAATTCAATGAAATCAAATCAATAAAAACTCACATTTTGCATAACATGGGTAGATACATACGTTGTAGACTGCATTTAACGGTAAAAGCGGCACTCCAGCATCTCTTTCTCTTTGAAAAGTAGTCAATCAACTTCAAAATTAAGCCTTGCTTTTTCTCATTATACCGGAAAGGCATTTTGACAATGAAAAATCAACTGGAAAAGGCGAAAATGGCCAAAAATACAGAACGAATCAAACTATGACATCCGAATTGTCAAAAATGACAAATGAAATTCACATCTACATTAAATAAGACATACGTTAATGACGTCATAATTCCGTCTCATCTATTTCATGAATGAAAGATAAAGTTGGAGAACGTATGACGTAACGGCAAAGGATGGTGAACAAAGTATACAGGGATATACATATAGAAAAACATTTAACGAGATACAAACACAGAATAAATTAAACCGTTAGATCATAACATAAAAATGACGAAAAAGGAATTTTTATATACTTGGAAACTCTATTCTATTGTCTCAAGGAATTTTTTTTGATTTTAATTTGAATTTATTTATATTTTTTATTTCTTTCAAGTACTTACTCGGCTTGGAACTTCGAAAATAGAAGTTTTCAATGAAACTTCATCAACCAAGCATCTGATAACAAGAAGAAAGTAAGAAATCAATTTATTTTAGTAGGCTAATCGAACGAATGGAAGGAGTAAGAATGGGAATGAGCAAAATTTGTCTTTGAATAAAGTCATTGTGAGTGAAGTGAGTATATCCCGCCAATATCACTTGTTTCTTCAAACTACGACAAATTCGATATAATAAACTGTATGTATTTTTGTTCCATCCAGAGATGACGATTTCCACGTTTGAGGTTAATAATAAAAAAAAATCCAGATGAGGCAGAAACATGCCAAATTTGTTTGGAAGGAACATTGGTTTCAGAGATACTATTGCATAATTTTCAGCTGAGAAATTAAAAATTTAAGAAAACACCCTGAAAATGTCATCCATCGGATTTTAAAAAGAAGGATATCAATTCAAGTAAAAATTCGAAAAAACAAAACATATTATGAGAAAAAATACCAACTCTGATAATCAATGGTGTAATATCTGATATTGAAACGAAGGAATATCTAGGTTTTCTGATTGATGAAAGTTAGAATTTTCAAAATCACATGGAAAAATAAAAAATTCTGCAATACTATTACAGGGCACCTATCAAACATTTTTCAAGGATCGAGTATTTGGTCACTACTTGGTTTTGTTGTCATGAAAATTATTAAGACAATTCAAACTTTCAAATAAAACAAACAATGTTCATTAAAAACTCAATGAGAAACAGCATCTTTGTATTCATATGTACCAAACCTATAACAATTTGAGCAAATCATTTCAGTACTTAAAATTATAATTCATTTATGAAACATCTGAAGGTGAACTCTAAAATATATCAGGTTGTTTCATGCTAAACAAAATACCGAAAAATTTAAGATACTTACCAAATGCATTCAATTTTTCAAACCATTCAAGAAGTTTCCAAGAAAATTGATGACTATCTTTAATTTTGTGTTAGATGGCAACGAAAGTTATTTCAACACCCTTTGTGCTACTATTACTTGTAAAATTTATAGTTTTTCATCAACTTCATTTACAGATGAAACATCCTTGCATCACAACTTGTAGTGTTCAGGAAATAATTAATTTAATAATTCAGAATTTCCCAAATGTCATAGAAAAAAAGTAATCTGTTAGCGTAATGTGCCAATCACTCGCTCGAATGACACACTACGCTCGCCTTCGGCTCACATACAAAACCCATTCCCGCGACTAACGTCTAAACTCCACGCTCTTCGAAAAACTCACCTCTCTTATCGCGGTCTTCAGTTGTTCCTGGCACGCTGGCGAATGCAACGTCGGCGCCACCACTTTGGCGCAGGCCACCAACTGGGAAGTTGCCAAAGCGCACTGCGTCGCCGCGCCAATGACTCTGTTCTGCACCTGCTGATCTTCGCACGTGGAGGAGATGTTCTTGGCCTTGAGGACGAGCGCCGCCGTCGTGTTGGCGACGGCTTTGGCCAGCGACAGCAGCATGTCCTGGAGCTCTTTGTTTTCCACGGTTTCCTCGGAGATGGTGGCGAGGACTTGGGTGCTGGCTTCGCCAACTCTAGAAGCGGCGCTCAGGAGATTCTGGCGCGGCTAAAAAAATTATTGTAATATAGAGTATATTCCAATCCGAGGTTCAGTGAATGTACACAAAAGCAGGTGAATGTAATTTTCCACCAGGGCCTCAATGAGGACAAAATATTATCGCGATATAGATAAGTTTTCACAAACTGCATTCAACTGCTTGAATTGAAACTGTTCCCTATCATAAATATTCATTATTTCCTGGGAGCAATAATTTCTATTATCATTAAATCAGGAATTTTTGAAATATTAATTTGCAATCCCTCAATACCAATGGAAATTGGAAAACATTTTATTAAAAATATTATACCAGGTGACGCAAAAGTAGATATATAATTAATGTGGACTTTCTTTAGTACTTTAGTGTGTTTATAAAAGTTGTAAATGCCACTTAGAAGCGAAATATTATACAAGGTGACGCAAAAGTACGTATATAATTAATCTGGACTTTCTTTAGTGTGTTCATGAAAGTTCAAAATCCATCTGCGATACATTGTCTTTGAACTGTTATGAAATTTCTACGACATGTAAATGGGTTTGTTGATCATTATGTTTTTATTTAATTCCTTGGGTTAAAAAGGAAGGGTTACCATGAATTAATTCATTTGAATTATATCACTGATTTAATTGAATAATATCAGTCATTTAATTCAAATTACATTGACAAAGTCATGAAGTCATTCAAAAAAAATTCCAATGGGAACAAATCGCACTATTACCTTCAATTCAAACTAGTTTGAACTGAAAAATCCGATGACATTGTGGCAACCTGACCAACATAAACATCCGGCAAGCGAGGAATCACCGAAAAAACGAAATCAAAGTGGGGTACTGGGAATAATACCGATATTACTATTAAGATGTAGAGTAGATAGTGTATCGTAACATTCAACTATCTTTGGGACCAATTGTGCTAAAAATTTCCAAACTTTCATTTGAAAGTGATGTAAAGTTGTTATTTCGAGCATAACAGATATTGAGTAGTTCATGTCAACATTTTCACTAATAGAATACATATAGATCCTGCAGCATCAACCATCATATGTCGGTAGTAGGGTCATGGAAAGAATGTTTTTCTTTTTCCTTAGTATATTTTGGGTTGTTAACCTACCACAATCCGAAACAAACTGAGAATCAATATGAGAATTTATATTGTGTTTAATACTGCATCAATTACAAATTGTTCCTTCAATTTTCAATGACCGTAGTAACTTTTTAGGGTAGATTAGAAATCTGTCCTTCTAAGCTTATATAGAGTCCAGTATTAATCATTAATTCATCCATATTGTGGTATTTCAATAGCCAAAAGAAAAACTACAAAGAAAAAATCATTCAACACAAAATAATGACTTGCAAATGATATTTGCATCCTTTGGATCGATACATTCGGATATACACCATTGAATATTCGTATATCATTAAAGAACACCATGTATAAATGGTACTTTCGAGCTTTCAGTTATTGGTTGGAAATCAATTTATTTGAATCAAGAGCCTAGGGTCGTGTAAAAAACGGCTATAACCATCACGAATGTTAAGCACCGCCGATCTCATACAGTAATTGGAATCGTAGCTACACTCTTCCAAATAATAATTGTCGTTGATCAGAAAAAACAACCGTACTTTATACTCAATAAACTATTCTCAGCAAAAAGACAAATTAAACACGACACTTACTTCCTTGGATTCGGGTTCGGCAGCTTTCAGGAGGTCAGAAAAGGCAAAGCACAGTTGTCTCGTAGCGTCCAGCAGTTTTTCTCCCATATTGCCGTCGTCCATAAGGGCGGCGATGATTTTGACATCTTTTGTCATTTCTGGCAAGTTACTGCCAATGGTCGTGATCGCTGCACCGACAGCATTGTGATCAACCTAGGAGAATGGAAAACACAGAAAAAATGTGAATTATTAGTGAAGTGGCTATTTGGTTCGAGTTATACAATGTGAACAATGTTATTTGTTGAAGTTTTGACTGTTTCATCATAATACCAGACTCATTTGAGTGAATTACCTTTTGTAAAAGTATTACAGGAATAGAGAATCAAGTAAGTTATGAATAAAAACAACTGTTTCAAAAAAGGCTAACTAACGTGCCATTTCAAGAGCAAGATGCATCTAGTTTTCTTTAAATATTTCTAGCCAACATAAGTCATGAAGAGCTTTATTAGGCACTTCTTTTCCATATTATTCAATTGTATCATGATAGACAACTACATTATCCCATTTCTGTCTGGGGTACTGCAAGTAAATCTATAATGAAACCTCTCAAAACTTTACAAAACAAAACAATCAAGTGTATTTACAAATTATCTTATTCAGAATCGACATCGAATTTATACAAGTCAAACAGACTATTGGACATAAATTCTCTTCATGAACTCAGAAACTCAATCAGCCCCCAGATTCTATTTCACGAATTCGATTGTCGAATAGCTCAGACTGTGATTGTAGCATGCGCTGTACCGATAATATATGCAGATTCTAAACAATTCGATAATCGAATTCGTGAAATAGAATCTGGGCTCTGATATTGGCAAAAAATCAATATATCATAGTGGGGTCATGATATATACTTCAATTCCAAATGTAATAAAAGAATATTGATCGACAATAAAATTCAAGCAGAGTTTGAAAAAGTTCTTATTCAACTAATAGCTATTTAAAAAAAATATTTTCTTACAGTTATTGTTTTTTTTTTCTTTTAATTTTTCTTTATTTTTTTTTCTTCTTCTCTCAATTGACCTTTGCCTAGAGCAAGTTCATTTTTGACTATTTTCATTTATACATATTTATGTTTTTTTTTCCATTTTCAATCTTTATCATGATTTTGTGCTTTTAGTTATTCCCTAATTATAAACATGTAATGTTTCTTGGGATAATAAATAGCTTACTCTTCTACAACTTAGCTATGTGCCTGAAATAGCTATTCCAAGAAACTTAAAGTTTTCAAAAAAAAAAACAAGAGTGAAACAATAAAACAAATACTGTGAAGTAAAAATAAAGAAAGAGAATTAAATACATAATAAAATCAGGCTTGCCACAGAAAGTTATATTAATTGGGCATTCAACTATAGCAACAAATATTGTTTCAAGTTGAATTCTCAAATTATATGCCATTACAGAACATTATGCATGTATAATAAATTCATTGTTGTTCTATGTTTGATTTGAATGTCATTATTGATAAGTGCATGGGAACGTCTGGTTGAATGATTGTGTTGGTCCATATTAATTTTGAAGGTGAAATTAGAATGTTTCATTTAATTTTCAACCAAAAGAATAAATATGCATAGTTTGAGTGTGTGTAATGAAGATGTATACATCCAAGAGTTGATTGGTTTTGTACACCTTTATTCTAGATATTAGTAAGTAAGTTACTCACCTCGTCTTGCGGACCGGAAGTGAGTGTAACAACTTGCGCAGTAGCAGCGTTCATGGCCGCTATTTGCGATCCGACGTTCTGCTTTCTCGTATCGAGAGTCATTTTCTTCCATTTCAGGGCGGCTGGGTCCGTACCGAGCTCCGGGATGTGAGCCTTGCCTTCCAGTTCGATTTCCGATTCTTTGATTCTCGTTTGCGTGGCCGATATGGTAGATATGAGCCCGCGTTGAGGTTCCGTTAAAATTGAAGTGATCTTCGTTCGCTGGCTCTCTGTAGACTGAAATATCGATAGTTTTTCAGCACTGGAAGTGGTATTTGGAAATATTCTACGTTCCTTCAGTACGGCTAAATTACCAGAATGAAGTTTCGAGATCTGATACGTCGCCAAAATCAGCAACACTGTCTTCCTCAAACATTCTAGTAAAAGCCGTACTGAAAGCTATGAGTTGATTGTTAGTAATATGGTTACAATTCTTGATCTACCATTGAAAACGTTTTAACCAGTTATATATTTGAGAAAACCAATAAAAATCGTTTTTCTGCAAAACCGAATCGAAATCGTTTATAAACATGTAGAAAGCGCCAAATTTATGACAGAAATGGGTCTTTTGCTAATTACCATAAGACATTATATCGATAATATTTACAAAATTGTAACTCATTACGGTTATTTTTCAACTCGAAAGCGATTTCTGAGAGGCAGAACTATTGTGATCCTAGATGGAAAAAAATGACTCGACACTATTGCCAACTCATATGGAAGAAATACTCCAGCCAAGCCATGGCAATGATCGACTGCAATAAGAAATTTTGCTGATCGCTGTGTCATGAGGGGTAACCATCAAAAAATAATTTCAGAAAATATAGTGGGAAATATAAAAGATTGGAGACTTTTACGGCCGGCATACACTGGCTGTAGCATACGAAAACCAATGCGTCTTTGGCATGGTGGACAAAGACAAAACCAATATAAGCAAACTCAGCAAGGTCCAAAGGCTTGCTCGTTTGGACATAACAAGGGCTATGAAAACGACACCCACAGCAGCTATGGAGATAGTCTTGAATATACCCCCATTAGATCTCGTGATATGGGGGAGGCAAGAACAGACTGGAAAATTCGGCCGAACTCCAATACGGAATAATACAAACGACACCCAAAGAAGATATAAAACGAAGATCTCAGCTGCAGGTGATGCAACAAGGGGATAAGGAGGCAGCATATATGTAGAAAACCAACTTTGGGACCAGAAAATCCCAACATCCAGCAATCAACCTGTACAATCTTGTGCCAAGTACAAAATTGTTGGAATGAGCGTTATGCAATTTGAGAAAGTATAGCGCAATAAGCACAGGAAGCTGGAAGCTTTACAGGTAATTGGAATAGTAGGTGGTGTGGTCCGTAAAACTATGCACCAAACAAGAAGGTACTTCCAACAAGGAGGGATTTTTCATAACTGCAATCAACATATGCACAGTTATTTGACAAAGGCAGATTAGGATTTGAAGAGACAAGATTTCAAACACAAAGAAAATGATTTCAACTGGGTGACATATATTAATTTTCTTGACAAATTTTTAAAATACTGTTTACATGAAAACAATGATATTTTATACTGAAACCATAATGAATCGAATTTTTGTGAAAGCGTAAATCTTCAACATGATCTACCGGACATGCACTAAAGTTAAATCTAATGTGCATAAGTATTTACAGAAAACGTGTTTTGCTGTACCTACTCTCATCCCTGTCCGGGACAGACATGTAACCAATATGAAATAATTAATAATTGAAAATCATCACAATGAATAGTAGATTTCTTGATTTTTTCATCCATCACATTGTTGAAGTTATGGTGTGAGTCGGTGAATATGTAACTTTTGACGAAAACATAAACAAAAAATTTATAATGGCAAAATAATTGGATATATAAACGAATGTGAATGGTCCAGCTGGAATCAACGAATTAAAACGAGTCGGTGAACCAACGAATTGAACCACCATAATATATAGATTGATATAAAAAAGCCTCCTTCATAACCAGATGTACAAATAAAATAATAGTTGTTGTGTTCGAATGCAAATATAAATTATCATATGTGTGTGTACTACAAGTGTGTTGAGTAACAAGTTATCAATCAAAGACATATTTATAAAACTCTGGTACCATTGGCTTGACGACAAGTACATGTGGAACAGAATGCTAACGTTTTGTTATATTTCTGTTGTTATCCTATGACTGAAGTCAGCCGACAAAATTCAGTAAATTTAGGTTCAAAATGCATGTAGCAACCCTTGGAATTTCCCAATTTTGATAAAATACCCTCAGCTATTTATGTCAGTTAAAAAGCTGAAAAATTGCCGACACTGGTAAGAACTGATTAATGTTAATATTTTATTTCACAAAAGCATTTATTAGTACATGAAACATTTATATTACGAATTCAATCTTACCGCTGGAGGAGTATGAACCACAGCGACAGGCTGACTTACAGTGGTAGTTTGGGCGCCAGTCATAATACCAGTACTGAACGATTTCTCACCTGAATTTACGAAAAAACAAAGGAATAAAGAAACGAAAAAAAAACAAAGGTATCTATGGAATGAAAAAACAAAACAAAAGATATTCCAATGGAAATTTTGAAAACTTACCGTCTCCTGGTCTCCATATACCCGGCATTGACAAAGACTCGGTATTCTGCTTCATCTTCTGATCGATTTTATGTTGTAATATAGTATAACTGAAAAAAAAATCAAATCATTTAATTCAGTTACATACTATATTTTCTCCAATGTTTATAGGATGATTTTGATGATAATACTCAGCAAACATATCTGTGACATTGACATCTCCATGTTATGATGAGGTCAAATCAGCAATATCATTTTGTAACATCCCTGCGATATCTGCTAGATGTAATAATGATACATAACTTATGATATCTATTGGAGATACTGTTCAAGATAGCCTAGGTTACAATAACTATGTAATTCGATTTTTTAGTTCAATTGAAATTCCTCAGGTGTTTCGATATGTTTGGTCTTGATTCAAAAACAAACCGAATCAGCATGAATGTTCTGCACATTTTAGTTGCTTGAATCCTATATCTGTTAGTTTTTTTCTAAAACCAGAAGAATAATGAAACTGAATTTATCGAATTTAGTTCATACGGCAAGTTAAGCATAACTCGAAAAAATAAACTGTGCTCTTTCAACTTCAATGTGTGTTTGCACACCTCAGACTAAAATAAACCAAAATATGGGTTTGTGGCATTCTCCAAGAGGAAATGAGTTTCCTTCTCTATATCTCAAGAAGTTTCAACTACAACTAATTGAAGAGAACTTAAACATGCACACTGATAGCGTTGATGATTATCACCACAGGACACAAAAATGTAACAGCCGCCTTCCTGTGTAGAATTCGGAAGCCAGGGTCATTGACCACGGAAGGCGCTGGTGACAGTTACCCTGTTCCAGATGGGAGTGAAGATATTGAATCTCAAATCGCAGACCTCTATGAGATTGTCAATTGACATGTAATGCGATTTTGAAGTGTGAAGCATTCAATTTGAATTTATTTTAATAAAAATGTCTGTATTTCATTCGGAGAGTGGATGAGGACCGAATGTTTCCACAACAAATGAGTGGAAAGGTCATCGATTTTTCCAAGTGATTTTCCACACTCTGATTGAGTGAATCAAATGACTAAGAAAAATCTCTCTTGGAACCAAATTTCCAACCCAGATTATTGGGCAAAGGGCATTTTTTTTGGTTTTAAATTGCCACTTACTGAAAGAGAACCTACATAACTCTTTCATTTCGCTTAAAATTCCGGGTAAGTTGAAGAAAATGGTGAATTCTTTTGAACTGTTGGTTTCTATCGATCAATTCAAATTATAGAAAATCTGACCTCACTTGTCATTAATACAGAATTTTGCATTTTTATTCTATACAGTTTCCTGTGATAAATTCAATTTTTTTTGTATCGTTGGAGTCAATAAGCGCAATAGTTTTTGGTTTATACAAATACGCTGTCTAAACTCGTTCCTGTAATCTGTGATCATGACAAAATTCTGCTTTCCGTTGAGGATATGGTATAAATGCCAGAGTTGGGTAAATATCCTCAACAATGAATATACAGAGGTATGACAGCTAAAAGTTATCAATGCTTTTCCTGTCACAATACAATAGACTTACTTGTGAGGCTCCACACTCTCCTCAAACATAGTAGACTCCTCGTTGCCGTCGATGCCGAAATGATCCTTGGCCTGCTTCTTCTTCAGGATAATATCGATATACCCAGCGATAATCTGTTGGATCTGTTCTCCGTCGGGGGTCTGTACGGAGTAGTACGAAGTGGAGTAGTCCCCGAAATCCAGAGTGAAAGTGTTGGGGCTGGCTCCCCAACGCCTGACCTGCGTCAACGGCCACGTCTGTATGATCTCCTTGGTTTTTTCGTCGAGTCGCATGACGGAGTCCTTGGTAACGCCCAACAAGCGAGGCACCAGCTTGTTCTTGGCCTTCATCTTCTCTTTGACGAGGAAGAACGTGACGCCGTACGTGCTGAGGGAGCGGGCTTTCTTTGTGTATTTGACTTTGGCGTCCAACTCAGAGAGACCTTGGTTCTTTTTGTGTTCCGTGAAGATTTTCTTTTCGATTCCCTTTGTTTTCGTGTAGGATTGCGGGAGGAATTCTTTCAGGCTGAAATGGCACGAGGTAGGTCAAGTTTTCATTATAGAAATAATTCGTATCGTTCAAAAATACTCTTTGACTTATCTGAACCATTTTATAAGCAGGTTGTTCACGAAAAAGACAGCCAAATTCTGGTAAATTCGTCAATAGGTATTACATTGAAGCATTTCTCTTTGTTCTGTTCAAATGATTTCAAAAATAGGAAACAGTCTAAGTCAGTTTTCATGATAATTCCAAAGAATTTGTGTGCCGGAGGAAGTTCGCAGTTCTCAGAATACGTATGAACCATTGTTGATCATAAAAGACCAGGTAAGACTCATTATCTATAGCCAAGTAATAGGAACGAAAAATTTCAGCTTAGATTTTTTTTCTTCAAAAAATAACTGATGAATTGTTTCAATTCAATGATAACAAAATAAATTTAGTATTGACCAATAGATGAATTTATAATAACAATCAGTTATTTTGGCCAATGAAAGAGAAAAATTGAGATTATTTGTCATTTTCTCTAAAACTAATGATTTTTCAGATTCAAATGTTATGCATTTTCAGAGTATAACTGAATAGAGAATGAAGAAAAAACAATAATAAACGCGTCTGCGAGCCACTGGATGTGATAAAAATGCATTTCTCTTTTGAAAAATTCTCGTGAACACTCTGTATAAGATGTTTCACTGGTTTACTTATGCACAAATTCAATATTACAAAGTCGACTACTGATCAGTATGATTGGATGAAAGGCTAGAGTTATAGGTTGAGTTTAAATTCCCGGAAGCAATTGAAGAGAAAAATATGACAAAATTTGCGTACATGTTCTGTCAACTCTGTAGTTTAAACTCCATGCCATGTTTCTTCGACATTATTAACATTGAAGTGCCTAATATAACTTCAAAACGTCATGCACAAAATACAGAATTACAGAATGTGCTAATAACAGTTGAAAAAAAAGGGATTAAGGGGGGTCTAACCCCCAATACAGACACAGCAGGACAGATCCTGTCTCACACTAGAACTAGCAGAGCATCGGTGAACCATAGTAAAGACATAGGATAGGAAAGCTTATGTGGACGATAATTTAACTGGAACAGTAAAGCAAGTGTAGAATAGTATAGTGCATTTTGCTAACGAACACGGTACCAGTTGTTCTCTGATGACAGAAACCCTATTGTCGATCGTTGATTATTTTACTAAAAAATCAAGTCTTTCATGCACCATATCAAATGCCGAAAAAAGTGAAACTGAAACCTCATAACTCACTCTAAGAATCCGGGTTTGTGCTTCGTCTCGACATGATCCCCAAACTGGATCTGGCACTGAATACCGGCAAACTCGCACGCCATATCCTGGGTGATGGGATGCGTCCCGTTCAAGATGGCGTCTCTAGCTTGAACGTACAGCAAATTCAGCTGCACCGGATCCCTCGAGTCTATATTCTGATCGGAATAGAAGAATTTACGTTTCAGCAAGACGGTCTGGTTCTCGTCGATGCCCTGTTCCCTGAGCGTCTTCGACGGGTCCAACCAGTTGACTTCGTCTTCGGTGTGGAGTTTTTTGCGCAGCATGTCCATTTTCACGTCTCTCTCGCGTTCCTCCTTCTTGCGTTTCAGAGTTAGCGTGCCGTAGTTCCTGCTGTCGATGTTCTCTTGGTTCTCGGGCTCCTCCAGCACCAGGGAGTATTCGTCGTGGTTGGTGATGCCGAGTTTCGTGCAAATCACCACCATCAGGTTCGCTATGATTTGCGAGTCGTCCACCATCATAGTTTTTATGGTGCCTGAAATGTTTTTCTTTAAATAACGTCAAATTTGAGCGGCGAGTTGTTTTTGACGTCTTCATTCATTATAATATAAGGAACACACCGGGAAATATATATAAAAACTATGAGGGGAATGGGCGGAGTGTCGGCCTAATGCAACGGTTATTTCCAGAAATTTTGTATTTTGTTAATTTGGAGGCGTTTGGATTGCTAGTCTGTTATGTCTCACAACAATTTTTAGTAATGAGAAAATTTATCCGTCTCTCCGGAGATAAACAGATTGTTCATCGAGAACAGAGGTTGATAAACAATTGCTCAATTCCATTTTTTTGTTTTTCTTTAACGAAGAAATATCAATACCCGAAAACTATTTATTGAAACTTTCACCAAATCTAATAATACGAGATTTTCGAGGCAAATGTGTGTAACTGAATCAAAACTATTGAAGTGGCGTTTATTGCTGGTCTCTTTTTACAGTTCATTAATAAAGGATATTAGGAAGCTTCAACATATTCAATAAATATAAATTAATTCTCCTCTTATCAAAAAATGAACATTCTACGCCTTTCTTCGTTTTTATATTCATTACAATTTGGAGTTTATTATTTTATTTATTATCAATAATATACCGTGAAACAACAATTAATTCCCTGACAAAAGACAAATCATACCACTTTTTGCACTTACCGTCCAACATTTTTACTCTCAAAGCTCTGAGCTTTTTGCGATACTCAATCGTATCGCCATTTCTTAGAATATAATACTCCAAGTTCCTTCCGGGCTCTAACCACACCCCTGTCTTGTTATCTTCGTCTGTGAGGAACAGCCCATAGTCTTTGCCTGAAACAATATATGAATGAGTGAATCAATAATAGATAGATAAATAGTTTAGAGACTGTGAGACACATACAAAATATAGTTTGTATGTAATGCATCAATATTTTTAAATATACAACATATAACATATTACAATATAAAATATATAAATATTCAATAGACGTATCAAATAAAAAATCTGATGACAAAAAATGATAATGAATAGAAAAGTGACATAAGTTGTTGTAAACTCAAATTTTTATTATACTCCATAATAACATAGAAAAAATGTTCAAGTAGCATTTCTTTACACTCATTTTAAAACATTTGTCATTCATCGATCTAATTTGGCAAGGTATTTTGTTAAATAGTTTAAAATTTAACGATTTTTTTTCTTCTGATTTTACTAATCTCTAACGTGGTACAAGTAGATCATCAGCAGTAACAGATCGTGTGTTGTGATGATGCAGACTAGAGAGACACTTTTGGAATGATCTTCCTCATGGGATGAGTTTCTGTCAAATGTTGAAGTATGTAAATGCAAGGAAGAGGTAACATTTTCAGTTTCTGGAATAATGGTTGGCAGTGTTCATTATGTCCTACCCCACACAGTATCAGAAAATCATCCAGAACAACCCCAAGCATAAATGATTGATAACAGTAATCTTAACAGAGAGGGGAAAGACGTTTGGCAGGTTGCAAGGAGAACCTGTTCATCGAAAGTTGTATCGTACATCTTTAATACAGGTACCTAATAGAGAATTTTGTGTTGCAAAATTAGGCAGGAGTTATTTTATTGCATGGATAGTTGCAGTCTGACGTACTCAACCTAAAAACACAAACTACTTACAAAAATGGCGAACGGAAGTGCCGCCATTTTGTGAAAACACGTTTGGGCCTGTATCTCCGTAACCGTGCACTTTAGGCCCACAATTATCGGGACCTTTTCAAAAATATGTACTTTAGAGAAAAAAAGTTTTGAATAAAAGTTGTAGAAAATTTATCGATTCAAAAGTTTTATCATAAACAATTTATTTTTTAAACAATTATTTGAAGAGATATCGGTAAAAAAGTGAATAAACAAAAAGTAATAATAATATAAGTCGTGAACGGTGAGTGCTACAAAAAAAAATTTTGCATAAAAAAGATAAGAAATTCAATTATCTATAAAAAAGGTCCCAATAATTGTGGGCCTAAAGTGCACGGTTACGGAGATACAGGCCCAAACGGTTTTTCACAAAATGGCGGCACTTCCGTTCACCATTTTTGTAAGTATTTTGTGTTTTTAGGTCAAGTACGTCAGACTGCAACTATCTATGAAATAAAATAACTCCTGCCTAATTATGCATTATGGACACGAGTAGCTCGCTCCCTATTACCTGTACTACTTGGTCTATCAAAGTCACATGATATGTTTAGAGGATTCTGGGAGCAGATGCAGGGCATACCATGATCTGTTAGGATGCTCTTTCATTGAATTTGGTGAAATTAGTGTAATGCTTGTACTTTTTACTGAAAAGTAAGACTTCTCGTGTAGTGATGAGAGTTTAACATATAATATGAAGATCGCTGTGGTTCAGTCTTTGTGACCGTTGACCCTATATTTTCATAGTTCCAATTTATGAACGGTCATGTACAGATTACGGTATTAACATCCAGATGGTTCGAAAGAAGTCTATTTTATATTTAAAGGCAGTTTGTACCCTTGATAAATTCCTCCAAGTCCAAGTAATGTACATCCAGTTCAGTGGTCTATGGATCCATCAAAATATTTGCAATGGATATCCATGATGTACATCTCAGATACTGTCAACTTCAGTAACAAAATTAACATAAAAATTTGACATGGTCGATGGGAATACTTGAAAACTGGCGGTAAATCAAATCATCTTTCGAAAAATTCGTTCAGGCCAGTCTCAAATCTACATACACAGTAGGTTTCGGCTGGCACATGTCTGAAAACCAAGAAGGGCGTAGCATTATATTCGACCGGTGACAGTACAGGATTCTCCATAGGAGAAAGTCCTGCATTTGCTTTTGGCGATACAAATGACGGAATTGATTTTCAATTATTGGGACGGGCACGCTTGCAGACCGGTTTCAAGCTATTTGGCCTCTCGTCAGTACATGGTAGTGCCATCATCAACATGAAGTTGATGACTTCCCATAATTAAAATTTTAAAATCAAATACTTTTCATAGTGTCAAGCCTCGACTAAAGCTGATGCGAACAACACTAAGTCATTGCGCCATCTACATATAAACGAGGTATCCCAAAAGTAAACCAAACTCACCTATGGCTCCTG
This sequence comes from Zygogramma bicolorata, assembly GCA_032362365.1. NCBI lineage: Eukaryota > Metazoa > Arthropoda > Insecta > Coleoptera > Chrysomelidae > Zygogramma > Zygogramma bicolorata. The sequence continues at coordinate 354,193 of JAVJAQ010000699.1, forward strand.
CGAAAATGCAAAAACATAGTCGATTGGCCCGAACGAAATATTCAAAAGATGATTCAGAAATAACATAGTTTCCTACCTATATGATTCTCAAGTAGTTAAATACACCTACATTCTTCTGTTCATCAAGAATCGGCCAGATCACATCAAAGTTCAACATGGTCTATTGGTTTTATCACATACGTAAATCAGTAAGATGGAGATTTATTACCAATTTGTCGTTGACAATGTATGAGAAAAAAATTGTGGCAGATAAATTTGAACTCTGCGCGCAGAAAATAGTATTCAAAAGTATCACTTTTCAACAGCACACACGGAAAACAAATTCTCACAGTCCATCCAATGATGCAGTGATGATAAGTCTGATTTTTCCGACGAGATATGAATTTGAAAAATGCGATATGATAAAAACAATCAGTAGGTCGCCAACAGCGGAGAAATACCCACGTAGCACTGAAAATGAATGAAGACTTTGGAGTACTAGAAATCTATATAATAAATCTTCTGGGATCACGATGTTATCAAGATAACACATTTTCCATTTCTACTCGATGTCGACTTCCGGTGGGACTAGCTTTTTCCTGATTCTTTCCTTTCGAACAGATGCGCGACATCTAGCACTATCAACTTGCCATTTGTCGCTAGATGTCGCCAATGCTCAAAAAGAAGAAAGATATTATCATTGTTCATAGAGATATAGTTAGTCAACCTTATGGAAATATCATTTGAAGGGGAAGATGGAACTAGTGATTTCATTTCCAAGTCATGTCTTTTCTTTAGTTTTTCTTACGGACGTCGTAGCTTGTATCATCCATTTTCCTGATTACTCAATTTGCTGATGATACCAAAAGATGGCAATCAATTCAGGAACATAAGTGGAATTTTTATCAATTTCGTAGATGATTCATGTTTTGAAGATCATTTTAATGCCCAAACTTCAATTTCCTTCATTAACTTTTATCGTCAACTCGTTTTCGGAGCTTCATTATCTTTCTGTCGAAATTCAAATCGAATTGACAGACAGAACTCTGTACCTATTTTTCCCTTCAGAGTAGGAAACTTTGACGTACCTACGTTGTTAAGTAAACGGAAATATCGGCATCGTACTGTAGATGGCGTAACAAATAATTTTTACACGGGCATCGACTAACTATATCTCTATAAACAATGATATTTTTATGATGGATCAATATTGCTGAAACGATCCCAATAATCGGTCGTGTTAGGTGGGTAAAAAAGTGAGTGATTTCGAAAAAAAAGGCCGGGGACACACAATCGTGTTGACCAGAGTGATGGTCAAAAAATCAAGTGCTAAACGATAAAAAACTATAATTGGAATTGAACAGGGAAAAGATTCTTTTTGTTATTGTGATCGAACGCAGTCCAACATCAAGGTAAGTTGAAAAATATTGAACGCTTCTTCCCCACAACCTAGTCGAGAGCTTGTGGAACTGTCTCTCAAAGTTTCTACATTTTGACATGATAAATAAAGTGAATGGGTAGTGTAGAATAAGAAAGACGCCAAGACAAAGGTATACATTTCGTAAGTTGTACATTTTTCAATGAGGGTCATGTTTACAACTAACACCTGAATCGTACGATGCAATCTTTCACTGCAACTCAAGAAAGTTCTTTGTTCTATTTTCTTGCGATAAGTTGCAGCGACTCGTTTTTTTGTAGTTAATTTGTTAATTATGTACTACAGTTGTATATTTCAATAATTTTTTAAAGCTAAAGGTATTAAAAAATGTAATGAATTTATATCGATTGCAAAAGTTAGAACTGAATAGAATATCAGATTCTAGTTGTGATAATTTATGTGTTTATCTTGGCACCTACTATTTTTCAATGTTGGCAATGAAAAAATATTCTCAAAATTGCAGCAACTAAGCCGCTAGAGGTAGCAATGTCCACAAGAGATAAAAAGATAATCTGAAGAACTGTGATCTGTTGCAACAAATTCAAATGTGTGATGGGCGTGTTATTTACCTGAGTCTTGGAAAATGCGAAAGATCTTTCTAAATATGCAACTGTAGGATGAAGTGATGTTGGTGAGTTTTCTCCGTATTCAAGTTTGGAATTCATCAACTGCATTTATTGAAAATGTGTAAGTTATATGATTTTTGACTCATCACTAGGTTAGAGCAGGGGTTCTCAACCTTTTCAACGCTGCGACCCCCTTTTTAGGTTGAGAATTTTGGCGACCCCCTTCTTGTAATATCGTAAAGTAAGCCTTTGTATGCAAAAAGACAGCAATAATTAGTTTTAAAAAACATAAAAAACACTATTCAGAACTGTATAAAAACGTTAGTGAGCACCAAAAAAAAACCAAATCAAGAAATCGTTTGGCACTGGAAAATGATATTATTTTGTGTTCGACAAAACCCAGACATTCTACAGTTAGTTAATTCAAAGCAAGCTCAAGTTTCTCATTAAGTCATTATGCTGGACTTTTGAAAAAATGTATTTTTTGCAATGTATTTTGTGTAGTGTGCCTTTTTTAGAATAAACAAATTTTGTCTCACAACAATAAGGCCTACGTTACGATACAAGCGGCGCGGCAAGCACCATGATTTTTAGCAGCGATGTTGAGTCATTTAGAGCTCCATTTGTTCCTTTTTTGTTAATTATAGTTGTATTTTGAAATAGTATTGATTAATTGTAAATTGATTAAATATACTTATTGTGTTTAACAAGCGGACTTAACCCAGATTCTAAATAAGTACATGGTGGCTTCATTTGATATTCGCCGCTCATATGGTATATATGGCCTGAGTTTTTTTTTATTCATCACTTATCTCGCGACCCCCCCAGACCCGTCCCGCGACCCCCCTGGGGGTCGCGACCCACCGGTTGAGAACCCCTGGGTTAGAGTATAAGGTTCGGTGTTTTTTTTCAACTACAGATCTGAAAAGAATAAAATCGGCCCCTCTTTCGAATGTCGCTGTGGAACTGTAAGCTCTGAACCATTGTGGAATAATGAGCATTTATAAATCTAGCCAAAGGTTCACGAATACAATTGCTTTTCTTAACAAGATTCTCATTGAACTTATTGATATGAAGATGACGCTGCTTAGTTCGGAAAATTACAAAAGAAACAGAAGACCGAACCCATTAGTAATAATTTTAATCATATTTCAAAATAATATCGCAGCGTTACTTTGACCAAGACTTTGACACCACTTTGACAATACTCTGACAGTGTTTGAAACTATTCACCAGAGGGCGTATCGCTTATCTTGAAGTCCCAATATCTATGGAGAAGTACTTATAGGTTAGGAAAGAGATAGGCACTATAACTTTCTGGAGACAACAAAATCACAAATGTTCGTTTCATATGATCTCTACGATTGTGATTACATATCACAAAAGTAGGGAGTTATGGCGGTAGTTTTCGCTATCACGGTAAATTCATGTTGGAGCTGTGATGAACGATAAGAGCGGCGATACTAGCGAAGCGGAAAAAAATAATTCATCATTTTGTATGTAGTTGAGACACGCCTAGTAGCGGAGTAACGATAAGAGCGGAGTAACGATAAGAGCGGTGATAACTGATCTGTGTATTTTCTTCACTTTTATCAGAAGTAGTCTGTATATATATCGACAGTTCGATAAGTGAAATTTTTTGCTTATGATAAAATGGAGTACTTATCGAATGAAGTTGATGAAATCAACTTAAGATTTCTTGAAACCAGTTGAAAATCCTCATCCACTGGAAAGCAAACTAAACCCTGACTAGGCAAGATACTTTTATAATGATGCAGTAAGATATATTAATTTATCAGAAACAGAACCACATTTATGTATGCTATGATACTATTAAAGGAAATTAAGCTTTTTACGAGCACTCTAATGATATAATATTTAACGACATTTGAAGTTGCAAGCATTTCTTCGCCAGAATCTCTCATTTCAGAAACACTTTCTCCAATTAGAAGCTCTACTATAAACAACACATCATAAATACATGAAATCTGCGCTGCTCTTATCGCCGCTTTTATCCTTTATCACAGTTCCAACATAAACGTACCCTTAGTAGGGAAAGTTGTTCAGATTAGTTCTTCTCTGGAACATTAGAATTTATAAAAATCAGTTACATTCTGAGCGATTTGATACGACGGCAGTTCTTTCACTCTAGTCCCATCAAAAAATGTCCAGGACGTGCTAAAACGCTTATCAACTTCGTCATATTCCTAGATAAAACATTATAGTGATTTTCTTCGTCCAGGTACATCATAATTTCAATTCTTCATCCAAAATTCGTAAGTTTATAATTTCCAGCGTTTTGAAGTTCCCTTTTAACTTGCTTCATTTCGAAACTATATATTGAGATATATACAATGTTTTCAACCTATTACCTCTAACACCATGAATAATCTTTGACTCATACACCAACGTAAATATTCACGCAATAGGATAGTTTTCCCCTTTTTTCGCTATGGATAACCGAAAAAAAAAGAGCTGTAGCGACTCACTTTGTCCATTTGCTTCTGTGCATTTTTCTTGTATGATTCGGCAAGCGTCGTGAACCGATGTCGTTGGATCAAATACGATGGTTTTGGTAACGTTGCCGTCGATGATGTTGATCTTGAGTGATAATGCCATGCTGATATCGGAGGAAGTGATCTGTAAAGAATGAAAAATCATTGATAACTTATTCATTGATTATTCTGACATTTTCAGTGGACCACAGACGATTCCTATTTCAGTTACTCTGAACATGTGCAAGAACATATCCAATAAATGATATCATAAAATGTTATTATTGTTTATTGAATTGATGAAACAAAGAACATGTCGAATGAGAAAACAAAATTGAATCTTGAATCCAAATCTGAAGTGGAGCTCGTGAGCGTGAGATTGAGCAACTTAAGGGTCGATTTCTTTAAAGCAAGTACTGGATAAGTTCGACTTAATACAATAGTATATACTACATACCGCAGCAGAAAATCAATCATGTCTCTAGTGTAACTCTTGCCCATGCTGGCTTGAAATTCACCTTATGGCCAGCAAGGACTATAAAGACAGAAATTCTGCATGATAAAGTTTCAATTTTCCATAGCAACTTCAGTATTTGGTTATAGTCAAAAAGAATTTTTGATTTTTTCGCAGATATTTATATTTTGGTGCAATAACGAACTAGTATGACATAAAAGTTGGTATGCACCACGGGTATAAATAAGGTGAATATGCCCTCGGGCGACTTACAATTCCTCGGGCAGGTACACAAATAACTATTAACTCATTGAGATATATGATATTTGTGTTGATATGTGATACGGTGTCAACAGAAGTTTCAATATATTTTTCCAAAAACACTAAAAATTGTGTTTCCGAAGTTGTAAACATGTATTTCTCCACTTATAATTACACGAGAGCTTTTTTTGTCGAGGTAAACTTGACATTTCGATGAGAATTTTGTTGCCTGGCAACTCAACGAAAAAAACTGCCTCTGGCAGTTTTTTGAGTGAATTTGCCGGAAGGCAACTTAACTCGAATCATAAATGTCAAGTTTTCTTCGACAAAAAAAGCTCCAGTGTAATTCGGTACGACAATTTAATGAATACAGTTTAGTTCATTCAATTCAACGGAAAAGTATAATTGTTAAAAACACCACTGTTATATTTCATTTTCACAGACCAAATATACTCTTTTGACAGCGCAGATGAAAAATGGACAAAGACGCCGTCAAAGATTTGTTTACAATTCTGGTTGCCATGTTTTCAAAAGTTAGGTTTTGTCGCTGAAAAACTTAGGGCAAAGTTTTTTCGCTGTCATAATGACAAAATCACGGCGGCTTATGGGATATTTTATACATGAGGTGAATTGTCATTGAAATATATTGGGGTGATGTTTGGTTCAAAGACCATACGTTTACTTGTACTTATACTTGAAGGAAGTTCTCACAATGCTAATCAATGGAAGCGTTCCTATACGATACTTTTATTTAAAAATCTTGTTTATAAACGCCTCAATTGATTACCGTTGTGAAAACTTTCTTGAAGTTAAAGTTAAATATGAATTGAAAGTAAAAGTGTGGTCTTTGAACCAGGCATAACTTATATCAGAGAGATTCGATTCCCCTAGAAATCGATAATGATAATGGTAACTTTGACACAATTTACGGGCGGATCGGAAAATCTTCCACGCCTACACTTATCCCTGTAGAAGCTGAGTTATTTAGCGATGGCGTTTATTATCAGTCTAGACTCAAATAAAACGAGCTATTTTCAAAAGTATAGGTATGAAACAATACTCACTGCTCATACACTTTTAAACATTTCTCTATCAAAAATATTTCGGTAAACTATAATTGCTAATGACCATAATGAGAACCTTGGGCAAGTTGAAATATTTTACCTATAAGTGGCAAGCAATGTGATTTTCATTCGCGACTATCGCACTGAACAAAGAGCGAGCGAGCTACGAATTATGTATTATTTGAACTAATAAAACCATTTCATTATTATACCAATCTGCAGGATTACCAACTCGTAATATTCTTGCTATCCATGTAAAACGAAAATGCAAAACAAATTCTACACGTCAAACAGAAAAACGGGCGAGTTTTAGGTTAGGCCCTGCCACCATTGTTAGCGAACGCCGCTTCGCCAGAAAACACAAACGTAAAACCGCCATAAAATCAATCGAATACGAAAATCTCGACAACAAATCGATGCGAAAACCGCTCGACGACAAACAAACACCTCTTACACAAATCTCCTAGGTTATGATCCGTCACGTTCACAGCCTTCTCCATCGAAAAACTCACCCCCCGACGCTAAGGCGGCCGCGAAACAACAACGAGCACCGAAAAAACAAAAGTTTCGGCAGCGGCCACACTATTACCAACGAACGGCCGGACAACCGGTTAAGAAATAAGTCAATAAACCACTAAGAAGGGAACATGTCGCATCTGATAATTGAATCATACGGGAAAGTGAGGGCGAATCGAGGGGGTGGCCGTCGAAAGTGGCAAAGGGGGGATGCTGCGTTGCCGGGGCAACGGGAAATCGGCCGTCGCCGTCGCGACGGCCCGACACTGCGGCGTCGAGGGCACAGGCGTAGGCGCCGAGAGGTTCGAAGGGACAATTAGTTTTTTTATTACCCCCTTTTCTGAACAATACGAGTGAGCTCAGAAGTCAGAGCCTTGGGCGAACTTGTGATGATGGTACTCCAGCATGTTCCAGAATGCAAAAATCTTAACTTTCCGTTATAGTTCAATCATAAAAATTCAAGTTAAATGGAACAGACTTGTGCTAGAATCATTCAATTATCTCGAAGAATGGAAAAATAATGTGGCTTTGAAGTCGCGCTTGCGCAAAGAACAGAGATCGACACACCGTGCTATCAACAACCGACAATGTACAACTGTGCAATCGATCTCCAAAGACAAAGTGAAATTAAAAACATTCGAAATAGTCGATGGGCATACGTGACGACTGGAGTTAAATCAAATCATCTTTCGAACAATTCGTTCAATGCAGTTTCAAATACACCTACACAGTAGGTTTTGGCTGGCACCTGTCAGAAAACAACTACTCCCCTGGCTAATACCACGAAGGGTATTGAATTATATCGGACCGGTGCCAGTGCAGGTTTCTTCACAGAAGAAAATCTAACTTGCCAGAACGAATTCTTCGGAAGATTATTTGATTTAGCACCAGTCTTCAAGACTATGACGAATGTTCTGACATTTTCCTCGAAGGAGGAATGGGCAAATTCGGTTTGTTTTTGGATAACCTCGTCCATGGCTAGATGGCGCAATTATTTCGTGTTGTTCGCATCGGATTTGGTCGGGGCTTCATACCATGAAGGTTTTTGATTTTTAAAAATGTGAAGTCATCGACTTTATGTTGATGATGGCACTGCCTTGTACTGACGAGTGGCCAAATAGCCCGAAACCGATCTGCAAGTGTGGCCATCCCTATAATTGAAAAACAATTCCGTCATTTATATCGCCAAAAGCAAATGCAAAGTGAAATTATTCGGGTTATAGTAATAGATTCATTCTTTGCGCCAGTAGCAGTTTTTTTACATCTACAGAGAGCATTCGAAACTATAGATCGGAAAAAGTTGATTGATAAATTGCAAAAAATTGGGTTAGGATAGCGTGTACTCAAATGGTTTAAAAGTTATTTGTTTAATTGTCAACAAAAAGTTTTTTTGAACGGTCACTTATCCTCCACAGTATTGAATGATAATGGTGTGCCCCAAGGCAGTATATTGGGACCAATACTCTTTATTTTGTATATCAATGACATTGTATATTCAAATCTTATTATCAATATACATCTTTTTGCGGATGACACTTTTGTTTACTTAGCTTCAAGTGACTTAAAAAGCTTAATTTTAGAAATGCAACGGGCATCAGATGTAATATTTGATTATACATGTCGAAATATGCTCAAAATCGATGTATCAAAAACAAATTTTATGCTGCTTGGAAAGGATACAGTACAACAAGAGTTACTGGTCAATAACTACTGTTTTAAGATTGGGAATGATTTCATAGAACAAGTTGAAAAAATTAAATACTTAGGAGCGATAATTGATCGAAAGTTGACATTTAAAGAACATGCAAATTACATAACATCCAAAATTAACCACGGGATATATTACTTATCTAGGTGTTCGCACTATCTGTTATTTTACTTAAAAAAGGTTATTTATAATACTATAATTCTTCCTCATCTTAATTATTGTTCAACAGTGTTATATCTTCTAAATCAAAATGAGTGAATACAATACAAAAGCTACAAAATAGAGCAATGCGACTCATATTGGCCTGTAATAGGTATACCCCAATATAAGACATGTTAAGAAACTTAAATTGGCTGCCAGTTGAAGATTATTTCGAATTTTCGGTATTGGTTTTTGTCTTTGAAATACAAAAGGGAGAGGCACCAAAGTATCTGATAAACAAATTGGTGTACAATAATGAACACAATATAACACTAGACAACAAAAGCACTTCTTCATTCCACCAAAAAGGAGTAAAGCAGCTGTAAATTCAGTGTTTCATAAAGGGCTGAAAGAATTTAATGATCTGCCTAATCTTGTTCCTCAAAAGTATTCACAACCAATTTGAAAATGTTCTTATTAAAAAGGTCTAACTTAATTGAATAAGTAGCAAATATTTTGGGTTTTGAGCAAATCTATAAATGTAGGATTTCAAGTTTTATTCTGACTGTGTACTGTTTATCTAGGTGTATTGTAGAATATTTGTAATGACATGACTGCTCTTATGTGTTTTTCCTTGTAACATATAGGTATTGTATATTTTAGTACCTACCCAATTACTTTTATTGTAAACATTGTAAATTAGTGTCTGCTGAATAAAGATATATATATATATATATATATATATAGTTGAGTTATGTTTTGATTGTTAAACGTGACATAACTTAATTGGACCTAAGAGCAAAAATATAGTATGTTTCGTCCAGCAAATATTGTGTTACTCGAAAACTATTAGGTTATGAGTTGGCTAGGTCCTATGACGTCAGAAGCGAGTGAAATGCTGCAATGATCCGTGTCAAAATACTGTATCTGTCAGTCATTCATTGACGGATTTCAAGAATTTTTTCACTGATTTCTTGGTTTCGATCAATATTTCAATTCCATTGAGGTGGAAACCAAAACCAACATCATGAAACTCATCAATTTTTGTCTAGGTCAGGTTGTGCCGCAGTGTAAGATGAAATTATAATTATTATATAGAATCGAAAAACTTTTCTGCATACGAAACTCAAGACCATACCGGCATGCCGAAATACGGCCTTAGCGAAAGTATCAGGATTCACTTTACGGCTCCACCCGGACAATTCTGCCAAATTGGTGATTCTGATGATTAGTATTTTCGGTGGTTCCAGATCATTTCGGAACTAAAGACCATACCGGTATGCCGGAATGCAAAATATATCTTGGCCGATCGCATGCATCAGACAGTTATTCTCGGTTCGTTGCGTTTACTCAGGACTCACGATTCTCGGAGTCAGTGATCACTTACCACGCCGTGCTGGGAGTGATCATTGGTTAATGCTATTAGCGCGTTCGCCCACTGGGGAGTACACGATAAAAATTATAATATTTCTTTTATTGTATAGGCAACACTTACATACTGATAATGAATATATTCTGGAATAGCACCTATCTGATGACAGAGTTCAAAATGCTCGTTCTAGGAACAAGATTTCGCTCGTCCAGTCAACCAGAGCAGAGTTAGAAATCTTTATATACTTGGCATATGAAAGCTAATTTTTTGGTCAAATCCAGTAGATGGCGTTTTTGCTGTAAGAAAAATACTATCTGTACTACATCACCTATAACGAGAACAAAACGACACCACAAGATGATGAGGATCAAAGACCAAATGAGGATAACTCAGAGAATTGAATGCTTATATCGTGAGATTAAGTTTATGATTCAACAATTGCCAACTATCAGAAAGTTGATCGTTATGTTCTTTGCTGGGGAGCCTTCCTGTATGTTATGTGACCAGACGAAGATATTTGTCAGATGTCAGAGAGCAGAGCACACACAAACACATATGAGGAGGTATAGGTATGATGAATGTAAGATGTCGTAAAACCCTGGTGCAGGGTTGCCAACCCAGAATTTGAAAAAGACGTAGACCAGATTCAAAAAGTTACGTAAAAATACTAAAATTGCACATCAAAAGTTAGTAGATTTACGTACTTTGAGCCTTTTTTGAAAACCTACGAACTACGAACAAATTTGTAACATCTCATTCATTGGGCTGAATCATTTCCCAATTAAAAAGACGTAGGGATGGCAACGCTGCCCTGGTGTTGCAATTGATGTGATATTGTTTTGAATTTTATGGCAACACTTTTACGTATCATGTCGTTTCCTCAATATCATCGCTAGATGACGCTAATTGTGAAACATCACAAACAACGTTATACGTTTGGATGTTAATTTATTTCTTTCTCACAGATATGACTTCTGGCTGAATAAGAGTTTTCCTATTGTTCTTCCTAGTTCTGAATGGATTTGTTATTTAAAGTTTACTTGGTTTATATACTGATGAGTTGTTGATTTGAATCTCGTGAGTAGGAAAGTTCCAATCACGTTAGTAATGTTTTCAAAATATTTTCACAATAACTTGTATTTCGATGTGTAGAATAAAAATGAGAAGGCAAAGCGCGGTGCTTTTCTCTGGTTAAGAAGTTGTCGCCTTTCAGATATGGCAAGACATGCATATTTCACCTTTTTGCACTATAAAACCAGTGAAGCATATGTTTACTGGTCACATTTACCTTCGGATCTATTGTCTCCACAAATATTTTTATTTCACATGGAGAAAACTCCATTTCGAAGTTTCTAGACGCTCTAGTTAGAAAATTGGAAGAGCATAGTCAACAGACCAATCGGCAAATGCTACTTTCTCATTTCATCAGTCGTCAAAATAAGCGAAATATACAGTCATATTCATGAAAAACGGAATCGAATGAAAGTAAGACAAGTATGAGGAGTTTGGCCGGCATTCTGAACAAATAATATAGGCTGTCGATTGGATAGCGTTCGAAATTAAAAGTATAGCCTTCCGACTGGTCGGCTAGCCAGCCTGGGAAATTTTGGGAGAATTCTGTATCATTCTTCATTGCAAGCGCCATCTGAAGGAATTTAATGGAAGGCAACATGAGGCATATTATCATCGTAGGCATGCGTGGCAAATTTTACCCCAAATTTTGTAGGTATAAGTACCAACGCCAGCGTGGTTGCATGCATACCACGTTCGTCCTGAATTTCATTGTATAGATTTGTGGGATTTTCATCGGGCCATTTCATATTCATATATATAAAATAATCTCGCAATGAGCAGTGCTTTCCGTTCACTCTCCCCCACTTTGCATACATATATCGTAAACAGTCCCTCCTTCTTTACGGACAGGGGTTAGTGCGTCCTGTAATTGGAAAGACGTCCGTAAAATATCCTAATTCCGCCGAATATGTCGATGCGGAACACTTAATTGGTAAATTTCCATCTCATTTCATATGCAATACCTAGCCGGGACGCACTTTCGCAGTATAATAGTGTTAAAAGGAGGCGAAGAGGGCCCCATTTAGTATTCATCATTCTACAAATATCTCATTTGCCCACTTTTATGTCTCGGTTTATGGCCAACGATATTAAAATACAGAGCGATGCCGAGATGCAGATATTATACAAATTGCCGCGCAATTAAAAATGCGGTTCCGGACAATTTCAAAGGGTGGTTGACTTGTGAAGATAATCAATTTTTTTTAAACACTCCCCATTTTTGAATGAAGCAATTCCAGAACGCTCATATATAGAATATCTAGAAATAACTTCAGAGGAGAGGAAAGCTGGAAACCTTTTTTTCTACATGAAGAATTAGTATTATCTGGGGGCCCCACTCAATTTGAGAGGTCTTATTGCAATGTGCTTCTGTGATATTGTTGTTACATGGTTAGACAGGGACAGGAGATACGAATTAACATTAACTTTGAATTTCTGAAGTTTGTGAGCCTCAGGAAAAACCTCTTTTGGCAAGGAGTTCCTAACTTCAGCTGTTCTGTTGACAAGAGAGCCCTTAGCAGGAGAGGTTCGACAGGCCTCCAAATTCACAACAAAGGGGTGAGAATTCTGTACTGGTCGAGTCATCCGTGTAGATATTGCCAAACGGGGAACGATTGATAACAATTCGGAAGAGCATCGACCGTGAAAGTATCTATAGAAGAGAGACAGCGAGTTTGTGAGCGAAGAATCACCAACAAGACGAATTGCCTTTCTCTGAATGGAATCGAGAAGCCTCAATGAATGTTTTGGTGAGAAGTGTATTCCATGACAGGTCGTATCTGATCCTTGTAGATCATTAGAAGCTGACGAGAAGTGAAGTATTTCTTCGCACGAAATAGAAATCCAAGTTTCTGGGAAGCACTTTTAGCGATCGATCTCACATCGTTTTCCCATGAGATATTATCACTGATCATAATTCCTAGCATCGAGATACTTGATTTTGTAGGAATATATACTCCTGACATCTGAATATTTGATGATGATAGATCGGCTTTTCTTGAGAAGAGGCATGCCCGGTTTTCGTAGCATTAAATTCCACCAAGTTCATTGTATTATTTTTGCCAAGTCGTCGTTAATTTTATTGACGTAAATGCTACTTTGAATTTTTGTTTCTCGAGCTGGCATGGGGACTCTGGAAGAGAAACTGGTATGAAGAGTACTGTCGTCCGTTAAACTATGTATTGAACAAGATGTTTCCTCGAGCAAATCATTGATATGAAGCAGAAACAAAGTGGGCGCCAGAACTGAACCCTGTGGAACACCTGGATTTATTGGTAGAATATCAGATGATACTCCATCAACAACCACATACAGAGACCTATCAGACAAAAAACTCTTCAACAAAGCACACAACTGAGGAGGCAAACCATAAGACGGCAGCTTAGAAAGGAGACCCCGATGCCAAACTCGATCAAACGCTTTTGAAATATTACGACGTTTCGGCAAAGTCTCATTTGCCATCTTCCAGGTGATGTCTAGAGTTTCGACCTCCGAACTCGACTGTCCAGTTCTTTATATGCAATATGTCACTTTCATAAATTATTTCGATTCTTACAAGAATCATGGCCGTGAACTTTTTTCAATGACCATAATCTCAGATATGTAATACTCTTATATTGAAAGAAAAAGTAGGTGTGCACTTCATATGTGAAGAGACTGGTCAAACCAAAAATTTAATTATCTGTTTTATCGAAACTTCCAATTTCTGCGTCATCTAATATGAAAATGGAATAACTCCCAGACAGTGAATCCAAAATGTGATACCATATGAACGAACCACTATAATTTCACATCGATAGAAGAAAACATGAAAAAGTTATAGGGGCAAGTCTATATCGATGTCCATCTATTGTAGTAGAAGTCTCAATAACAACGAATTTCTACCATCACTGGAAGAATATTTTTGTTGAAAGAGTTTCCTTTGATTTTTTTATTATCAGGATATTAAAAATAATAGGATTCCGGTTGCATTACTTTTGTTTGGCACATTTTTCTCGCGATGAGATTTTTAGGTTCGATCATATCCAATTAAAACCCTATTTTTTTCCTGTTTTTAATCAGTTGTACCGCTAATAACTGACAGTTAGAAACCAAGGGGTTAACTATTTGAAATTCATTGCCTGTCTCCTTCTCGTAAAATGGAGCTTTTTATAGACATTGTGTGTCATTGTGACGTCACTAATAATTACCTTTTAATCCGGAATTTTAAACGTTTATATCTTTTATATTTCTCAAGACTCAGAACGAATGTCACTGTCATATTTATATATTTCTCGAATGAATAAGTTTCAATTATTATGAAAAAATTTCAACATCCCCATTGTATTATGAACTTGTAGTCTAAAAGATTTCCATTCGAAATGGAACCATCACAATTTTCGATAAATACACCAATTCAATGCAAATCATTCTTCTGTGACATTTCAATTAACCTTCGTACGATTAACACTTAGCGCAACTACCAAATTCAGTATTTCGTTCGTCGGACTACACTTCGACACGACTAATCGATTTATTATGGACATCACGGATTACGCAAGGAACGAGATATTTCACGGCCGCACTCCACACCATCCGCTTGTTTACGAATCGTTAGGGTGTGCCAAATTCGCTCAAGATAATTCGCTTAGGAAGTAATTCAAAGTGCGTGCACTATACGAGCTGGGTGTTAATTTTAAATCGACAATTATTTCGATGAGAAATCATTCTCTCCTTTCATTTATCTTTACACACACACATACATAAATATATATATATATATATATATATATATATATATATATATATATATATAGGCTTCGGTCTATCGAAAAAGATTACTCTCTTTAGATTTTATACAATACAACTTCAAATATCATCGATACTACAGAAAACAATCGCAATGAAATTCTCGGGACGTGTCACTACGTCGAATTCCCATTACGTCGAATTCCCACTATGTCGAATTCCCATTACGCCGAATTCCCACTACGTCGAAAAGCATCCCCACCACTTACGTCACCAAAACACGATCGTTATCGAAGCTGGATCCCATTCGACGTAATGGGAATTCGACGTAATGGGAATTCGGCGTAATGGGAATTCGGCGTAGTGCCACACCATGCACTTTCAATATCAACAGCACAGCGAAATTCATCCTTCTTTTAGGTTAGGTTAGTTAGGTTAAGTCAGATTGGGTTAACAGGAAATTGCAGAATATCCGGTAAATTTTGCGAGTGCGTATCACTACGTCGAATTCCCATTACGCCGAATTCCCATTACGTCGAATGGGATCCAGCTTCGATAACGATCGTGTTTTGGTGACGTAAGTGGTGGGGATGCTTTTCGACGTAGTGGGAATTCGGCGTAATGGGAATTCGACGTAGTGGGAATTCGGCGTAATGGGAATTCGACGTAGTGATACGCACTCGAAATTTCTACATACAAATACTGTTCTATTCCTTATACTCCAGAGTTATCAAGCAAAATCATAATTGTATTCAAACAAGAAACTAATATCAAAATTCCACAAAGAAAAATGAAACCTCTGATCAAATTACATTCAAAATTAAAAGATGAAGATCCACTTTTCGAAAAATCTCATGTAGTCTACGTAATTCCTCGCAATGATTGTGACTAAAAATATATTGGTCGAACAAAAATGTATTTCAAAACACGAATAGCTCTACACAAAAGTGACTGTCAGAATATGAGACAGAATTCATGTGCATTAACTAAACATTCTATTGAAAACGATCATTCAATTGATTATAATAACAAAAATGATTGATATTGAAAAAAACAACAAACGTCTCTTTTTGGAAATGACTGAAATCAAAACAAAAACAAACAACATAAACAAGAAATCAGATATTGAGAACCTCAGTAAAATTTATTCTTTTCTATTAAACAACTAAATAATCAATAACTTCATCTTTCATTGTCAAAATTTACATTTCTCATTTACCTTAGTATTTTATTAATCAAGAAAAACCTCAAATAGCACATTTATGTACCTTATATATTTTATATTTATACTTTTTGATGTCCATTCTCCTTACGAAATAATCTAGCAAGGCAAAGCAGACTTCAATTTTCTGTTCGCCATTTCTACATACATATTATTTTCTGTAAAAATATTCTGGTCATTGAATATCGATCAGTTGTTACTAAGATGTCTAGAAGGATGGTGCTGGGACTGATGCGATATTGTTTAGAATTTTATGGCGACACTTTTCTGTTATAGTGTCATTTTTACGTATCGTGTGTGTTTCTCAATTTAATCGCTAGTTGACGCTAATTGGAAGTGCATAGTCAACCGATCGATCGACAAACTATATTCTTTGATTCGAGCAGTCAACAAAATGAGCAAAATCTAATGTCATACTCATAAAAAACAAAATCGAGTGAAAGGAGCACAATTATAGGGAATTTGGCCAGTAATCTAAACGAATAATATAGGTTGTTGATCAGTCAGCGTCCAAAAGTAAAAGTATAGCCAGCCGTCAGGTCGGCCGTTTATACATTTCCTAGGAAATTTGTAATTCTTTTTCTCGCCAGCGCCATCTATGCTAATTTAATGGAAGAGAACATGAAGCCCATTATCCTAGTAGGCATGTGTCGCCACTTAGACCCCAAACATTCCCAGGTATAAATCCCTACACCAGGGTTTTTAGACATCTCAGTTGTTACCTGACTAAAATGAAATAAGAAATAAGAATGAGCCAATCAAGTTGCAGCTTCTTTGACAGTGACTCTCGTGTTCTGTGAATCTCACATTTTCCTTTTGACAGTGGCTACAGTATCTAACCTCTTGATTGTTGAGTGTTTGATATTTTGAATCTTGATTCCATTACATATAACAAAGATTAACACTAAATGATATTTTTAGGTTGTTACTGTAAGGTTAGAAGTTAGACTATAATTTGAAACTCGGAACGTTAAGAACAGAAAATATTTCGGTCATGTGCTTTATCAGTTTCTAAACAAAATAAAACAAAAAGATGAGAGATAAGATCTTTTTCGTTATTCGTATTTCTTATTTTATGTTATTTCTTGTATGAACGCTTCCATGAAGATTTATATGTTTAACTTTCTTGTTTTGTTTCATTTTGTTCCTTATTTCATTTGCTGTTTAAACTCTCCTTCATTGATATCCGTAAATTCACACAAAATAAAAATCATTATCAACGGTTATTGGATGACATAACTGTTTTTTTGGATTTGTCGCTTGGTTCCTCTCCCAGTATCCGTCTTCCAGAATATTTTGGGTGAATACATGGCAGATTCATTACTTATGTTGCCTGGAATAACAATCATGCTATACTGCTCGCTGCATATGCTTCGTTCCCTGCAGTCAGAACAATACTACTGTCGTCACTCGTAAAAATTGCATTATTTGAAGCAAAAATTGTGGTAGCAGAGTATTCATTCGACTTATATTCAGATATTGAATGAAAAATGTGTAGTTTGGGATGTTCTCAACTTAATAATATATTATAGAAGTCGATATTTGTATATGTAACTTATTGTGAAAAGTTCATATCTTACTTTCCAGCTTCGGTCATGACGGTCATTTACCAGATTAGAATGCACCGACATGTTTTTTTATTCAAGCAGAGACTATTTCTGCTACAGATCGATATTTCGTCGAAGAAACAACTACAATAACCTTTCTTACTAAATAGAATCTCAATCCAAATATTTATCAGGAATTGAATGTAATACAAATGAAAACTGCACTAAAACGCGTTACTTCTTCGGTAGTATTTTTCCGACTGCAAGAAACAACAAAGCATATGCAATGAGCATAACGGAACAGTTTTTCTTGTATACATATCCTATGAATATTTCAATAATACACCCGAAATCTCCTGGATGATAATAATTATGAAACGAGGTATGTCAACCAATCAACGTCTGCTATTGATTTCATATTGTGTGAATAATTTCAAACGGCAATTATCAACTCGGCGACACCAAAGGGTGGAAGATGAGGTAATCAGGAGCGATGAATTTCTCCGTAATGAGTTTTACGATGATTATAATGGAGGACTTTTTTAGAGGTTGCCTTGCTTTCGTAAAACATTCAAACATCCGCTCAAATTACAAAAAATAATCAAGGCATACTCTTTCAAATGATACAATGGCTTACAACTTGCCCGGAATGTATTGCGAAAAAATGTAACTAACGAAAAACAGTTTCAACAATAAGCACATGACAACATGAAATAGTGTTTTCCTGGAATTGACAAAAATTTATTGCGCCTACTGTTTGGAAGTATACATACAGTGTGTTCCGACAAACGATAATTCTGGGCAACGCTCATTTTTTCAGATTACGATTTGATTTAATGTAAAGTATCTCCTCTTTCTGAGCAGACTGTAACAAATTGGTGCAGAAGATCTGTCTCTGTCACTGCCGTCAGGACTAAATATAGGGCCAAAGAATTTCCGGTTCGTCAAAAAACCGCTGTCAAATCATTCGAATACTTCAGATTAGTTCAAATGTGTACTCTCCGATTATCTACTCTCTTCATTTGCTATTGCAAAAGTGAATGATAGAAACATTCAAAATTACTGCATACTACCACGCAAATTGAAGAGTTTGACAGTGTAGAATAATGATGGTGAAAAATTATTTACATAAGAGGTGTTTAGAATAGCAGTTTGTACAACAAGAGTGGATATGGTGGCCATATCGCACGAGGACGAAGTTTCAGCACGATGCCGTGGGTGAGTGCTCAAACGTGCAAGGGCGATTTGACCAATATCATAACTTCCAAAACTTTCAGAACTCTCCTTCAAGGATCATATTCATAATCAATTTCAAAACATCAGTTAATTATTGGTGCGACGAGTAAATGTTAGTCCTTCAATTCCACAAATAAAAACATCACTTCTGACAGGTCAAACTCGAAGATAATTCGTTAAAATCATTGATTTTTTAAAATTTTTATTCGAAAAATTTTTAAAATTAGGTGGACAGATCAGGATTGTATCGTTTATACAACGTTATCCCTGGTAATAGTGGCATCTATGTATTTTGTTCTCTGTGATTGGTGGAATTCATATCTTACCTTGTATACCAAATGTTGAGATCAAGCAGTTTCAACACGAACGAAAAATCAACTTGAGGAGAAACTCAAGAGCTCAAGGGGTTTATTAGACTTATGCCATTGCCCAAAAATGTTCACTCGAGTCTTTTGGAGTTTTCATTCAATCCATTTGGAATAATACACGAAAAACACAAAAAAAAACGGTGTAAAACTAGGTTTAGGTCAAGTTTCAATTATTCAGAGGAACTGATATCAACAAACGTCCATCCCATCAGCTTATTTACCTTGTACAAAAAAACGCTTTCTTCGGTCCAAGATTAGCACTGGAATTTTTGATTTTTCACGAGACAACTGCATCACTTTTTTTATGATAAGGTGATGCTGCTTATCTTCTCTGAATCATTCTCTATTTGATTATTATCATTGTCAAACAACTCTCGTGGATTCATGACGAATAATGACATGGGAAATAACACAAAACCAAGAAAGTCAATAATTTTGACTCATCTCCGATATGATTCACCTAAAAGTCATATCACCCCCTTGTCCTATCCAATTTCAAATACAATGAAAATCTGAAAGAATACTACGGAAATCGAACACGACACACAAAAAATCTACTTACGCCATGGTCGTGAGACCTCACGCCTCGCAGAAACCAAATCAGCTTCGACAAAAGGTTGCGAGATAAAAATCGAGGCGAAAAAACAGAGGTTATGTTCTAACCGTCTGAAGATGGAACAGCCACTGCGAACAAAACGTCTTGGCTTACCGAACGACCCGAAGCTCACTTCTAGAATGACGCAATTTCTTGTTTGTCAAGACCTCCTACGCTCCAGCATCCCCTAAGAAGCGAAAAACGCAGCTATTGGTCGCTCGGAGGGGTGGGGCGTTAGTTCGAGGGTAGGAGAAGACGGGAGGTTTTGATTGGCGGCGCCAGTCCGGCGCGACGCTCAAATGTTTCTGCGAACTGTATATCCTCATTGTGCAGATTCAATTCGATTTTGCGGATAGAAAAAAAAATAGGTTTGCCAAAAATGAATTTGAAGTTCGGTATCTTGTTTTTTCTGTGGAAAAATCAGCACTTCAATTCCTACCCCCTCTCAAAAAAGCAACGGTATTATGCTCTCAGGAAGCTAACCCCTAAAGGAGACATTTTAGTGCCAAGTTTCGAGTTTTCATCTAGCAATTCTGAATAGTCCTGTGGAATCTCCCGATTATAACAAATGTGATCAATTTATAACGATATGTACTAGAAATAATCAGATATGTATCGAGTCAATAATTTTATAGAGGGTAAAACCATAAGATATCAATTTTTATTAGATTGATTCCCTCAGTATAAAAAATATATGATCAGCAAAAAACGTCTTTTTGATAGGAAACCTAAGAGCGATAAAGCGATATTGTTATTTTGGGGTTTTGAATGATGAAACACCCAGTTAGTATATTAATTTCAATAAGAATATACTAATTTTGATGAAAATGTTGAATCAAGTAGTCTTGGGGTGCAGATCACGATTATTCTGACCCCGCACAAGTCAATTTGAATATCATTCAAGTATTCAGTTTCTGATAACCAGAAAATAACTGTCCTCAATCATATTGATTCGAAAGTTATTGAGAGGTAAACCACCAATTTATATTTATTCTGAAATCTATCGGAAATCTGAGTAGAGGAAATAAATCTACAAAAGATAATTTAAAGATATGATGTGCGAGTGACTTTTCGACACTAGCCTTCAAGTGACAGTCGTGAATAATTCTACATTTTCAAATTGGAGACTGATACCCAACTAAAAGTATATTTCCAGTGGTTTTTTTGGGATTGATTTGTCGAATCTCATCAAGTATTTAGTTTTAGATAATCAGACAATAATTTCTTTAGATAAAACAATAATGTTAATTTGAACGTTGTTGAGTGGTGAACAGATCTAAAGTTCAAAAGATAAATTTAAAATTAGGGAGTGATTACAAAAAGCTTGGAACTTCGTTTCAACATTTATCTCAATTTTCCATTCAATTTTTTGTTCGACTTTACTGGTTTTTAAATTTGTTTTCATTTTGATTTTTCGTTCAATTTCTGTTTATTTGTGTTTTTTTTCAACTTTTTACTGGGTGTTCATTTATATTTTCTTGTTTATTAGATTCAATGCTTTTATTTCAGTTAATTTTTTGCAGGTTTCAATACAGTGAATATACATAATGGAACTCAGAAACAATTTCCAACTCTATAATATTGATAATGATGAAAATTGATTGATTGATGACAATAACAATGTCACAATATCCAATAATGTTCATTTTTGCTCAATCACTGAAAAAAATTGAGAGTTGCTCATTATTTTCAAAACAAACTTATTCTTCCGACAAATCACTTTGTGATTATGATAACAGGTGATTTGTTAAAACTTATTTCGTCAAGCACTCCAATGATTTTTATTATCTGTTCAAGAATGTTATAGATTCGAGATTCAAATTCGATGGCGTAACATAAGAGTCTTCATTGAATCCATCGACATTATTCAAGATTCAAGTTTTCAATATGAATATAAATAGAAAGTTTATAGTTTTTCTATACCTATGGTAATACCCGAGGCAATACCCTTAATTACAATTTTGTAAATTTTATTCAAGAAATACGAGTAATTACTGTTGTGTTCAATACAAATAATAAAATAAAATGTAAAGTTCATCATTATTTATCGACTGTAAAAAAATAGCGTATGCAACTCTCATGTAATGGTTATTTCATAGCGTTGCACAATTTACTGATATACATTTTTAATAAATGAACAAATATTGCGTAGCGCACAAAATCCTACTCTCTAGGCAAATCTGTGAATAAGAGAACTAATGATTTGTTGTAGCGAATTCCGAGAATTTCCATAATATATTTCGAAACTACGCCGTTTGAACAGAGAATGGAAAGATCATTCGTATGAGGCGTCATAACCCCCTAGTCCAAATTTCGGTAATCAGGGGTAGCAACCGCCAACTTATCAACTGCATTTCATTCCATTCGACCGCAACACACTGTATTCTCTAACTGCATCCGACTCTTCCCCAGTTGTTGTTTGGAAACCGGCCCCACTTCCCCCCATCGCACCCCCGTGGGCGAGCGGGGTGACACGTTCCGACAAAGGGTGGAAAAACAGCGAGAGTCGGGCGCCAGCCAGTCGGACTCCCGCAGCTTCCGCGCTTTCACGGACCGGGAAAATTCTCGGAAAATTCTCTGCTCTTGCCCGAATTTTACGGCACGCGACGTTGACGACGCCTGGCGTCGTCGTCGTCGTGATAGGTGCCGTCCCGGGTTACTTTCCGAGCAATTTTTTATTGC
This sequence comes from Zygogramma bicolorata, assembly GCA_032362365.1. Taxonomy (NCBI): domain Eukaryota; kingdom Metazoa; phylum Arthropoda; class Insecta; order Coleoptera; family Chrysomelidae; genus Zygogramma; species Zygogramma bicolorata. Next base: position 376,637 of record JAVJAQ010000699.1, read on the forward strand.
GGAGGAAAGTTGACGAGCATCCATAGACCGGGCAACGGCGACAGATTTTTCAGGCCAATATTTCAAGGTATGCCTTTGGAAGAGAAAATACTTGAATCTAACCAATCGTATTTTGTAAGAACATTCACGCGCTGCGTGGTACCTAGTGAAAAAATCATAACTTGCGTTTCTTGAAGACACTGTTATAGTATTTTTCACAGTAAATGGTATTGGCTCATTTACTACAATCCCATTGTGTACAAAATCATCTGGTAAAAGATGCAAATGTGCTACAGGGTCGAACTTAAGAAATTTGAATTTTGCATAATGTAGGAGATATACAAGTAATTTATTTGAATGTTACAATTCTATCCTATATTTAGTTCAGTGTCGCTGTGTCGCTATCGCTATCCTCATCTAAATTAATTATAATTGGCGCAATTGATTTTACAGAAAGGTACGAGTTTTCAACATTTATAACATGACTAACAGAACTTTTCCAACTCTCGTAGGAGTGTCATTCATACAGTTCCTAATTAATTCTGCCACACTACCACTCAAAGAGAAGTATTTTTTCCGCGCACGCTCGATTTAAGTTGGTGCCACATAAGCTCTATAGGATTGAACACGCAGTAGTAGGGAGGTAGTCGTAACACTGTATGTCCCAATTCTTCTGCAGTTGTATCACAAACATACGTTTTTTTTTTTTAAAGAAAATGACTGCAGCACTTGTAAAAGTTCTTTTTTTGTATAATTTTCCTCAAAATATATGTCATTTGCAGCCATGAAGTTTTGAATCTCCAATTTCGTATTCTTTGAGCCAGGAAATTTTTGCAATTGTCGACTATGATAGCTTGCGTTGTCCATTACTATAACGCTGTTTGGCGGAATGTTGGGTAACAGACAATTTTCAAACCAATCTTCAAAAAGCTCTGCTGTCGTATCTTCGTGATAATCAACACAAGAGTCCTTAATATTTTTGGCAGAAAGCCACATAGCGTTTAGGATCCAACCATTTTCTGATCCTGCGTGTGATATTGTGATTCTCTTCCCTTCATTTGATGGTGCTTTTGTTTTACACTTATCAGAGGAATCAGACCATCCTTTGGAAGGGGTGTCATGCGTGTCAAACCACGTCTCGTCGAGGTAGAGTATTGGCCGATTTTCAGACCGGTATTTTCTTATCGACGTTATATATTCAGAACGCCAGTTTATTAAACGTGTGGATTCCATTATTACTTGTCTCTTGTCAATTTTGCGATATTCAAAGCCCATTGCAGACAGAGCTCGCCAAAGAGTAGTGAGGCCACAGTTGATGTGAGTTTCGTCATTGATGAGCCGCTGTTTCAGACTTTTGATTGTAGGGACACGCTGCTCATCGTACATAGTGTAGATTTTTCGCCTTATCAAATCTTTTTCCCAGTCGTCTAGACTTTTTGTGACACCGGAATCTTTACGCTTTTTTCTTGATTCCATGAAATTTTCAACAATTCGTCTAACTGAAGTAAGAGGCACCTTCGTCAAATTACTGGTTACTTTTGCTGCAGCACCCGCGTTATATCCTTGCTGAAGTAAGGAACTATACACATTTTTTATAATGATTTTCGCGTCACAAGATAAGTGATTCTTCTTCAACGAACCACTGGAAGAAGCACTATTACTTTTTATCCACGGACGCCACATACTGCCTATTCTGTACGTTGGGGTATAAAATCTTTACTATTAATGTCTGTAATTACAAATAAATGTTATAAAATTATTGCACGCCGTAACACAAGTGAACACTTCCAATGAAATACAAAGACTAAAATGAACAAGAAGTGTAAGCTGTAATCCTCTACAATCCCTCTCTGAGAAACAAAATTACCTGAATCCCGGTCCTTTTACATTTATGATGTGCATCTCGGATTTTACATCTTAAGGGTCTAATTGGTTTTATTATAATCCTTCAGTCAATAGCATTTATTGTGAAAACTACTATACACTTCCGAATAGTACGGCCCAATAAGTTTTTTCTACTCCCACCCGTAAATAAGCTGATTTCTTTATAGTTCACTAAACGGATAAGTAGGCGATTCCAGTCAACTGAATCATTATATGATTTCTTATCCACACAATGTAGGATATGAATTCCACCAATCACAGAAAACAAAATACTTGGTTACCAAGGAAAAACTTGTAGAAACACCAATATTCTGATCTGTCTACCTTCAAACAGAAATCCAAGTTGTTTCGTTTAAGCATATATAAATGTACTAATATCTGAAATATTTTTCAGTTTATTGAGTCAAGGTTGAATTGGCACAATTGATGTTTTTTTTTGGTGGATTTGAAGGACATCTACTCTCCACACCAATAATTAACTGAGATTATACAGTCCAAGTGACCTAGTTGGTTAGAGGTTAAGCCCTTTGATATGATCCACTTTAGACTCGTTTGTTCGAGTCTCACCAATACCGACTTATTTTGCCTTTTTTCAAATTGACACTAGTAATTCAATTTGTACCGTTCAATATTAAATTCAATAAAGTTTCTTTCTTTTGACTTTTTCATAAATATGGAAAGGACATTCTGTATCCAAAATTGATAATCAATATGATACTTGAAACAGAGTCCTGAAATATTTACCAGGTCGAAGGAAAAATCAACTGTACAATTCGAAAGGATATTGGCAATATACACTCTTGTTGTGCAAACTACTATTCTTCACTCACACGATAAAACATTGTCAATTGGAGGGTGACGAGAACCAAGCTGTTAGAAAAAAAGACGGAATTGCATGAAATCGTTGAGTTTACTCAACTTGAAACTTGGTTTCAACATTTTTTCAAAATATTCCATTCAGTTTCTTTATTTACATTTTTTGACTGGTATTTCATATTCGATACCTCAATTTTCTTGTCACAATATTATTTCTTTCATTCATTTCGTTATTTAAATAATTTTTTGACTTATATTTCATATTCGAAATCTCGATTTTTTGTAACAATAGTATTTTCTTTGATCAATCAATCCCTAAATTCATCATTGACCAAAAAATTTGATATTGATTTGATTTTTTTCTCACTTGATTTGTATTTTAATCTTTCCGCTCCTAGCAACAGGTTTCGTTAAAAATATAGACAATGGAAGTCCGAACCATTACCATTCAACTTGTTCACTTTTTTACAAAGCACCGTTACAAATAACATACCTTGACACCTACCACTAAATGTAAATTTATCGAATCTCAATACCCGAAACTTATTTGTATTTTTCATCAATACCAAAATTATAGGGTTATTGTTCTTAATGCATTTTTTGCCTTAATACTCTAAGTAAATTTCAATACATAGGATATTAGTACGGAGATGATTTTGGGCCTTTTCACATTATGCATCACTCGACCTAACTTTCTATATGAAATTATAGGGCTGTGACACCTTCTCGCTAGGCGGTTGAATACGTATGTTGAAAAATATGTCGAAAATGTGTCCCCCTTGTTCAATACATAGTTTTGCGGACGACAGTACTCTTCATACCAGTTTCTCTTCCAGAGTCCCCATACCAGCTCAAGAAACAAAAGTTCAAAAAAACATTCAAGTCAATAAAATTAACGATGATTTGGTAAAAATAAAAGAATGGAGTAACATGAACAATGAATTTAATGCTACGAAAACCCAGGCATGTCTCTTCTCAAGAAAAGCCGATTTATCATCATCTGGTATTCAGATGTCAGGAGTAGCTATTCCTACAAAATCAAGTATATCGATGCTAGGAATTACGATCAGTGATAACCTCTCATGGAAGAACCATGTGAGATCGATCGCTAAAAGTGCTTCCCAGAAACTTGGATTTCTATTTCGCGCGAAGAAATACTTCACTTCTTGTCAGCTTCTAATGATCTACAAGGCTCAGATACGAACTGTCATGGAATACAGTTCTCATGTGTGGAGTTCGGCACCAAAACATTCATTGAGGCTTCTCGATTCTATTCAGAGAGAAGAAATTCCTCTTGTTGGTGATTCTTCGCCCACAGATTCGCTCACTTCATTGGAACATCGTAGAAAGGTCGGAGACTTGTCTCTCCTCTATAGATACTTTCACGGTCGATGCTCTTCCGAATTGTTATCAATCGTTCCCCCCTTGGCAATATCTACACGGATGACTCGACGAGTACAGAATCCCCTCCCCTTTGTTGTGAAATTGAAAACCTGTCGAACTTCTTGCTTTGGAACTCTTTGCCAAAAGAGGTTTTTTCTGAGGCTTACAAACTTCAGAAATTCAAAATGAATGTTGATTCGTATCTCCTGTCCCTTGATTCACGCGGTGTTTTTTGAACATTAAAGGGCACCTCTTTCGTGTGAATCTGCATATAAAAAAAAAGAAAAGCTAGGTGCATACTTTTCGGTGGACCACTCTGTATATTTGACCAAATATTGCAAAATACTGGGCATTAGTAAACATCTTGGTAAACATCTTTCAGATATTCCCATACGGAAAACATAACGAAATCCTATAAGGGTAAAAAATCCTGTTTTGGTAGTTTCTGAGCTTGGGAAGACTCACTAGTTTTTAGCAAAAATGTAAAATCCATTTGAAATCGTTCAAAAGGAGCAACTCCTGTTAGATCCAAATTCTGCAAAAGTGGATACCCCTATATAACGTTCTTTAAATATCCAATGTGTTTTGCCAAAAACGCAGCATCGATTACATTGTTTACAAAGAATAGTACCTCAATTAGGTGGTAAATCCCAATAAATCAAAACAATCTTCCCAATATAACACATTTTCCAAAAAAATATATTTCCTTGAACGAGTAATGAAAGTTATCGATGAAACTCCGTTGTATTCATTTATTGGTCCATCCAAAACATATTATCTCTTCGATGAATGGACATGATGGTACGTTATAATCTTATCGTTTTGATGCACAAAATGTGAAACAGTTTTGTTGAGCATTGCGCATCATGTGCCAAATCTGATAAGAGGAAGAAATATATATCATATCATTGAATCAGTTACTTTTCATATCAACATCGATACGGGTACCTTTGTTTCATGAATGGGTGTAACCTGAGAAAACGTATTATTGCTGCCAAGTAAATACCGAGCCTTGACTGAAAAAGTTATGTGTCATATTAGGGTGTTATCTGTGGATCTTTTCTGTTTGCAATAGGTTTGTTCTAGCAACACATTTGACCGTTTGGAAATTGGTCTGAAGCAGTCAGAGGCATCCGCAAGATGAATATTGCATAGCGAAATTCATTTTGCGCATGCCTCTGACTGCTTCAGACCAATTTCTAAACGGTCAAATGTGTTGCTAGAACAAACCTAATATATTACGGGAATGACTGCTGAGTGAGAAAATGTTTTGCCCTTCATCTTCAAGAAAATGGATGCTTCAAATTCAGGTAAGTTTACTGACTAGTAAGGTTACAGCTAGGAAAACATTGAAAAGCCAGTTATATAACAGATGGTATAATAGATGGTATTTCGTTGAACAGTTGCCGGACGGACCATGGCCAATAGCTCCATTTTTTTTACGACCGTGTAGTTTGGATATTTATCTTGTGGCTAAACTCCCCAGAACGGGACTTGACCGTAATTTGAAAAAAACCTTAATTCAGGTTAATTCAACGAAGATAATCGAAATAACTTTTTGTTAGGAATCCTAAATAAAATTGATTTAATCTTTTAACAAAATGACAGACACCTTAAAGTCCCAGTAAGAATCTTCTCCTCCGTTGATTGATTTTTTCTACCAGGGCAGATTCGATTCGAATGCTAGTATTGTTTATTTTTTGCGTTGAGCTACTGAAACTACAACTTTTTCAACTCTATCGAGAACTCTATCTTCTTTTCTATTGTATATTGCTCTGTTTTTGAGAGAGAGAAATAAAAGTCGCTACATTGAATTTTTATATTATCCTATTATAACAATCATTCAATTCCATCTACTTTTTTTTTAATTTATATCAACATCCTGTGAAAAAAATTTTGATTTTGTTGTAACAATGACATACAATGAAGTGATTTTTATAATTTTCTCAAAAACAGAGCATGATAGAGAAAAAGATCCAGATAAAAAAGTTGCAATTTCAAGAGCTAAATGCGAAAAAAAAAATACAAAAATTGCAAATAATCAGTGGTGCATATTTTTTAAGTCCCAAATAATGATTGGGGTTCCTTTCAGGAAGCCAATGGACATAAGGATTTCAATCTAGTTATGGTCAAATCAGCCCTTCAACACTCTCAATACCACATCCAGATTTCAAGAAAATCGACTGAAGGATTATCGAAATATTCAGGAAAAAAACTTCTTTTTTTAATTTTGACATCCTGATCTTGGAAACGAAGCATAACAGGACCCATGTTTATATAAACTTTTTGTCTTAGAATTACTGATGGGATCACCGCTTCGAGTTTGGCTACTTAAATAACACACTGTATTTAAACAAAAGGGTTCATAAAATGGTATGTGACATCGAACCGTACTCTGTAGGAATTTTTTTGACACTCATTTGACACGTTGTTAAAGCCGTTTTTAGTATTAACATTTCAATATTTGACAACAATTTTATTTGTTAAACTTCTCACTTTCTACCTATTCTTACATCAACATTTTGTTATACTCTAGTCCTGATGTTTTTTTGACATAATTTTCATTTGTATGAATTGAAGACTTTAATAAGTGCTTGACTTCTACCCGGAATAAAATCTTACTTTCATCAAAATTTGCCATATTTTATTCAGTCGTTCGAATTGAAATTTTATAAAAATGAACAGCAAATGTCGATGGCCATCTGAATTGTATTTTGAATCGATCCGATAAACAACACTCTCTCTTAAAACAATTTAATGAATACAGTTTAGTTTATTCAATTCAGCGGAAAAGTACAATCGTCAAAAACACAATTCTTATATTTCATTTTCACAGATCAGCCCTCAGATTCTTTTTCACGAATTCGATTGTCGAGTAGCTCAGACTGTGACATGCGCTGTAATGAAAACATACGCATATTCTAAACAATTCGATTATCGAATTCGTGAAATAGAATCTGGGCTCAGATATACTCTGACAACGCAAGTAAAAAATTGACAAAGACGCAGTCAAAGATTTGTTTACAATTCTGGTTGCCATGCTTTCAAGAGTTAGGTTCCGTTTTGTCGGTGAAAAACTTAGGGCAAAGTTTTTTCGCTGTCATAATGATAAAATCACGGCGGCTTATGGGATATTTTATACATGAGTTAAATTGTCAATGTAAAAATTGACGTAATCAAGTTTGAAACAATGAAATTTTCGGAATCGTAAACTATCGAGTTTAGAATGAGGATTTCCTCATATTTTGGCAAGTCTTCCAACAAATGTTTACCGTGGCGCCTGAATCATTAGGCAAAAATAGATTCGTAGATACGAGTTGGAAATCGGTGGTGGCGGAAATGTGTGTTATATTTGATCTATGCATGAAACTATTAGAAGGATAGCTACTTGAAAACTATTGATGCTTGCGAATTCACAAGAATAACTTATTGCAAAATATTTTCCATTTACTCACTAGATTCACTTCATTCAATGGGGTTACAGTATATCGTAGATATTTTAAACTGATTTTTTTTACACTTGCACTTGAGGTGTTTGCGTTCTCATAGAACCTGGTTCAGGATAAATTCGAAGCAGTTGCACTATGACAAGTTTTAAGCGATTTTATTTTCTGAAGTCAGGTGGGCGACTACTTTTTGACTGATCTAGAACTGTCCTTTCAAAACGCAAACAGCCCTTTTATTAACCACTCTGTGAAACCGGAATCAAGGAAGAAGACTACTAATCTACTATACTACAAGCTCATAACACTTTTTTAAGAGGTCAAATGACCCAGCATGAATCCTGCTATTGGAAACAATAAGTTCTGGCTCTATGAACACTGAATTTCCCACTCGAAAAATGGGGAGTTATAACCAAATATTTTCATTACCATTATTATCACCAAAATGGTAAATTATGGAAAACGTATCGCAAATAACTCAGCGCCATGCAAAAATAATTGCACCGGACGCCCTTATAACATTTTTTTAGGAAATTCAAAAAAAGTCATGGCTCCCAGAAGCTAAATGTAAACCTCCACATTGTAAAACAATACTCTCCAAGTCATTGTCGTGTAGCGTACTCCAGTCATTATATACATTTGGAAATGCAAATGAACCGAGAAAGCCAAATTTTAGATATTATGTTGGGGGGGGGGGGCTAGAAAAGCTTAAGTTAAAATTGTCGACCAAAATAACCTTGTGGGTTTTCCGCCATCTTGAAAAAAACTTTAAATTTATGGTGTTTTCATCATTACTCGGTTCCCCGTTGAGGTACGAAAATTTGTATTGAATACTTTTTTGTTGCTTTTTGCACGATCTACAATTGAGGTTCTATACATTTTTCACGTATCGATCATCGTTATCGAGATCGACAAGTTTAATGTCGAACATTTCTCGATATCTTTCACGAGAAAAAAGAAAATAGCGAAAAACAATTTGTTCTCCCCAAATTTATGGTTGTTTTCATCGATATCTCGATAACGATGATCGATACGTGAAAAATGTATGAAACCTTGATTGTAGATCGTGCAAAAAGCAACAAAAAAGTATTCAATAAAAATTTTCGTATCTCAACGGGGAACCGAGTAATGATGGAAAAATTGAATTTAACCCTTTTTCAAGATGGCGGAAAAACCCACAAGGTTATTTTGGTCGACAATTTGAACTTAAGCATTTCTAGCCCCCCCCCCAACATAATATCTACAATTTGGCTTTCTCGGTTCATTTGCATTTCGCACCCGATTTTTCCGACGTAATGACTGGAGTAGCGGGTATGTAAACATTTTGTAATAGTAGAGGATCCCAAGTAAGGTCGACCTTCACCAATTTGATAATCGGTGAAAATTATATTTCAACAAATAGAATAGTTTTGATAGTTTTGGAAATAGACTTGCCGTAAAACAAGTGTTCATGGCTATCATTCATTGAAATTATGAAAAGTATTTATTTTTTCAAATTTGATTGTCGTGGTTGCCGAACGACTCAGTCTAATCGAAAGTATGCAACATTCGCTATATGCAGTTGATCGGTAGCTTACCTTTTACTACTGTATCACTACGCTTGTTCAGGTTTGAAGGCCGTCGTTTTTTGGAATTTTTTCCTGACGTTTCGCTGGCACGAGTGGCTAGCTTCTTCAGAGACTCCTCGGAGTCAAACTCAAGATGTATGAGGAAGGAATTCTAAAAAACGACCAAGTCAAGAGCCAAGTAGTAAAGGGTAGCTCGTGAAAATCTGTTAATAGATAACGGTTGTGAGGCGTTGAAGTTTACAGAATTGGAGTAAATATGTGTGACACATAAGGGTTGCTCATACTATTTCATGCTATAACGGGGGAAGTAGCTACGCGCTACCTGTCTGTTAAATATGAAAGAGTGCGCAAGGTTCCTATCCGTAGTGAAGACAAGGATAAATAGTAGACTGTAGGGAATCATTTTGGAGCCTAATAATGAAAAAGGGAAAACATTTTTCAAAAATAAACTCACAAACACGTGTATAGTATGAAAATTAAAAATATTTATTATCAATTAATATTTACATGGATCAGTGATTAAATGCCGATTATTCCGGATCGGACTCGCCATCTTCTGAATCAAAAAAAGCTTCTTCATTTGCATTTATAATTATTTTCAAGATATTCCGTGTATCTATAGTAACGATTGTTAAAATTTACATTTGTCATCTTGACAGGCATAAATACTGAATTTTAAACGTGGTTGTTTTAACTCCGGAAATATTCTACCGAATTACACTCGTGCATCAAAATAAACCTGATAATTTTCCATTCAAGCATGTTGTCAGTAAAAAAACTGCATTCGGTTATTTTCATATTTTGCTAAAAGAGCCCTCCTCCTTCGGAGTCGGGCTCTTTTGAGAAAATATGAAAATAAACTCAAGCAGTTTTTAGACAACATACTTTCATGGAAAATTATCGGTAATTTTGAAGCACTTGTGTAATTACTCTCGAAAATTACCTACAATTTGTTACATATTCATCGTGGTAAGCAGATGAGCGCAATTACTAATCCATGGGTAGTGTTTCAGTTCAGAAATCCGGTGTACAAAATTCTCTAGAAATCTTGAAAATCCATGTTGAAATCCAGAAATCTCACCTGAAATCCTCGATGAAAACTTGACATCCATTAGAAATCCTTACTTGGTGTCAATTTTTCATAGCTATGAGCATTGTTTTACACCAACCCTATTGGTTAAAATATTTAATAAATATTGTTGAAATCGAGCAATCGAGGTTAAAATACGATTTTCACCTGGTTATCAAATTGATGAAAGTCGACCTCTTTTGGGATTTCAGACTATGAATTCTGATGAATACAATAACATTTCGAATAGAAGTGGAAGAGGTCATTAAGTTCCAACAGAGGTCAGAAAAATTATTTCCTACCTCGTCCTCTTCTGAGTGAACAATTAAGTACTCATTTCCAACCAAAAACGAAGTTAAAAACAAGCATATTTTAGAATGATTGTAAATGAAGTGCTTCGTTTGTCCGAATGTGGGTTCTGTGATGAAATGTAGTGATCCGATCTTCTATTGACAAAAACCCGCCAAAAAAACCTTGGTAGGTATGTCGATACTTGAAGAAGATAAAGCTCTAATAGATTGAATGAGAAAATATAAGAGACTGTAAAATATGTGAAGAATTAAAAAAACACTTAAATGAAGAAAGTGAAAATTGACTAATACTAAAAGAAGTGAATAATAAAAATAAAAGTTGAAAGAAAAAATCAAAAAGTAAAGAGAGAAATTCATAATAAATCATTTGGGTGTTTCAAAAATTGAAAAATTAGGTATAAATCATTGGAAATGGTAAAATGAACAATTTGAAAAAATTCAAAATTAAAATAGAGTTTTTAAAGTGAATATTACAAATGAAAATCGAATAAAAAATCCAATTGAAACTGCTAATTTTTAAAATTTGAAAAATTGAAAATAAACAATGTAAAAAGTATGGGAACATTTGAGACACTAGAAGTATCATTGAAAAAAATGGACACATATTAAAGAATTCAGTGAAGTAGTAGCGATATTTTGATTCCTAGAATGACAATTTTTTTCTGATGATGACTGTTCATCGTTGACCTACGGTGCGTATATGCAAAGACCACCCACCAGAAACACATTTTGAGGTGGTAAAACAAATGTACAAATGTGTTTGTTTCGGACACATCATTTTTATGCTAGGATGGATTATGAATTATTATTTTTGGGTCATTTTTGCGATGGAAAAATGTATTCTTTGTAGTTTTTTGGATTCACAAACATTTATGGTATACCTGAGCGAGCTGCATATTCATCACTTTTCTTTTCATTATTATTTTTTTGGATAAATTTTGGCAGTTTGATATAGTTGACCACTTATGTCAAGAGCAAGGTTTGTTTTATTTTTCGGACATTGTTAGACCACCTGTAAATGTCAATGTCAAGCTGCTCACCTTTTTTTTCTCAACTGATCATTTTTGATATGGTTTGGGTGAATGATAGATAATCTGATGAACAGGTGATTGTGAAGGAAATAGGTACTCGGTTCAACTTTACATTTTTTGACATTTTTCAATCTGATAAGTTGAATTTGAGAAACAATACTGATTATTGGAAGTATTACTGAACTACATGACCAAACTACTCGGAAATTTGCACCACAAACATTACCTAGTTATCATTGCATATCTTGAAATACTGAAACATCTGCCCATATATAAAGAATTCTTATCAACTGGCATTGATTTCCCGACATGACAACAGGAAATAACATCATACAAGTTCTACCGTGATGCAATAAACGTTGACAATGTGGTTTTCTCATTCTTCTGTCATTTTTTAGAGGGTTTGAAGGTTAGAGACATAACGCCCTTCTGGGTACGCCAATGTTTGCTCTTCCCAAAACATAAGCAGGCCTAGAGCAGATGCGTCAAGCACGAATATAAATAAAGTCAACGTCAGATTCAGATATTGATTACTTCAAAAATTGGAACTGAAATTTAATACTGATATATTTCAGTATCGATTTTGTATGTAGGGTGGGAAGGAAATATAATGAAAACCAATTATTTCCAGTAAACTCGTAACTGCCAAACTATAGAATTTTCTCATCTGCCATTGCAACTGTTTCCTTCATTTCATTCTACATCTACTTGATTATATTTTTGCGGGTCTTTCACCTACACATGCATTGAGGAATGGACGGTAAAATCAATTCTTTGAACTGTATTCAACTGTTCAAAGGTACATACGAAAAACAAACAGATGAATCTTTGGACTTCCGTATTGCCAAAAATGGTCAATTTCAAGAGGTCAAAGCTGGCTTACGAACGAAACATGTATCAAATTATTCAACTTACCCAAATCCTTTTATCCTACAGTTACATATCTCGAAAAAACACTCACTTTTTGATATTTATGTAAGAAACACGCCCAACTCTGATTATTTAGATTTCTTTTAGACAGAATACAGATTTTCTTTCCAGTCTTTCATATAACATGGCGACCTCTAGCTCTAGCCGTCGGATATAAGACTTAATTGCGATGGAGTTCACAGTGTTGCCACGCGCTTAATTGTCAAAACACCTAAAGCATAGTCAGTGGAAGTGGAATACCATAACCATCTTGGATTTGAGATGCTTTGATGGAAAACTGTTGGGAACAATTTTTTATAAGGGTTTTGGGAGTCCAAATTCAGATCGCAGCGCGATATTCAAGGAAACTCCGACTAATCACTTGACAACTATTGTCAATTGGGGTTAGGACTTGACGTTGTAAACTGTAAAATTTGAGCGACTGTTAATTTTTCAGTTTTGTTCACTTTTTATGTGAACCTTAACCACAAATTGTGATTGATAAAAATTATGTTATTTCGATCATATTCCAAAATTACAAAGTAATAACGCAGCACCACTTTGACAATACGGTAATTATCCGTAAAGCGGGCTCCATCGTGAAATTAAAAAATTTTCTGAGGGAACTTACGTATTTGGGCCTCCTGAACAAAAATTCTAATAAAGTTTTCGGGGCTCGCAACTAGTTTCGGAGATATTGCCCCCCAAAGACAGGAAAACAGGGTTTCCAGGGTTGACATTTATGTATGTTTATTCAGCCAATTTTGCTCGAAATTCATCCTTCTTTCTATCAGCACAATATACACATTCTATACCACCTTCTTCATCACTTTCCAACAGAATTATAAGCATTTTTCCATTTTTCACTGCAAAACTCTGAGATGTAAATCGTCATAGAAATTCGAGGTTAGCAAAACAGTAGAACTCGCGATGCGCTGAGAAACAAACATAGGCGTAAAACCCCGATTTCCTGTCTTTGGGGGGCCGTATCTCCGAAACTGGTTGCGAGGCCCAAAAACTTTATTGGAATTTTTTGTTCAGGAGACCAAAATACTTGTTCCAATACTTTGATATTGTGTGAAACTTCCCACTAGAGGGCGTATCGCTCATTAAGAAATCCCAATACAAACTAAATATCTGTGAGAATAGAAGATAAATAACGTTCCACCCAAAAATCACCAAAAATAGCGATAGTTATTCATTATATGAGAGGTAATATATTAGATTCTAGTTCGAGGTTATGTTGTCTTCTAACGTAAATAAGAGGGATACCAAAAACCGAAATATAATATTTTTCCGTAAAGTACATACTTGTTTTCTGTGTCGGAAAAAACTATTCGATGTTGAAATATATCATCAAAATATATTAAAGTCGGAAAATTATCTTTGTGAAATTTGAATTTTTAACCTGGTAGGTATGTTGTTGTACTTAGTTACAATTAGACCTGCCTTACTAAGGAAACCTTGAAAGTTAGAAAATACCTATCTGTTAATTCAATTCTGTAATTTGATTTGACATTTGCGCACCCACTGGTTGTTTAGTTGTTATTTTGTATAGTAAAAAGTCAAAAAATGTCTGATTCCGAGGCTGAGCGGAAATATAAAAAAATGACATGTGAGTTGCAAAGTAAATAATATTCATTGATCTGTTCTAGGTTATGATCCTACAATATTTTGCCACAGAATGAAAAAATATCTAGCGCACAGTAAATTATTTGAACTATGGCAACATTGCATATAAGTAGTGTTCCTCCTCCACCAGTGGGGCCGTTAGAAATTATTTTACAAGGCATTCAATACATTCAGTATGTATACATCTGAATAGAAAATTACAACCAATAAAAAAACAAGAACGTAGACTTATTATTCGTAGATAATATTCAATATCAGTCTGACAACTGGTCACGGCTCCTCTAAGTTCATGTTATTGGACCATAGAAAATAATTTAGGAAAATCAATAGTTTCTGTATCACATTCGTTGCCAATTGTAGGGGATCGGAGAAAAGTTCTGACGGGATTTGTTCAAATGATTATCCATATGAACTGTGCGACTGATTTTGTTCATTGATCACACTTCCACAGTACACATTAACGAAAGATGAATGACTCGCCTTAGAAATGAGCATGTTGAAAAAATTAAAATAAACCCCAACGGGTCAGAATTCATTTGAGTAATGAGAAAATGGAATATGAAAGCAATGATTTGAAAAAAACTGTGGCCTTAGGATATATAAACCGCTTAAGAAATGAGCAAAATGAAAATGAACCTCAACGGGGTTAGAACTGATTAAGGAAATTAGAAAATGGAATGAATATAAAGGCATTGAGGAATATATTCGTAATTATTCTATAGTAATATGACTTATATAGTTGTAGGTATTCACTGTGTGAATATGGGAATCCTCTGAGAATAATAAACCGTCAGCTGCTAATCAGCGAATGAGGTAGAATAGTGAAAAACTGCTGTTATAAGTAGACCCCACTTTAATTACAAATATGGCACCGTTATCTCATTAAAGTTTTTATTGTGAATCAATCTCATTGAAACAAATTATCTATTATAGAATCATCGTTATCTGAACAGTACAGATAAGATCGAAACGCTTTTTCTTGGGGGAGCTCTTTCCCAAGCGTAATGCGCCTACGAAAACAAAGCAACTGCAATAGTAATGCCGCATATTTGTGTTGGTCACTAGTTCATATGACATCAATCTACTGATGGATGTGAATTGCCATTCATAAATGAACATCTGTGACCGTTGCTCATTAAGAAATAATAAAACTGTTTATAAGAATGGTAACGTTTACATTTGTCGTAAAATTGCAGATCAGTTATCCGATGCATTGTTTGCTGATAAATATAAAATGGTTTTCACTAGAATTTTTTAGCTGGTTCAGTTTAGGTTTATATATTCCAGTGCTCGCTTTCGATTTGTGTTGTTCTACAGGCTAGCATTCCTATATTCACATCGGCATCATTTTGCAAAGATCAACGA
Organism: Zygogramma bicolorata; assembly: GCA_032362365.1. Lineage (NCBI taxonomy): Eukaryota > Metazoa > Arthropoda > Insecta > Coleoptera > Chrysomelidae > Zygogramma > Zygogramma bicolorata. The sequence continues at coordinate 392,027 of JAVJAQ010000699.1, forward strand.
TATACTCTCTACATGATGATGTGCTGTTTAAAAGTCCTTAATTTGTGGTGGATGAATGTTTTCTTCATAGTTATTCGGGTACAAGTGTAGAAGGACAGATTCGTATATGTATGTATATATTTAATAAAACACGTATTAGTCAGCAACTCGCATAACTTAAATTTACCATTCGCAAAAAAAAATCAAGAACTGATATATTTAGGATGGGGGCAAATGGGTATAAGCACAGAATACTTAATTACTATATACAGAAGTGAAACGGTAAATGTAGAAGGACAGATTTGTAATCTAATCTATATATTTAATAAAACACGTATTAGTCAGCAACTCGCATAACTTAAATTTACCATTCGCAAAAAAAATCAAGAACTGATATATCTAGGATGAGGGACAAATGGGTATAAGCATAGAATACTTAATTACTATATACAGAAGCGAAACGGTAACCTAACATAATTGTCCCAAAAGTTATTGACCTTGGTCGAACTCTGGCACGCATGCGTCAAATTAAGTAGCTGTCTTCATCCTGACTCACTGGAGCAAAAGCAATAGAATATTTTGGTACGCTCTTATTGGTGCAGTTTGGGAAGGCGTGGCTTTTACCGAGTATGTCACTGGATTCGCTTCCGTATAGTAGTTTGATTATTTTGTGGTATAAGTCCAACTGGAGTCAAAATGAGTTAATTAAGCCCACTGCCAAAGAAAGTTGTTTACTTTCACAAAGACACATTGATATAGATTCATATAAAAACATGAGATATAAGTCGTATATGTTACTGTGTTCCATTTAGTGACGCTCTTGGCAATTTGTTATGGATATCATTGTTATGGTTTTGATATCTCATTGTTGATTAAAGTATATTATTATTTTGCTAACAAGGTTAGTTATCTTCAGTAGAGGAAAATCGATAATCATCTATCAATATCAACTTTTTCTTTAGTATCTCTTATGACCCTAGTCTCATAATTTATTTCTGTTATTTCAGTGGACTTTAGTTTTCCCTCCCCTGTATATACTATAGACCAAACTGTTCCATTTTTAAAATTCGAATTTTCGATGATATTTCTGTAATACTGTATTTTTTCTCGACTTCAATTCTTTATGCACTTCTTTTCAAGTAGTTTGTATCTGTTTCTCACAAATTGTATCACGTAACCAATCTGAGCCGTTCACTTGTTTTCTTATGCCAATGACTTCTTTATAAAACTGTATCAGTTGACTCTTATAGGGTTTACGTTTAGTTTTTTTGCTTTTTCAATCATTTGACCTGTCGATTATGCCTGAAAGACAGTTTTAATTGTTGTTTATAACTCTAATCGACACTTTGAGGTGTCGATAATATATATAATCAACAGATTGAACTGTCGATTATAGATAATCCACAGATTAACCTGTCGATTATTCATAATAGATAGTTTGAAATGTTGTTTATAGACAGTTTAAACAGTCAATTAAGTCCAATAGACATTATGAAGTGTCGATTATAGATAATCGACAGTATCATTTTGTATAATCGACAGTTTGAACTGTGGCACCTCAGTGCATGCCGTCGTAGATTTCTAGTTTTTGGATATTTCCATTCGCTATGTAAATAATACTGGTTCACAGAAAAAATCTAACGACGCCATTATGATTTGGACAGTTATGTCCTGTAAAAATCATTTTAATAGAAGAGACCCTTCGAATGATGTAGTAGACGTCATATGTTGTCGTTTGTATTTGTTGTTGTTGAAGAGCGAGGTGAGGGTAAGTTACGGATACTGTTCAAAAGTGAAGATGTGCCCCCCTGCAAAGTTTCACTTACATGTGTCAGGGATTTTTTATAACTCGGGATATCTTTTAGAAATTCGAAAACTTTCAAATAGTCACCCTGTAGCACAATGGAAGTAAACATTATCTCTTTATTCTCTGAAAAATGTCTTTTGTTTTGAATCGGCCGTGAATTATCGAAGTTCCCCACAACTGTCAGTATATCTCCATAACGATGACTTGGCAAAAATAATAGAATGGGGTAACATCAACTTGGTGGGATTGAATGCTGGGAGAAGCCAGGCATGTCTCTTCTCAAAGAAAGCCGATCTATCTTTATCTAGTATTCAGATGGCAAGAGTAACTAACTATTCCTACAAAGTCTAGTATCTCGATGCTAGGAATTAGTATCAGTAATGATCTCTCATGAGATCGATCGCTTAAGGTGCTTCCCTTGGATTTCTATTTCGTGCGAAGAAATAATCCACTTCTCGTCAGATTCTAATGAGGCTCAGGTACGACCTGTCTTGGAATATAGTTCTCATGTATGGAACTCGGCACCTAGAAAGGTCGAAGACTTGTCTCTCTTCTATAGATATTTTCACAGTTTCTTCTGAATTGTTATCATTTGTTCCACCCTTGACAATATCTACACGGATGACTCGACTCCAGTAGAGAATTTCCACCCCTTTGTTGTGAATTTGGAGACCTGTCGAACCTCTCTTGCTCAGGGATCTTTTTTCATTAGAACAGATGAACTTTGTAACTCCTTGACCAGAGAGATTTTACCTGAGACTCACACTTCCAAAATTCAAAGTTAATGTCAATTCGTACGTCCTGTCCTGTCCCTTCATGTGGTGTTCTTTGAACCTCACAGGGCTTTCCTTTCGTGTGAATCTGCATATACCGTGTGTCACAGACTCATGGTACACCCCCGTTTTCTCCTTTGTTTTTCTAGCTATATTTTTGAGATTCGGAACATCGAATAAGCTCACTGAACAGCATTTCTCGACATATCTGAAAGAAAAAAACAACTTCCAATTTTTCCGGAAATGACATCAACTTTCGATTCTTGAATGGTACACCCTGTATATTGTTACATGATCGGCTAGGGATGATCATGAGGAATCCAACGATACCAGGTTTGATGATGTTATTTCCAATGACTGCGGAGATATCGCCATTTATATTATCCATAAGCGCAACGAGTAGGAGAGAGAAACTTTACTGGCGGGTCAATCCAATTCTCTCTCCCACTCATTGAGCTTATGGGTAATATAAATGGCGATATCTCCGCAGTCATTGGAGATAACATCATCAAACCTGGTATCGTTGGATTCCTCATGATCATCCCTAGCCGATCATGTAACAATATACAGGGTGTCCCATTCAAGAATCGAAAGTTGATGTCATTTCCGGAAAAATTGGAAGTTGTTTTTTTCTTTCAGATATGTCGAGAAATGCTGTTCAGTGAGCTTATTCGATGTTCCGAATCTCAAAAATATAGCTAGAAAAACAAAGGAGAAAACGGGGGTGTACCATGAGTCTGTGACACACGGTATATAAAAAAAATATATATCTGAACATGAATGAAGTGAAAAAAGTAGAGGCAGAAACCATACAATACCGATTTGCCCGAGTCTTTATAAAACTAAATACGGCTGATCCCCCTGTTCGCGATTCCCTACGAATGTTTACTCCTCTATAGAGTAAACAAAAAGAAAAAAAACTTCGATTCACTTTCACAAAAATCGGACGTGAGAGGCGAACAGCCGGCTTGAATAGCAGGTTGTGGTTCACCCACGTCCATTGAAATCTGCGTTGGCGCCATTTATATGGGGCATGAAAGGCATGAGATATGTGCTTGTGTAATAACGTGGTTTTACTTTTATGGCGTTCGGAAGATAGTGTCGTCGTTTGTTTTGCTGGGCATCGATTTCCCGAAGAGCAAGAGTTGAAAATAAGCCGTATTTATTGATCTATAAATGGCAGGAGAGAAGTGATTTGAATGTGTTGATATATATATATATATATATATATATATATATATATATATATATATATATATATATATATATATATATATATATATATATATATATATATAGGAAAGTAGTATTTGATTTGACTATATTGATCAGGATAAAGGTATCTTTTATATTTGGGTGTCGTAGTCAATTGGAGGGCTTCAGTAAATGAGAACTATTTTCTGATTATCCAAGCTTTCGGAAAATTTATTTCCTTTTTCAAGAATATCTACAAAGTAAATGGGTTTAAAAGTGATACAATATAATAATATGGTAGTAGAACTCACCAGAGTAAGATTATAAAATAAACTGGCAAAGTAAAGTAATACATAAGAACATTGTAAAAAGTTGTAAATTTGTCAGTAAAATATTGACATTTGTCAGACTACTTGTTAAAGATATAAAATGAATATTCGGACATGTACAGTGTGTAAAGTACAGTTGAGTTGTAAAGAATATCGACTGAATTAGGTCTTCAAAACACAAATCATTGATCAAAAGTTAAAATGTAATTGTAAATTTTGCTTAAATTTTGAATCTCTGATTTTTTATTCAAATTGTTTGGACATTTACTTATATGTACCATTTCGAGAAATAATCTCTTAATTTTGTTTTGTTCAACAGTTAAAATTTTTGTATTTTGATAATCCATTATGTGATCTTTTGAAATAACATGGTCTGCTAGTCCACAAGAAGATTTGTTTAGCCTGCAGTCACTTTTATGTGAAGTGATTCTTCCAGAAAGGTTTCGAGATGTTTCGCCTATATAAACTGAATTGCAAGAAGTGCACGGAATACTATAAATAACATGAGATTTTTCTTTGGAACTGAGAGGAGTTTTAATTCTTGAATAGAGCGAAGAAATTGTTTTTTGGCATTTTGTAGAAATTTTGATATTTTTGATATCTCGAAAAATATTCGTTAGTTTGGGTGTTAAATTGGGAATATATTGTATGGAATAGTAATGTAAGGATTCAATATGATTATTAGGTAAGGACAAGTTGTTAAATGGGGAAATGATGATATCAGATGAGATGGAATTATTTGAATTTGGATGCTGTGTTGAATTATAGTCACGTAGTGGTATATTGAATAAATATTTATTCAAAAGTTTTGGTGGATATGAATTTTCCTGTAGAATATCTTTAAGGTATTTCAGATCATTTAACACAAAGTCAGGATGGGATAATTTTGTAACTCTTTCTTTTAGTGCTAAAATGAGGTTGGTTTTCATTCTAGACGGATGATGGGAAAAGAAGCTAATAAATCTATTACTATATATGGGTTTTCTGTACCATCTTGTCTTGAGTACATTATCCACACATCTGATAACTTTCATATCAAGAAAGGGTAGAGATTCATTCATTTCTTCCTCGTAAGTAAATTGAAGATTTGGATTGTAACAATTGAATGAATCGAGAGTGTTTTTAATTTGATCTTCAGGAAGTGCTAAAATTATATCATCAACATATCTCTTGATGAAAGGAATATCATAATTTATATCATTAGAAATTTCAGTGAGTAAATCATCTAATACAAAATTACATAAAATTGGTGATAAGCTGGAACCCATGGGTGTACCAAAGATTTGTTTGTAATATTGATTATTGAACTCAAAAATGTTTGATTCAAAAACAAAATTCAGTAATTTGAGGAAACTCTTCTTGTCTAAAGTTGTGTACCTTGATATTTCATTCCAATGAATTTCAATACTTTTAAGTATTGATTTGAGTGGAAGGTTAGTAAACAATGACACAACATCAAAACTGACTATTTTATATTGAGCAGGTAATTTAAAATTGTTGATGAAATTACTGAAATGAAAGGAGTCTTTGATATAAAAATCATTGTCAGTGTTGTAAGAGAGGGTTAGAATTTCTGTCAAAAATTTTGCAATTGGGCCATTGGGAGTAGAAATTGAAGAAACAATGGGACGCATTTTTTCCTTCCAAAAAAGATTTCAAAATTTCATCTTTATTAGCGGACTTGGAAAATATCATGCAAAAATTCGATCAAAATGAACAAGATTTATTGAGATCGAGATGTACCAATGTGATAACAAATTACATGCATAAAGACACAACTGATCATTACCTCAATAAATATTTTGTTCAATGTAAAATTTTTCTCGATAAACATCCTGAACTCTATATCGTTCAAAGTGACAAAGGCAATGTTACTGTTGCCATGTATAAAGAGGACTACTTGAAGAAATCACAAGAACATTTAGATAACCTGCAATATTACACTAAATTGAGAGGTAACCCTGTTTGCACATTACAACAGAAAGCTAATAAATTGATATCTGAATTAGTTGAAAAACAGCATTTGGATGAAAATATTGGCAAAAGAATGAAAATTTATAACTCCACCGCTCCTAGATTTTATGCTCTACCCAAAATTCACAAACCATCCCTTTCAATGCGTCCCATTGTTTCTTCAATTTCTACTCCTAATGGCCCAATTGCAAAATTTTTGACAGAAATTCTAACCCTCTCTTACAACACTGACAATGATTTTTATATCAAAGACTCCTTTCATTTCAGTAATTTCATCAACAATTTTAAATTACCTGCTCAATATAAAATAGTCAGTTTTGATGTTGTGTCATTGTTTACTAACCTTCCACTCAAATCAATACTTAAAAGTATTGAAATTCATTGGAATGAAATATCAAGGTACACAACTTTAGACAAGAAGAGTTTCCTCAAATTACTGAATTTTGTTTTTGAATCAAACATTTTTGAGTTCAATAATCAATATTACAAACAAATCTTTGGTACACCCATGGGTTCCAGCTTATCACCAATTTTATGTAATTTTGTATTAGATGATTTACTCACTGAAATTTCTAATGATATAAATTATGATATTCCTTTCATCAAGAGATATGTTGATGATATAATTTTAGCACTTCCTGAAGATCAAATTAAAAACACTCTCGATTCATTCAATTGTTACAATCCACATCTTCAATTTACTTACGAGGAAGAAATGAATGAATCTCTACCCTTTCTTGATATGAAAGTTATCAGATGTGTGGATAATGTACTCAAGACAAGATGGTACAGAAAACCCATATATAGTAATAGATTTATTAGCTTCTTTTCCCATCATCCGTCTAGAATGAAAACCAACCTCATTTTAGCACTAAAAGAAAGAGTTACAAAATTATCCCATCCTGACTTTGTGTTAAATGATCTGAAATACCTTAAAGATATTCTACAGGAAAATTCATATCCACCAAAACTTTTGAATAAATATTTATTCAATATACCACTACGTGACTATAATTCAACACAGCATCCAAATTCAAATAATTCCATCTCATCTGATATCATCATTTCCCCATTTAACAACTTGTCCTTACCTAATAATCATATTGAATCCTTACATTACTATTCCATACAATATATTCCCAATTTAACACTCAAACTAACGAATATTTTTCGAGATATCAAAAATATCAAAATTTCTACAAAATGCCAAAAAACAATTTCTTCGCTCTATTCAAGAATTAAAACTCCTCTCAGTTCCAAAGAAAAATCTCATGTTATTTATAGTATTCCGTGCACTTCTTGCAATTCAGTTTATATAGGCGAAACATCTCGAAACCTTTCTGGAAGAATCACTTCACATAAAAGTGACTGCAGGCTAAACAAATCTTCTTGTGGACTAGCAGACCATGTTATTTCAAAAGATCACATAATGGATTATCAAAATACAAAAATTTTAACTGTTGAACAAAACAAAATTAAGAGATTATTTCTCGAAATGGTACATATAAGTAAATGTCCAAACAATTTGAATAAAAAATCAGAGATTCAAAATTAAAGCAAAATTTACAATTACATTTTAACTTTTGATCAATGATTTGTGTTTTGAAGACCTAATTCAGTCGATATTCTTTACAACTCAACTGTACTTTACACACTGTACATGTCCGAATATTCATTTTATATCTTTAACAAGTAGTCTGACAAATGTCAATATTTTACTGACAAATTTACAACTTTTTACAATGTTCTTATGTATTACTTTACTTTGCCAGTTTATTTTATAATCTTACTCTGGTGAGTTCTACTACCATATTATTATATTGTATCACTTTTAAACCCATTTAGTTTGTAGATATTCTTGAAAAAGGAAATAAATTTTCCGAAAGCTTGGATAATCAGAAAATAGTTCTCATTTACTGAAGCCCTCCAATTGACTACGACACCCAAATATAAGAGATACCTTTATATATATATATATATATATATATATATATATATATATATATATATATATATATATGTTAGCATGAAGATTCTCACGGACAAAGTATGATGAGTTGTATTTTCGGGTTTCATTCCGTGTTCTGTGGTTTTGATCCTCTGAAGGATAATTGTCACAACGTTTCGGCAAAGTCTCATTTGCCATCTTCTAGGTGATGTCTAGAGTTTCGACAGTCTAGTTCGGAGGTCAAAACTCTAGACATCACTTTTAGAAGATGGCAAATGTGACTTTGCCGAAAATACAACTCATCACATATATATATATATATATATATATATATATATATATATATTTAAGATCTGGACGCCAAATTACTTCTTCTTGAAAATGGCTCCGAAATGGGAGTCGAAACGTCGACAGACTGGAAATTATAGCTGCGGTTCTACCGGACTTTGAATATAATTCATTGGCACGGTTTTCAAATGACAATATTGGTCAATACTACTCTCTACTTCTTATCTATTTGTATTTGTGAACGTAAACTATCCCCGAAATGGTCGAATGAACAAAATTTAACAGGGAAATTGTATTTGAATATGCAAGAAACTACTGTTGATCCTCCAATCACCGAAATCGTCGAAGTGAATCCCAATGAATTCGATATGGATATTATTATTACTACAAGATGGAGCACCACCACATTACTCCAGACAAGTAAGAAACTATTTGGATAATACTTTCCATGGTCATTGGATTGACTATCGAGGTCCTAAGGAATGGCCAGCCCGCATGCCAGATTTGACACCTTTATAGTTTTTTATGGAGGCTATTTGAGGCAAAAGGTGTACGAAACTGAACCTGCTTCAATATTGAATTCACGGCAGAAAATAATGAATATTTGTAGAAATATCGACGTTTCTGTGTTCGAAAATGTTCGACGTGAAATATTGGAAAGGCTGTTTTTATGTCAAGACGTTTGAGGCAACTATTTCGAGCAACTTCAGAACTGAACTCAGCATATCTCCTAAATAAAGTATGAAGTCAAACGCAATTATCAAATGTTTCGCCATTTTGTAGTAGGTGGAGATATTGACTTCATATTCTAGGGTTGGTAAAGTATTCGTCAGGAGCTTCAAAATGATTTATCACAAGAGCCCCCTTTCCATTTAATTTTTTTCCAAATGGCGCCCAATAACCATCTTGAAATTTTCATTTGTCAATATTACTCCAAAATTGTCCCAAGTTTAAATTTTTTTAGTTAACCCGTTCAAAAAATAAAAGGAGGGGGGGCATTGAAGAAAATCACTGTATAATAATTTCAGTCGAGGTTGTCCGAAGAAAATTTCTGAAATTCCAAGTTTTTGAACAAGATTATGCTTAGCCAAATATAGGGATCTCTTATCTCTAATAGTAGACGAGAATGTGCATCAATAATTTTTTTATACCAACTGTCACATAATATTGTCGATTGTATCGAATTGTTGGTACTGATTTTCTTGTTCCGCAGGCGAGTGTTAGAAATAATGTACTTCTTTCTGTAGGATACCGCACAGTCATCTTCATTTCAGGGATCCTGTTTATGCTAGCTTTAATGATTTCAATCAAATCTCGGTTGTGTGTGACATTAACTTCTGTTATCTAAAACAACTCTTCGAATTGGCTCTGGCTAATTTGAGCGATGAAACCTTGCTAGTTAGGTCAATTCTTTTCTCCTATCAATGAATTTACTGTTTGGCAAATAAATACTATTGTTATTATCACTATTATTGATGTTAAGTATCTTTATTCAGTATGCCAAATGATGTGGCGATATAAAAAAAGAATACACAAGAACACAAAATAAACTAACCTTCACAAATACAAATCAGTATAAAGTAGAGAGTAGGATTGGCCAATATTATTATTTGAAAACCGTGCCAATTATCAATATGTTTTCTGACAATATTTGTTTTCTTTTTGCTCAGGGACAGAGGGTAGTGAATGTTAACTCTTATCGACTAGACTCTATTCAATGATAGTCAATTTATGACCTTAGCACATTCAATAGACTTTTGGAAAACAATAGTGATACAAATAAAAATGAAGACAATTTATAAGAAATGAAAAATGGAAAGAAAAGACAAATTTTCACATAAAAATAGAAAGCTCATATTCATTCTCACAATATGACAAACATATTCATGTTGTATTTAAAAAAAAAGCAGCTGACGAGAGTATATCTAGTTGATATTCAAAATTAAAAAAAAAATTAATGAAAATTGTGTTCTTTTCATGAAAATTTCATATGTAATATGTTTCCATACTCTTAGGAAAAATATCGTACATAGCGGCATTCGGCAACTGCCGTCACATACAGAAAAATACTACATGCCTTACTCATTAGGCAATCAACAATATAAGATGCAAAAGAAATAAGGGTGTTTTTTGATTCAATGCGAATATATTACTAATATCATCAACCATTGTTTTTTCTCATAGTCTGAAATGATAATAACGACTAGGATTTGGCGTCTTGGCATAAATCTTCTCATCTTGCCCCGAATCTATTTCTCTTCACATCCCCGGATTTTTGGCAGCGTCTCTAACGATGCAAACACATCCATCTCTCTAGAGAAGTTTCCATTTTTTCAGCGGACCCCCTCGAAGTCCTCCAAATTTTCGTATTACTTCCAAACTACTTGCTCTGGCGTAAACCCATCAATATAATACATAAATATGAATAACAAAGCGGTTAGGCATGGGGAAAGGGCGCTCGTTGACAGCTAGGGTTGTTTTTCTACAAGGGTTTCCACTTACAAATATTGTAGGGGATGGTTTATTACATCAACAATTCGACTCATAATAATTATGGAGTCGTTAGTCGGAGATGCATTCAAGAGATCTTAATTAAAACGTCTCATTTAATGGCATTTGTTTGCCGGCTGTTACTGTTTTGGTACGCTGCTTCCGATGATATACAGGATGCGACAGAATTACTAGAGATATTTCGGATATTTGGGGAATGGTAAATTCCATTTCGAAGGGATTCTTCAGTTTCACTTCGAATATATAATGATCAGTACATTTTTTACAAGGAATACCACCGAAGAACTTGTTTTAATGTATTCCTTTTCGTGTATTAGTTTGAACTTCTGTAAGCATTACCTACTTCGTCGAATTATTGAAACCTACCAAATAGTATATTACGTAACTAGGAGGATAAGTAACCGAGCACGATCAAAAAATTGTGAGCACGAGGCAAAGTGCGGTAATTCGCAAATGCACGTAATTGGCCTTATACTCGAGCTGCTGTAATGTACTTTATCTACTCCTGCCATACCTGTGCGCTGATTTCTGATGGTGTGGCACAAATTTCTTCGTTATCACTCATTTTCAATGATCGACGAGACACCGAATGACATCAAGTAGGTAAAACAGTTTCTTGCTTCATAGATATAACTAGATTCAGTACCAACCCACAAACTGTCGAACAAAGGATTTCCTAAGAATATGATTTTTAATTCAATTTTACAAAGAATTTGTAATTTTTCTTGAATGGAAGAGCATAACCTGACTATGGCACATGTGGCATAGATGGGAAATGAATCCTGCCATTTGGTAGGGCTATCTTTAATATATATATATATATATATATATATATATATATATATATATATATATATATGCTCTTTCAGTGCACTACCCCAGCCGATTATACCATATGTGATTCTGGATTCAACTAGCGCATAATAAATCATTTTAAGATGTTTATCATCAAAGAATTTTCTCAGGAACTTGAATCGATACAAAATACTTCTTGGTTGTTCTAAAATTGTTGTTAGTGTATTACATAGTTTCAGTATGTGCTTATTCCATCTGAGATTATTGTCTATTGTAATACCTAGATAATTAATCGATTCAGTTTCTTTTACTTCAAGGTGCTCATCGATCTTGATGGTGTTATATTGTGGTTTGGAAATATTGTAACATGAGAAGGAGATGAAGAAAGTTTTATCGAAATTGATGGTGAGGACTTTATGGTCAAACCAGTTCTTAATTGCTTTCATGTCTTTTTCTATAATTCCCTTGAGTTTATCCCAATTTTCAGCATGAAAAATTACAGCAGTATCATCGGCGAAACTGACAACTTCTCCCTTCATATCTAGAGAAAAAATATAATTGATGTAAAGAACAAATAGTAGTGGACCAAGGACGGTACCTTGGGGAACACCATATTAAACAGTTTTTTCATCACTGATACAGTTATTAACTATAACTTGCTGCTTCCGGTCACTCAAGTAGCTTTCCATCAACGTTTTTACCACTCCTCGACAACCCAAATCCTCTAATACGTCCAAAAGCTGTTTGTGATTTACCGTATCAAACGCTTTGGCGAGATCTAAAAATACACCTATCGTTTTTTGTCCGTTGTCTAGTGATTTATAGATTTTTGATGTTACATACGCAATTGCATCCTGAGTGGATTTATTTCTTTGAAACCCGTATTGCCGGCTGCTGATAAGGTTAAATTTTTCAATATACATTATAAGTCTGTTTTTTAAGGTTTTTTCGAATATTTTTGCAATAGTAGAGATTATCGATATTGGTCTATAGTTTTTAGTTGCGTTTTTTGGACCTGATTATGTATTGGTTTGATAAGAGCTCTTTTGAATTGTTTTGGGCATATACCGGATATAAAAATATTATTAATTATGTATGATATCTGTTTGCATACGTCCTCCGCTATTTCTTTTAACATTTCAGATGTTATCCCATCAAAACCAGGAGATTTGTTATTTTTTAAAGTCATGATGAGTTCGTGTATCTCTTTATCATCTGTTGGTGTCAAGAACAGAGTATGATTTTTGATATTTCTTACTGGTTCATAATTTGTTTTCTTTATTTTGTTTGCAAGTTCAGCCCCCACAGCCGTGAAGTAATCTACAAAGGCATTTGAGATATCTGTATTTTCCACCAGAGTTTTTCCATTTGTTATGATTTCTTTAACAATTGCAGGATGTTTTTTAGAGTGTGTGAGTTCATTAACAATATTCCAGACATTTTTATTGTTATTTTGGTTTGTAGATATCTTATTTTTATAATATTGTGTTTTAGCAGTTTTCATTATCATGTTCAAGTGCTTTCTGTAGTTACTGAATTGCAGTTTAAGTTCTTTATTTGAAGGATTTTTATTTAGTTGTTTGTACATCTTATCCCTATATATTATGGAATTCATTATTGCCTTTGTTATCCATGGGCTTCTTTTTGTTTTGCCGTGCTTTAGTTTAATTATGTTCTTACTTTTATTTATTGCTCCTAATATGTTGTCATAAAATAGATCAGTTAATATATTTACATCAGTAATTTGATAAAAGGTTTCCCACTCTAAATGTTTAGCGAGAGTTTTTAATTTAGTGTAGTCTACTCTTTCAATAAATTGTTGATTTTTTGCATTATCTGATCTTTTATTTTCTTTAAGGTTCAGATTGAGAATGATGGGATAGTGATCTGTAATAGGTGTTCTCATTACAAATGGCTTGAGTTTATTTTCTATGTTGTGTAACATAGAAGCGATAGAGATTCACAAACATAAAGACAATTTCAACCGAAAAGAAGAAGGCATACACATCAACAAAGTTTGGTTACCAGCTCTAAAGCACACACGGCCCAAACCAGTCAAGAGAAAACAAGCCACGCCCATCTCCAACACAATAATATCGGACGTCGAACGGGAGAACAGGTATAAAGCCGATCATAACGTCAATGAAGTAGTATCTACTGTGAGAACGAGATCATTGTGTCCGTTACCTCACAGACTTTGAAAATGCCTACCATAGTCGTAGGCGAAACGTCAGGAATAAACACCTGTGGACCACGGCCATCAAACCCGGAAAACACCCAAGAATCAGTTACCTCCGGCCGTGAAAGTTTACGTTCTTTGATCAAAAATATAGTCTATTATTCAGCACGATACCTATCAAACAAATCTATTATTATTGAAATTCGCCCAATCTGTTTTTTGAACCATTGAATGTAGTCATAAGATCAAATTCATCTGGTTAAATGTTACATATCCCATCATTTTGAATTTTTTTGCCGGAAGTGCTGAGCATGTTTGGACAAACCATTACAGCATTAAATGGTCTGAAGCCGAAATCATACACAAGGAGGGGCACTGATTAAAGAGGAAATTCATGGAAGCTGCCTACATCCTCAACAACGACGCATTCAGTCACCTCAGCGTGGATATCCGGTGGAGGCTGCTTATCCAAGGCATGGACCGACATCGGCTCGAGGCTGAGAATCGATCAGCACACTTCTAGTAGTAGCACCCGCTCGCCTCATTGTTAATACCGTCCCTTCTCCCACCACTGGGAAATCGGGGCTTTATAACCGACCACACCTCGAAATATTGTCAGTCATCACCCGAAGACGATTGCCGATACCAGCAATCGAAACGTCGTGAGAACACTCAACTAGAAACTTTTTTTTCAAAGATATTTATTTCAGACCTCAAATCAGTTACAGTTACTGGCACCAAAGCCTTATAGATAAATATTCAACAGATAACAGAAATAAATAATTCGAATAATAACAGTTATAAGTCATCCTCATATTTTCAGTCTCTGCTTCTCAGAAAGTTTTTGAGATTATGGTACAGTGCAGTTTCCTTTCCAACAAATACAGTTTCTGGTATTTTATTATATGTTTGTATACTTCGATAAATAGGGGAGTCTTGTAGTTTTTTTTGTTGTAGAAGGGTTGTTTCTTAGTTCATTTGTTCTTAGGTTATAATTGTGAAAGTCTTTATTTTGTTTAAGTGTAACGTTAGTCACTATTAAATAATTTTTTATTTTGTAGATAAGTTTAGCCTATTCGAGCATTTTCAGACAGTCAATCTTCAAGAATGGATAGTCTTTATAAAGCGTTTCACTAGGAGTGTTATAGTTGGGACAAAAAATTTTTTTCATTGATTTCCTTTGTACTCTTTGAATTTCATTAAGATCACTTATATTCGTAACATAACTGTTATACAACATATATTCAGAGTTTTTATTTAACAATTAGTTGCACCTTTTAATTGCACCTAACGTTGGCGCCACTTTTCCAATAATATAAATGGTATTCGAAGACCAGGTAACATTTTCAGTTATTATTAAACCTAGGTAGGTAGTGCTGGACTTTCTTTAGCACAGTGTTGTTCAATTTGATTATGGGATTTATGTTTTTTTTGCCAGTTTGTCTTAAAACCATGTATACAGTTTTTCAATATTAATACTTAATGTTTTAGAGCACGCAGCCAGTCAAAATACTTTTTTAAATCATTGTTTACCATTTCTTCAAGCTCGTCTTTGCCCACTCCAGGAGAAACCAAGACAGTATCATCACAGAATTTGAAATATTTTGCTTTTAACCAGCATATTTTAAGCTTTGTACATAAAGCAGATATTGCAAAGGTCCCAAGACCGAACCCTGAACCCTGGGCTATTCCAACGTTAACAGTTTCAATTTCACTAATTTTACCATTGATCTCGGTGCATTGTCTACCCGTTGAATAAGTTTTTAATTATTTGTGACACTTTCCACGGAAGCCCATTTTTTGTTGTTTCTGAATGAGTAGTGGAATATCCACTGTGTCAAAGGCCTTCTGTAGATCAATGAACACTGCAACAACATATTTATTTTTGTCCAATTCTGATGTTATGTGTTCTAGAAGATCCACTGTGGCTCCTATGGTACTGTTTTTTTTTCTGGAATCCATACTGGCTCTGGTCAAACTCGAAGCTTGTACCAATAAATTTCACAACTCTCTTTTTAACTACTTTTTCCAGTATTTTACTTGAAGTACTTAGTAGTGATATTGGTCGGTAATTGTTGACTTCATCATGTAGTAGACCTTTTTTGTGAATAGGTATAATTATTGCAGTTTTCAACTCTTCTGGATACAAGCCTGTATCTAATACATTATTTATTAGTTTCAATAGTTTTGGACCAAGTCTAAACATTTATTCATAATATTTCATTCATTTTACATTTTTGGACTAGTGTTTCACATTCGACACCTCAATTTCTTGTCACAATATTATTTAATTTATTTCTTTATTTAAATTTCCTTCGACTAATATTCCATATTCGATATCTCGAGTTTCGTAACAACATTATTTTCTTTGATCAATCAATCCTATTGTATTTTAACGATTTAACTAGTCTTGAGATTGACGGTAGTTTTACTATATTTGCAGACGACACGACCATCTTGTGGCATGCGACCGATATAAACAGACTACACTCGAGAATCGTTAATGATATCTCCATTGTGAAAAAATGGTTTGATTCCAATTTGCTCTCGTTGAATATAAATAAAACCAATCTATTATCATTTAAATGTAATTTACCAGATATTCCCTTACGTAATGAAGTTGTCATTGAGAAAGCGTACTCGAGTAAATTCCTTGGAATCCACCTGGATAACAATCTAAATTTTGAGAACCACGTGAAGTCCTTGAGTAAAAAACTAGCATCTGGGTGTTATGCCTTGCGATTGGTGTCTAGAGAACTGGGTGCAGACACTGCGAAAGTGGTGTATCATGCTTTGATTGAATCACATATCAGGTATGGTGTTCCCTTTTGGGGTGTATGCAACCAACAAAACTTCAATACTATTTTTGTTTTACAAAAGCGGGCAGTTCGCTACCTTTGCAGAGTTGGACCCAGAGTATCTTGTAAAACACTCTTCGGCAAAATGAAAATCCTGACGCTCCCGTCGATATTCATTCTGGAAACAGTGTGTCTGGTACACAATGACAGAGCATCATACGATGCAATGGCTGGTATCACTCGACAAAATAACAATCTGAGACTACCTATTCTGTCTTCAAATTTAACAAAGAACTCTGTAATCTATAGTACAATCGAACTGTACAACCATTTGCCTGCAACTTACAAACACATCGTTTCGCCATCCAATTTCAGGAGATCTGTCAAACTCTTTCTTATCGATGAGGTGTTTTACAGTATACAAGAGTTTCTTAGCAGGGATTGGAATATATAGTTGATATGTCGATGTGTGTATGTAAGTGTATTTACGTGTATATGTTTGTATGTCAAATTTAACTTGAACCTTTAGGAAATCTTATTCATATTTATTATTCTTAATTGATTTGATATGTTTCTTTCGTCTTGTTATCGTTCTAGTTTCGTGATTATGTCTTTATTATAATTGTGACGATGTTGTAGCACATACTTGTTTATACATACTCATCTATTTTACACGCTATTGTATATTTATCATGACTTTATCAATGAGATGAAAATCTTCTGATAAAAAAGTATCTAGATTTTGATTTGATTTGATCCTTAATTTCATTATTGGCCAAAAAATCTATTTCAAGCTTTCGTTTGGGATTCGATTTTCTCACTTGATTTGTATTTGTATTCTTTTGTTCTTAGCAACATTTTTCAATAGAGTTAATGATATAGACAATGGAGGTCCGAACGTCAATCTCAGGCACGAAATCTCGACACAAAGTTTGTCGGTCTGTTTCACGAAACCTCCTGCATTATATCTGAATGTCTTTCTATCATCATTTGATGAAAACAGTTCGTACACCCGCACATTGTGCCCAGTACCAAACCAATTCTCTGCTAATGTAATTGCCTGATAGGATAAGTAAGTAAGCAGAGCAGGACGTCGGCAGACACTCCGGCCTTATCCGCACCAATATCGAAGATCTAATTCGATAAACCACCCTCGATAGTGTGCATTCGCTGCAGAAATCCATCCAAATCAAGTGGAGTGAACGCACACATCGTTGAGACGCGCTACCCTCACATGACATAACTCAAACCATAACAGTGATTGAGTGTCCCCCGAGAGCGGTTCGCAAGAACGATTAGTCCTCGCGCTGATACTTTTCACCCCTACGTTGTTCATCCCTGTCGATTCGTCGATTCAAACTTCCGAAGTCGCTGAAATTATCTATAATCATAAGAGCCTACCTCTTTTCGGTATCGACAGGTACCTACAACGCATAGTTGTACGTTTGCTCAATAGATGGCCACAAAAGAATGTTTTTTTCCTTTAGCAGAAAAGCATTTTCCAGTGAGTTTCTGATCACCGTCCGATCTGAGTCTCAGCTCACTAGTCAACCTACTGTTGAAGTAGCAAGTGCACCACCAAAATTCAGAAAGTCACATTGGAGTGTTTCCCGGAGGAAAATAGAAATAAATGAAGGTTAAAAACATACTGTTACGATATATCCTTGGGTTCGTCGATTAAAACACCAAACAACACTCAACTACTTTTATTTTAACTCTCTATCACAATACAATACAACACAATCACTTAAATCGCTCCGATAACTTTCTAATGCTCGCTACTGAAACTCTCTGTACCAACAATTCTCCTCTCGGCGTGCGCGGCTTCCGGTTATATACGCTTGCTCATACAGTGGAGAACCATCTAGATAAATCTTCACAGTCGAATCTTCTGGATAAGCCGCGATCACGCGAGTATAATCATTCCTGGAATCTCGCGCTAATTCGCATCGATAGGCGGCAGGGCCGGCGCTAGCACATTTCGTTACAATACCAATACTTCTTTTCAATTCATAATTACGACTGCGACAAATTCCATTTGCCAATTGACATATTTAATTTGGCAATTGACACATATGTGAGCGACGAAAGATTTGCATCGATCGGCGGGACTTTTACATCGTTGCTGAAGATGCCCACTGCAGTTGTGGGTGAAACGTCTATTAAAACCGGTTCTATAGAGGGGACCAGACCACAGCCTTCAAGCCCGGATATTCGTTCAACTATTCTGAGAATATTTTAAAAACCTTTTTTGAACAAATTATGAATCTTCAATCATACATCCGCATTTTTTTGTTTAACATTTTGAAGATGTTTCTAACCTGTTTTGAATCAACTTTCAAATGTCTACGATAATATTTTGATTTTGGAATTCTTTAAAAAAACCTTTTGAAGATGTTTCAAACTTGTTACGACTCATCTTCGGATCTGTAATAAAAACACAATTAGATTCGAATCTCAAAATTTGTATGGTATGTCGTGAAAAAAAGTGCTTTTTGAAATCATTTTGTTTTTTATTTGGAATTTCTCAATGGTATTGCTTTGAATGGAGATTTTGGCCACAAAACCAATTCTGGTTCATTGGGGTTATTAAAAAAGAAACGCATGTCTTTCAATATTGGATAAGACTCAACAATATTATTCATCGCCCTTGTGTAATTCGTTATTCATTCTGGTAGATTGCAGGATATTTTAAATAATCCATTTTCATTAAAGACCAGTTGAGACAAAACAAAAATTCTGATAGAAACAGTTTATCCTATCCATCTTGGTGATAGTTAATGACGTATGTGCGCAGGGTCGCTGTGAGGTCTAGTTCGAGACAAAAACATCTCTATATATTATGTGTTCAACTGTGTCGAAATCTGTTTTCATTAGGTGTTCTGCTTCTTTCCTGGTCTGTATTACCACTGCGAAACTATAGAAGAAGCTATGCCACTACCAAGGTGGATTAGACAAGTAATTTATTGAAATCTTTATATAGTTGCTCAAGAAAATTTTTACCACCAAAAAAGCGAATCAAATCAACTTGATTTCAGTGACAAATATTTTAAAGAGTCAGTTTTGATCGTTGTTTTTCCATTCGCGGATTTGTCAATTACTATCTCCTTCAAAGTGCGCAGAAGAATTAAAATGTTTATGAATTGTGACGGTTTCAATGGTGGGTTTATCGGGAGAGACGAAATAACTTCTGTAGTATTTCGGTCCTATTGGGTGGATAATACCTCTTATTCATTTTCAACCTAACTTATACGAAATAATACTCTTTATTTCGAAGACTGCAACTTTTCACGGCTGGTAGCTAATGAATTAATATCGGCTTCCTGGTTTGTTAGCCTGACGTTTCGTCTACAATTGCACTAGTCATTGTAATAGGCGATTCGGCAATGGATGAAGTGTTCCGTGTTCCTCTGCAGACCATGGCGAACAAACCCGGAGCTGCTATCAGTTCATGATAGCATTACTGTACTTCATTTTCAATTTCTCATTTCACGGATATTTCTGCACCCCTTGACAGTGCATATTTTGGCACAGTTCGGATTCATCCCAGAAAACATATCAGTCTAATAGATCATATCTATTTTTTTATATATATTTCGAAGATCCCTCATCGGTATCAAAAAACAACCCCTCCCAATCTCGAAGATTTATAAATGTGTTATCGAATTTGTCCTCATATAGTGTGCTGCCGCCGTTCAATATACGAAATTGCTCATATTTCACGGTATCGCCATGAAAATCTGGCAAACAATCGAGGAAATAGAGCGATATATTGATCAGGAGCGTGGCTCAAGGAGGCGCAAAATCTGATTTCTTGATATTGCTTGAATCAGTTTCATGATTCGATTATACTTGATGTTTCTCGATAATTTATGTTTCATTCGTATTATTTTGAGTTGAATACTCGGGGGTTATATCCAGAATGCACTTAGTTCAAACGGTTAAAATGTGGGCTGAACATCCATTATTTTCGAAATTTTTACTAGCAAATGCCTTGAGTGTATAATAATAATATAATAATATAATTTTATATAATCTAAAAGGAAAATTCCGAAAATTACAGAAATGCGCGCATTTTGGTCGATTGAACTGGGTGCAGGAGAATTAAATTTTAAGATTATTTCCAGAAAAAATATAAATTCAGAAATATTCAAAATCGAAAACAAGAATATTATGGTACCTGAAAAGTGAGCCAAAATCCAGTTCATTTTGACCAGTTCAATCGGTTAAAAAGGTCTAGTGAACTTAATCGCTATAAAACTCCATAAAAGCAGTCTAGCCCTCAACTTTTTCATCGGTTATCCACATTGAGGAACATAATCTGGGGAGAAACAGTAAGAAAATGATTTTCTTACTGAATTCGCAAAACCATGGTGTTGATAATTATTGAAATATTATAGATCGTAAATCTTGAGAGGGGCTATTCCGGTTTACTGGACCTCTACAAATTTTCATTGATTAAAGTTTCAGTCGAACACAAAAACTTATTTCGAATGCGTGCGTCTATAAAAGTAGATCTGAAAATTGGGTCAATTTAAAAATATAAATAATTCATTTTCATTGATATCAGGACAATTTTACGTTCATTGAAATACCTTATATTTTTCAACTGCAACTGAAATTTTGAATCCTGGTTCAATAAATGCACACAATTGCCTTTAATATTTGCGGTTGACCATTAATTTCACCAAAAAGTATATTAATGGTGACTTGTGACTTGATAAGTCAATTTCGATAACTTGTTTTAACACTTCTAGTGCACCGAGATATATCCTCCAGTACCCAAAAAGAGCAACTGCCATTCCGGAATATAATTTTTTTCTTTCAACATCAAGAATGTGACTGACATTAAACATCAAAGTTGATATTATTATTTACGTTATTTTTTTTTAATTCTTTATTTAACGACGGCCTATTTCCGCTACTAAGGCCAATCACCGACGCCGGTGAGCACACTTCCCCCAACCGGAAATTTTGCCGAACCCTCTGGTATTCCAACCAGAGGTAGGGATCTTTAACGAGCCCAACATCCATGGACTCGGGACCGACGGCTTTACGTCCCCTCCGAAGGACGGCATGACTGTCAGTCAACCTGAAGAGCTGGGCCATGCCCCAAAAATGCCGGTAAAATGTCTGAAGACCCTGGTATTACAATTGATGCGATATATCGTTTAGAATTTATGGCGACACTTTTACGAATCCTGATGTTTCTCAATTTCATTTCTTGTTGACGCCAATGGTAATTTGCTTCTGAAAGATGGGTTCCACTTCCAGCTGAATATGATTGTTCATCGTAGTTTTGAGTTGTTTCCTCATTTATAGTTCCAGTGGTCGTTCATTTGAAACTTGTGTGATAGTAAGACACAAGCCATATTCCCGCTTTTTGTACTTACCAATAGACTTGAGCTGCTGAGGCAACTTTTCATTTATGTGCAGTATTGAAGAAGATAACATTGGATGTATATTAATAAGTATACATGGTACATAATGAACATAATATGTATAAAACCTTTTCTGAAATTAGTTCATTTTTGGAAAGTTGACGACTTGCTTTCGATTCGAGGAAAGTTTTGTTTTTGAATGTATCGTCAGTATTTAAAAATATATTCACAAAAACTTCTCTCTGTCTATAATACAAATGGGCTTTTCCTGAGTTCAGAAGTTATCGACTTTCAAATTACGGAGGACTGGTATATTTCACCTATTCTGCATTACTAAACCAGTGAAGCACAAGATTTCTACCTGTCATTTTATCCGCGAATTCCATTTTGGATTGTGTTTGCACATTCTCCCTTCCAATAGTTTTTCCCATAATGTTTTTATCCTTGTCTTGCCTTGTTTCTTGATCGAAAAGAATTTGAGATTTGATAAATAATTTTTTGACTTTCTTCTTCTCCGAATCAAAAATATAAACATCTCAACTTGAAGTTGTAATTTCTTTCATTTGATTTAGAGAAGAAAGCCAAAAAATAATTCTCTCCACAAAAATTTCCTTCATATCCTCTTGATCCTCTCTGAAAGTCCTTATGGTAGCAAATGGAAAGAACTTGTTGTTCCGATGCCTTCTTGGCCTGTCTGATCCACAATTTTTTTGAGTACTTCTGAAGATCCTTCCTTATGTTCTTCAGTTCCTTGTGGAAACTTCTTTGGTATTTGGTTCACTCATAGTATTAACGATTCCCCTATTTGTAGAATGATGGTGGTTGAATTGCTCATTGTCCAGTATGCGTTAGTTTTCTGTAGATCAATGTTTGCTATATAATCTTGGTCGTCTCCACCTCCACGTCGAGACATGTCGTTGAGATAATCTAGAAGGGCGTCCAATTCTACATTTCCTTGTCGTCGACGTACATCAACCAGAGGTGGAGCTTCTTCTTGGCATGTTCGATGGCAAATGTTTCGAACCATTCCATGCAGATGTTGGCTATAAACGTTTATAATGGTGATCCCATTGGGTAAAGACACTAACCTCCAAATAGAAGTAGAGATTTTGAAGCAGAATTCCAGCAACTCCATGACACAACCTACTGGTAGTGATGTTCTACTTTCCAAACTATCGTCCTCGCTCAGTTTCCTCTTGGTGGTCTCGAGTACTTATTTGCTGCAATGTAAGTGTAGAGTTGTAGAGGCTTACCACATTTTTCGAATTTGGAGGTCTCCTTCTCTGGGTATAACTCCTTTCGAAATTTCAACGAAATGTCTGGAGTTCTTCACTAAGGGCAATAAGTTTTCTTGTAGTGGCTGAAGGATAGGAAGTAGTTGTTAAACTCTTGCAGTGGAGGTCATAAGGGGGGACAAAGGTGATAATGACAATGGTGGCAATGAATAAACTGGTCGTGTAACTCAAGGTATTATTAAGGTCTAACCAATATATTTTAAATGATCTGGAAAAATGTTGATTAATCATAGTACATCCTGACATCAAAACAACAAGAAGCCGTCCAAGAAGTTGAAAATAGAATAAAGATAGCTGTACGATGTCCATGTTTCAATAATGCTTAAAATTTGAGTTTCTCAAAGTCATCAAACGTTCAAAGTATGAGAAATGCCGTAGGGGTAATGAAAGAAAAACTTTTTTCAAAGCCTCTTCTGAACGCAATTATGTCCTCAGCTCTCTGGATTGTTTGAAACACGATGGGTAGAATGGCAAGATTCCGTTCTGCAGTTTAAAAGCATCGATTGAAAAAAATTTGCAAGCTCTGAATTTGATTTCAGAATTGAATGGAATAGAATATTCTAGTGAGCTATGTCGCATATACTTGCGATCTCATCAAATTGCAACTTTATCATCACTTAGTCTAAATAAAGTACTCGCAATAACGTTACCTTCAAGCAAATCATTGCAAATAAAAAATTTGGATATAAGTTTTACACATAATGCTGTTCTGAATACGCTGCTTGTTTTGAAAGACAAATGCAACAATGCAGAAACAAATGGCAATGCTTTGCTTAAAGAAATAATGCCATGTCTACAAGATTGAATGAATTCATGAAAAATCGACCTAATCCAGATGTTCGCTCCTCCACAAAATACTTTCGAATAACGATATATATTCCTTCACTTGACGTATCATTCCACACATTTCCAGCATTCAAACATGGATTTATTCAATCTGCAAATATGTGTTTCTGCCATATTGATTCTTTCAAGTGAAGATAACATCCATTCTGCTATAGAAGTTTTGATTACAGAATATGGAAGTTTCTTTGAGACATTCAAAGACGTAATTTTTTTTGTAGACCTACATGCTACATTTATGGAGAATGAGATGGAAACACAGCAAAGAATATGAAATTCTGAGCGATGGACTGAATGCTCTCAAACAATGTGAATTTAAAAATACTGTACTCTTCCTGTGAGTGTTACGTCTGCAGAGATGAGTTTTTCAGGACTGAGAAGACTCAAGAGTTGGCTGAGGGGCAAATGTACGTGAAGGCCTTGCACTAATGCATGTCCACAAGGACATTGTAATTGACGAATTCAATGTAATAGAACGTTTGGCTAAAAATGGGGTGCAACGAAACATAGAGTTCGCCATGTAGAAACTTAGTTTTTTTCATTCCGTAGTTTTCTGGGTTTGTTCCGTTCTCGAAACTTATACGCAAATTCCTGTACAAATCCAAATATCTCTTATAGGCAATCTTCGTAATTGACATTTGTCAAATATTTCAAATTTGACATAACGTTTTGTCCTTCAGGAAGGGTAGCCATCACGATCCATATCAAGCGAACTCATAGATATGCTCTTCACCAGACAGCATGATGAAAGCAGATTCCTTTAATTTTCGTTTCCTGCCATTGCTCTATTTCGTTATAATTTTAGTGTCATTCCATTCTACTGTGTGATCTCCCTCGGCAGTAAGAATGTGTTCTAATAATTTAGAACCACCTATCTGTCTGTTCCTGATGTACATCTTGTGTCCATTCTTTCGCACTTCTAATGGTCGAGACGTTTCACCGATATATTTTTGAAAACACGAACAAGGAATTCGATAAATACAATTTTTTGTTTTCCGTTGTGTTATTTGGTTTGGTATGTGTCAGTATTGACCTTAAAGTATTTGTTGTTTTGAATGTCGTTCTAACATTATACCTGTTGGCGATCGGTTTTATTTTTTCAGACAAACGAGAGACATAAGGACATAAGGGTTCGATACAGGTTGTGTATTCTGTGTAGGTTGTGTGTCTTCATTGTGGACTGTGTTCGGATTTTCAATTTCTGTGAAGGTTTTTTCTATGGATTTTTCTAGATATCCATTTTCTTTCAATACTGATTTTATGAAGTTCAATAATAATAATAATAATCCATTTATTTCCATATATGATACATACTAAAATAAGTTTTATGAAATATCGGAAATATAAATGGTGATACCTACTCGATAAGTGAGTTAACACTTGTTTCGAGATAGCGTGAACAAAAATAAAAATAAGTCGACCTATAAAATATACACATAATATGGACACTCAAAAAGATAATTCCCTCCTTATTGGGGTGAGCCATGATATAAGTAGTTGTGCAAAACAACATCTATTAAAAACAATATTATGAAATATATCCTCCTAAACATGACAGTCATATAAATATTGAAACCCAAAATGAATACAAAGTATCTCAATCAAAGTAATGACGTTTCCATTCATTGTCTTCCTTCAATCAAATCGTTGACAAGCTATCTAGGCAAGTCATGAATAAATTTTTTCAACCTGTTCCTGAACAACGTATAAGACTCTCATCATTGTTTTTTTCTTGTGAGTTACATACAATTTTTGTTCTATTATAAAGGCATTTCACATACCTTTCTTGACACTTGTGTGGTGGTTTGAGGTGTAGTGAAGATATCTATTGGTATGTGTTTTCTTTCGATATACATCTGTATCTACATGGTGTGTCGATTTCTTTATCATTACATCTAGAAATGGAAGTTCATTGTATTTTTCTGTTTCTAATGTGAATTTTATTGTTGGTTCTTGTTTGTTAATATGTTCCAAAAATGTGTCAAATTCATTTTGACCATGACTCCATATAGCAAAAACATCATCAACATATCTCCACCACACCTTTGGACCATTTGGATAACTTTTCATGAAAGAATCCTCAAAATACTTCATTCAAATATTACTAAGAATTGGAGAGAGTGATGAACCCATTGCCATACCAAATCCTTGTTGATAAAATCATTTTTGAATTGAAAATACATTTTTTCTGTTCAAAGTGTTTTTAATAATTTCATTTCATTCGAGTTGAAATTTTCTATTTTAAATGTATAAAATATCTCAGTCTGCGTTTTGTGTCTGTGTTGAAATTGATGACAAATATGTAATTGTACAAAATGCCCCCCCCCCTGAATTAAGATATATGACCGCCCTGTCTCTAAGAAATACTTGATACTTCAATGTTAGGTATACCTTCCTCTCTAGTGAAGAGTGGGGGCCCTTGAATATCAGAGTATATTTTTCTTTCTGCAGAACTTCCTCGATTTTCGTCTCATACTGTACATAATTTGGAAAACCGGCAGCAAAACTCCTTCCACCCCGCCGGTGTCATTTTATTAATTTATGTCGAGCGATTTCGGGGGATCCATTTTACAATCCGACGACAAGATAATATCGCGAGGGCTCACTTTGTCATGGTCCTCGAGGGGCAGTTCGCGCAACCCTAATGGGTTATTTATGCTCGTAAATTCTGATAGAGGACAATAAAGAACGTTCGTTTTTATTGCCGTCGGCGATACGTACAAGAGCGGATGCTTATGCCGAATTAGATCGTCGGATTCGGTTTATTAACTGATTCAATCAATACACGAGAGAAAGTTACAGGGTGCGTCAAAAAATACTTTGACATATATTCAACTAATTTTCGGGAAAAAATCTGTAGCTTGTTTCAGTGATAGAAAAGATGTGTACAATATCTAATGTTAGCCACAAAAAATAATCACAAAAAAATCATTGCCAAATGAACTGATTTATTTTGTGAACAGCTCTCGCAATTTTTTTATCACATAAGGATTTTTACTTACGACTGATACATAATGTAAGTATTATACTTATGGTTTCTGCAGGATAATGCCATATATTATACTATTCTTTAGAATGGCGAGGGATTAATAGTCTTCATTCCCTCTTGTTGTCCTATCACAAAATTTCTCGAATTGAATTACCATAGAAACGATATAACCAAACATCAAAGTGTCCACAATATTTCTTGAATTGAATATTACCGTGGCATATATTCCTGGTGAAATGACTCCTATATCAGTACAATGTTAATGTTTTCATCAAAAATGCTAGACCTACGGCTCACTTGATAATGACATCCAGGAAAATTCACATTCTTCAAATTTCTTCACAGATTGCGTCAAGCGGCAACTCTAGGCACATGACATTATGAAGTCTGACGAAATTTCTATCAGCGAATTCTCTAGAACAATTCGTGCAGAGTCAGTGTATTACTTTTTTTTTTCAACACTCCACCTTATGAAGGATAGAGAAACACGAATTCTGTCAATAATTGAATGAGTTCCTATCTAAGAATTCGCTATATTTTTGATGTTTGTCTGTTTCTGTTTAGACCTAAATACAGATATGCATAATCTGTCTATCTGTAATATATGTAATATTACAGATAGACAGATAGATGCATTTGCTTTATATTCTCGATATATGTTATGAGAAATAAATATCAGAATTCATAGAAATTCTTACTATTCGGTGCTGCTTCAAATAATTTGATGATATTCTTCGAAATATTATTGGTATCGACGTGAGAGGTAGTGGAGTTGGACTAAATGGAAACAATAGTACGTCAATATATAGTTTATTGAGCATTATAGTGTTCAATTCGAAATGGACCATCCATAGTCCAGATCAACCCGAGTAATTACAATTCATTAGGAAGATTGCTATAGTGCAGGCTGTACAAGAAGACCGTATTTAAATACACTCTTCCGAAAGAACCTTCATTCCATGATTAAAAATTTTTGTTATTGCATCCTTTTACTGGGCATGTAACAACCATTGTCAGTAATACTGGAACTTGGAATAAATATATTAAACTGGGAAATTCTGAAAATCAATCAGCAAATAACACAAATATAACTTCTACCAGAGTAAAAACTGAGCAAGATGAACTTTCTTTTTACCAGCGTCAGAATAATCTCGCGTTTTATTGACCAGTTGAAGTTGAGCACATGTATTTTGAATGTTTTGTACCAACCATCGGAACTTGATAGAGATGATTGATCATTTCGTCCACAAATAATACAACAGCGTTTGATATCCATTATGAAACACTATTCAAAACAACACTTAAATTAAATACTAAACAAACGGACACAACTAATAATTGAAAGCAACGACAGATGAACGACAAATAACTGAGAAAACGACGGTAGAGAAGTGATCTGGAAACGACAAAAAGGAACAGTAAAATTATGGAAAACTTCTAGCAAAATTCGAATAACGCAGAATGCTAGTTTCGAAAGATGACAGAATTCGATTCTTGCACCATCTACTGGAATTCGCAGTAAATTTTGTGGATATGACTGATCGTGTCGAGTTTTTACGAAACAATATCGAATCGGAGATCGCACCAGGAATATACGCATCTTGGTCAAACGCTTTGGTAGGGTTTGTGTATTTGTATTGAGATGAAACTGAACGATCATTTACTTGTACACCTCCAGGAATTGTATAAATAACTTATTCGCAAATA
Source organism: Zygogramma bicolorata (assembly GCA_032362365.1). Lineage (NCBI taxonomy): Eukaryota > Metazoa > Arthropoda > Insecta > Coleoptera > Chrysomelidae > Zygogramma > Zygogramma bicolorata. The sequence continues at coordinate 420,817 of JAVJAQ010000699.1, forward strand.
AAGAAGAGTATACTACTCGCAATAATGGCTGTTATTCTCTCGGAATATTAATCCCTCGCCGCTGATGCGGCTCGGTTTGTAAAAATTCCTCGAGAATAATTCATTATCGACTCGTGGTATAATCTACTATAACACTTCGGAACCTAAAACGATGTCTGGTTATCGGTTATCAGATGAAAGTCATCGAAATGTCGATTGGAACTGATGACAGAATTGAATAATTCGGAATTGATTGAAGATTCTAGAGGAAGTTTTTAGTAATTTACCCTCTTTCTCGCTGAAGAGCTCGAAAATCAAGAAACAGTTGGTTGAATTCCGTTTTTCGGGCACACCAAGATAAAAAAAATCGATTTGCGGGAGCTTACGTATTTTAACCTCCTGAACAAAAAGTTCAAATGAAATTTTCGGCGCTCTCAATTAGTTTCGTAGGTAAGGGCCAATTTCTGGGTGAAAAATGGGATTTTCTTGTACATGTTTCTGCGGCAAAATAACTCTCGAAACGCCTCCTTCTTTTTCATCAGCACAATGTACACACCCTTAATGATCCGTTTCACACATTTTTTCAATCGATATTTCTTATATTTTCAACAAAATATGAAAATAAACTCATGCAGTTTTTAGACAAAATTATCGGTAATTTGGAAGCACTTGTGTAATTACTCCCGAAAAGATCCCATGGGGTCTTTTCCCTTCATTAGGTTATTGCCATGGATACATACAAATTCATTTATTTCAATTTTGACGTTTCGAATATTTGATACTTCAGAATGTAACCATTTGGTTGTAATGCTATCTGGAATATTAGTGAAATTACAGAATCAAATATACCAAAAACTACCATTTGCATTGAAGAATTTGTATGAAAAACATTGATGGACTTTTGCAATGATAGAAAGTATCATTTAGATGGAAATCGGGTAGCGGAAGAATTGGCGTTAATTTTGAAGGATTGTGCTGTGAACATGAGAACAAAAGATGGTATAGAGAATTCAATTATAAGCTATGGTCGAAACCACGCGGAACCTAACAGGATGAATTACTTCTGCTCTTGATTTCCATTGAAAATTAGAAAAAAAATCTATTTTTTTAAATATGCAGATTCACACGAAAGGGAAGCCCTGTAATGTTCAAAGAACACCGCGTGAATCAAAGGTCAGGAGATACGAATAACCCTCGAACATTGATAAATGCTCAAAAATTGTATGACAACTTTCTTAAGCTTGTTGATATGCCTTCATTTTTATCAAAAATTAACAAAAAAAATGTATCCGAATAAACCTCGAAATTTGATAAATTCTCAAAAATTTGATAACAACTTTCTCAAGCTTGTTGCTCCGCCTCCCTCGCGGCGTTTGCCTGTTTCGTAGCTTTCGAAATATGTGTTTTTTTTTTAATTATCAATGTCCTAGGCTTATTATTATTAATAATAAAATTAGGTGTTCATCGAATTGCTGAAACCACATATTTCAAAAGAGCATGGTATTTCTCATTGAAACAGTGAATAATTCACGTTCAGCATGCTGAATAAAATGACTCAATTCAGAACTGTGTCGAACTCATGAAGTTACACACAGAACCATCGATTTAGCCCCTTTGAATACCACAGTTTGGCAATTGGGCAAAATTTACGTAAACTAGTGTGACGTCACTCGCTCCATGTAGAAATCATTCATCTATGAATCAATTTTTGAATCCCTTTTCAACAAAAATAGCAGTTGGAAATATCATTTGGATCGCCAATCCTCTCGCATTCATCAAAATATAATCCTGATTGCTGTTTTTCAACATTTTTATGCCTCGAATAGAAAGCACAGACATTAAAAGTACTTAAGAATCCTTGAGCTTTTAGTATATCGAATTTATGAACGTACGAACAGCCTGGTGCACACAACTTATGGAAAAATCAATTGCTTCAGAAACCTGATGATTGAATGACACATTTCGAAACGTTTACGAAAATATATATTTTTTTACGATTCAACCAAACTTTATCCCCAACAGATCTTTTGAAACGATATACATTTTCATCCTTCCTGCAACAATAGCAACTCTTCCAGATGAACGATTCTCTCTCAAGCCAACTGAAAATATTGTTTTCTTGCACTCTCTTCGGCACCGCGGCTTTGTTCATAGCTCCAAAAAAATCTATCCAGCGTCGCCAATTCCGTAATAGTAGGAATATTCAAAGCAAAAGAGTTTGGGATGGGATCATCATATGAATTATAAGCTTTATTATATCCCAAGAAGTGTTTAATGATAATTATGATGAATATTTCCCTCATATATAAAATGTCCCATAAGAGCAATGCAATTATCGAAAACTTACAGCGGTAATTGCATTGTATCAAGTCACCTTAACAACACATTTGAAACCGTATCGCTAGACGTCAGTAAACAACACAAATAAATGTCAGATAGACTCCAAAAATAGAAAAACATTTCGCGTTTTGGTGAGTACTCCATACAATCTATAGAGGAAAGTATAAATGAACAAAAAATAACATTTCCTTGAGAATTTTTTTATTCGTGAAATATTCCAATGAATTACATTCGTGCATAAAAATGACCAGATAATTTTGCATTCAAGCGTGATATCTATCTACAAATTGCATTCGGTTATTTTCATATTTCGCCAAAATATGAAAATAAACTCTTGCAATTTTTAGATATCACGCTTTCTTGCAAAATTATCGGTAATTTTTATGCACTCGTGCGATTATAACCGATAACAATTTCATAGAAAATACATGATTAATTATGAATGAGAGGAAGAAGGCGATGTTCAAGAAAGTTGTTCCTTCACCAATTATATATGTCTACAGTGTTTGGTTGGATAATTACACAAACAATTAAATTTAAAGAAAAATGAGTTGTGGAAATTCTCTCTGTCGTATTAGAGAATCACCCTGCACGTTTCGTGGATGACTGGTCCGGATTTCGAGTGAAGTCGATGAATGAATACCACCGTTTCGAATGTTATTTTACTTTTCCAAAAAAAATCTTCTACTATTACTTCTACAGCATTAGGTGTTTTGATATAATTATCTTGATATATAATTATGAAAAGAACTGTATGGGAAAATCATGTATATAGTGAACTGTACTGTTGAAAAAAACTGAAGGAAGAGTGCTAAAGCGATTTTTTCAGCAGCTTCGTTCTGTACATGGTTCATGGTCATTTTCTGAAATAGTGCTAAAGGCATGTAGTCTACTGGAGTTCATCAGGAATTTGTTGGATCCTATTGCTTTGTTTCTATTCATTTTTTCAATTTTGAAGTGATTTTGTTTTGACAAAGTGATTCTGAAACTCTCCGATTAAAAAAAGTAAACACAAAACTATGAAAGAAGTAAATTAGGAAAATTCACAAAGACTGTCTGTTGTTGTGTTGTTGTACGTGTATATCATTCAAAGACGTTTGATTCATTTAAAAAAAAGGAAGACAAAGTTGATTTGAAACAGCTACTATCCTGCCTATATGGCACGACATCTCATTGTGTTATATGGAAATCACTTTTTATTGGTCGATTTGTTCACTAAGCATATGCAAATTGAATCAAATTGATAGCATACATAGATATTTACCTACACAATAAAGATGAAATAGGGAGCTGTTTGTAGAAAAATCCCACCTACCAGAAATATATCTCATTTAGGCCCAGATATGATCTTGTTTCGCTCTTATATTATATCTTGAGCTGCACAGGCAAATGGATGAGTTACGGAAAACTTTCACCAGATATATCGAACATTTCCGAAAAACTCAACTTGTGACTATTCTGTCATCAATTAATTCACATTTCGACGACATTCGTACTCTTGATAACCAAACCAGACACCGCTATAATGATATTTAGGAACTTTAGTACTATTGTGTAAAGAATGAAGTTTTAGGAACAATTTTTCGCCTTCTGAGGAGCTCAAGAAATAAGTTTCTCTGATCGAAACAAAATCTTGTTTGGACTTGTATGAAATATCATCCTGGTTATTGGGATTTTTCTAGAAACTACTCTATCTCATTCAAGTTTCCTATGTTTGGTATACAAAATGAGCAAGAAAAATTGTCTTCTGTGTGATTCTTTTTTGTAAATAAATCAATCATCTATGAAGGGAATACGCGGAACAGGGATTGTTTTTAAAAAAATTCTCACATAGAAGTTCTTTATTCCTTTTCATTCAACTAGGAGTTCAAATAGTGGAGCATTATTAGATTTATATCTCGGAACCCAGGATAGGTAAATGGATCTTCATAAAAGCTGTCTTGGACTGCATAGTTCGAAGCTCAGATAAAAAAATTAAAAAACAGGAAATGTGCGATTTTCATCACAATTTTTAATAACAATTTATTGAAGAACGAGAAGGGCAAGGAAAAAAATTAAAGCAAAGATTTATATATAGCATTTGCAAAGTAAATATAATGTTGATTCATTCATATTTCGCAGAAAAAACGAGTCACAGCAAAAAAATCAATACTATGAACTATATACTATATACAGTGGCTTTCTTCGATGTATTTCCCCCTTTAATTTTTTTTATGTGTCAACTTAAAAAATTGAAAGTTGAGATAATGAAATTGATGCATGAATACCATATTTTGGAGGGAAATTGACAGATGAAAATTTCGAGACGGCGACTGGAAGTCATCTGGGAAAAAAATTAAATGGAAAGGAGGGTCTTGCGACACATCTTTTTGAAGCTGTTGACGAATACTGTACAACCCTAGAATATTGTGACAATATCTCAAACCATTACAAAATGGCAGAACATTACAATGCGAATATAATTTATTAGATATAACTGCCTGCTTTAAACCTATTTTTGAGGTGTCCGTCATTTTCTTCAGTAAATTGTTGTTAAAAATCTGTTGTAATTAAGATCACACATTTTTTTTTTAACTTTTATGTTTGAGCTTTCAAAAATGCAGTCTAACAGTTTTTATGAAGATTCATTAAACTGTCTTGGATTCTGAGATTTAACAATTTTTACGCCTTACGACACTCCACTAAAGAATACATTCTTCCAGCAGAACTACTCGAATGTCTAAATATTGTTTCTCTACGTCATAATGAAACCTTTTATCTCGCACTAATCGTTTCGAATGATACTTCCAGTGCGTGTTCAGTGGATTCTCCCATCAAAAAAATATCTATGATCTCAAGCCAACTAGAAGGACGCTTTCCTCGGCATTGTTTATAGCCCCAAAAAAAAAAATTCCGCCGGCCGAAAACAATCCTGCCGCCACTCCCACCGCCAGAAAGGATTCCCCGACGAATGCGGATGGTTTTCCCGAAACATTTCGGCGCCCGGGCCGGGCGTCGGTGGCGCCGCTCCCACCCACCGGCGGCGTCTCGGCGTCGGCGACGCTCGAATAACAAATTGTTATAACATCGGAAAACGCAAACAACGTTTTTTGACAAAACGCCGCTCTTGGGGGAGGGATGCTGCGGAGGCGGTGGGAAACTGCAGCTCGATGCGGATTGTCGATCCGGAAGGGTGACAAACTGTCTGATTTCAGCCCTATTTTTCTTCATCCTTCATTCATATCATAGTATAGCTCTCAAGATGAAAATCAAGAAATCCCTCGATAGTGGTGGTGTTTGTTCTGTTGTTTCCCAAACAAATTGTTCTGAAAATGTTTGTTCAAGAAAAAAAAAGGTATAGATTTTTTCAAAATGGGCATGAAATAGTATATTATATTACTAGTGTGAAAAATCACTTCCGCACAAGTAATGTACAATGTTTTTCCAAAGACCACCGATTTCATTAAACAATACGTAAATATCAGTTCGCGATGTATATGTAATATACGCTACATTATGAATTCACCTTAACAACAACCTGACAGCTGACAGTCCGTAGAAGGGTACATGCAATTGGGAAGTTCATAATTGTATGCGACGTCTGGCGGAAATATAACGCACTGCTATAATTTCACAAACAAACGGCTTCCATTTTATGTGTGTGAATTTATTGAGTTCTTTGATGTTGATTTAGGAAATCTCATCTGAAGTTGTAATTTTTTTTGATTGATAATAACAAACAATCATGGATGCAGATCGCTCAGTGAGCCGTATAAAGTGTTTGGTGCCAAGTTGCCGCAACTCTAGAAACCGAAATCCAAAGTTGTCTTTCCACACGTTTCCAAAGAGAAATACATCTTTGGTGGAAAACATTACGGAAAGTGGATTGAAAGAGAAAATAGACAGGTACAAGGCTTGGAAAATTAAACTGAAACTGCATAAAAGCATAAATCACCACCTAGAGCGGCTTTAGTGTGTTACTTGCATTTCAAGAGAGATGATTTCTTGTTACCGTGAGTTTGTCTATTTTTAGGCGAAGTTATGGCGCATTTAATCATCCATGTAATAAAAGCCTCTTTGGTACACTAACACTACACTAAAACTAAAAAATGTCCTGGAACAAATATCATTAGATTTTAAAACACAATGCATTTCTATGTTCACCTCCAATGAATGGCATTGTGCGGCTATTCAAAGCATCATGAACACAGTTATATTAACCTTCACGAGAAAAATTTCGTACATTGAAAATATAGCAAAAAAAACCACCAAAATCTTGTCTAACGAGGGCAACTGATGACTGGATTTCAGTTTGGCGCTTTATTTCACAAATGTAAACAAGGTAACTATTTCAAAATGGTGGATATAGTTTAACCACCACCAGCGCCCTCATCGGTCGATATTCTTCCCTATTGACTATTGAAGAATATAAAACTAATGGCGTCGCTTCAATGTGAAGATTTTTGTAATGAATACTTATAGTTTATAATATAACTGTTGAATGGACTTCATTGTTGTGTGAACTGTGAATACACAATTAGTATATTGAGTTTCCTGACTAATCTCAAGTTTTTTTTTGTGTCAGTCTATGTTTGAATAATGCTTTTATTAAAAGTGCACATGAATTTGCAATGAAATAATGAAATGAAGAAATAACGGTAATTATTAACGTTTTTTTGAATATTTCCCTTATATATAAGAGCAATGCAATTATCGAAAACTTACGGCGGTGATTGCATTGTATCGAGTCACCATAACAACACATTTGAAACCGTATCGCTAGACGTCAGTAAACAACACAAATAAATGTCAGATAGACAAAAATAGGAAAACATTTCGCGTTTAGGTGAGTACTCCCTAGTAGAGTAGAGTTTATTCTCGTGTGTGACAATATAAAATTGTATACAGTCGTCCAGTTCATATATACTATATCATATAATAAATACAATTAATAAGTGCTCAGCATACTACAAATATGTGAAATATATAAAATGTGACTGATAAAATGTATTTGGACAATACGAAATTGTTTGAACTCTCTATCAATAAAGTAACATAAGGCATGCACCTTAAGACATTTATGGGTGAAAATGGCCGAAAAAATTTCAATAAAGGATCACAGTCATCAAGAAAAGAAGTTTGTAAACTCTTCAGATTTATAAAATACATTTTCTTTCAAAACACCCTTTATCTGCTTAGAAAACTTTACAGTGGTTAGTTCCTTCCACTCCTTTGGAATCGAATTGTAGAATTTAATAGATAGATATCTAAATGGGTTGTGATTCTTGGACAAGCGAAAGTATGGCATTATAACTGATTTGTGTCTAGTTTTATATTTATTTTGAGCCAGATGATTGGAGGAATAATTTCTTGCAAAAAGTAGACATTCATAAATGAATTGGTTTGTTACTCGATAATACATACAATCTATAGAGGAAAGTATAAATGAACAAAAAATAACATTTCCTTGAGAATTTCTTCATTCGTGAAATATTCCAATGAATTACATTCGTGCATAAAAATGACCAGATAATTTTGTATTCAAGCGTGATATCTTATACAAATTATTGCATTCGGTTATTTTCATATTTTGTAAAAGAGCCCTCGTCCTTCGGACTCGGACACTTTCGCCAAAATATGAAAATAAACTCTTGCAAATTTTAGATATCACGCTTTCTTGCAAAATTATCGGTAATTTTTATGCACTCGTACAATTACTCATGATACAACAGTCATTTTTTTTCTTTATTTTTTATGAGTAATTAGTTACCTATCAGTCCAGTTTATATATAAATAACAAAAATTGCATCTGTGAATCTTACAGGATTCATGGGTGTGGCGGCTTATTGACAGCCGTGCGGAAAGTTACTTTCCGCACGAGTGAAAATAAAGGTCACTTTCCATTGGATTAGAGAGTGCGATATGTATCACTTCCGTATGTGGTCGTAGGAAATAGTTATTTTTGTATTGCGTGAAATGAGTTTTTTTTTTATGGCGCAGGTCGAGGCCAAAAATTCCCTCGAATGTGCCACGAAAACACGAATTTATACACCCCGCCTGTTTGAATGTTTGACTGTGTTTGCTCGTAGTTGCATCAATTTCGAGTTATTTTCAAGATGGATGTTGATTATGATAGTGATAGCCCATCAGATTTATCTGAGAAAGCAAATGCAATAATATCTCTTATGTTACCAGCCAAATCCAAATTAGTATATGAGATAATATTATACATTAAAGCAATTTCGTGAATGGTGCGACAAGAAACATATGGAAAGGTTTCTGAAAATGTACCTGAATGCTATTTCGAGGAAAAAGCTAAATTTATTAAACCTCCTACGTTATGGAGTGTCCACCCGATGTTGATAAGTATATTGAATTTTAAGGAAAATATTGATAAAAGGAAGTTTCCAAAATTGGTCCTGCTCATTAAGAACAAAAGCGCGATGAAATAAATCTGAATTTTTATCAAGAGATTATATCAATACATTTTTTCAAGATGGTGATAACGAAACAAATTCACTTTATAGGTATATAATCATGATTCTGTAAAATTAGTAGTATTTTCAATATTTTCTATTAATAGGACAACCTACTATTTTGGGTATCAGCGGTGCTTGTCGCCGTGAAAAATTATTACATATAACTATTAATGCCATTGGAGATGCTGGATCTATATTGATTACTGAAATATCTGATACGATGAGCTATTGCGCGAGAACGTTTACTGTTTCAAATTTTTCTGATTACATTGAGTTTTGAGATATATGGCCAAGTTTAAATCACTACGGCGCCCTCATAAAAAAAGTAAAAGATCATTATTGAAATATTCGAAAGTAAAATGTATTAACCAACATGTGGGGATAGATAAAATAGGAGAAATCTCCAGCTTCATTGAAAAATGGCTAAAAAAAGACATGTTTGAGAGCTACACAGGTCACTGTTTCAGGAGAAGATCCGTAACTCTTCTGACCACAATGCAGGAGGCAACATTACATCCATGACACGTCACGGTGGCTAGGAATCTACCTCCGTAGCAGAAGAAGAATATATAGAAGATAGATTGAGATCGAAATACTGAATTGTGCATATTTTTCCAAACAAATCGAAATAGCGGATAAAATTGTAGAATTAACTCTCCAAGGAATATCTAACGTTTCTGGTCAGTAGCCACATGGAACATCTTCGGGAATTAATGTTGAAAGTAATTGTTGTAACTTTATTATCAATTATTATTTCAATAATTGAAATTGTTTTATGATGAAAATCAACTATTAAGTCACTCTGTAGATAATGAATTCTTCATAAAGTAATATTTCATGTTTATTTTGTGAATAATTTTTGTGAGAAAAAGGTTTAAGTTGAAAGAATGTAAACATTTTCGCATCAATAGAGATGTCAAGTTTTTTTGACAGTTGTACAAAAATATATTTATCTTCTGTAAGAATGTAGGCTTTCACGGCCGGTGTTGATACATCTCTGGTTTTTCGGGCTTGAGGGCCGTAGTGTGGAATTTTTACTTCCGGAGCTTTCGGCTACATCTGCGGCAGCCATCTTCAGCGGCGTGGTCTTAGTTGGACTCCTCTATGTGAGTTTACTACGACTGTTTGCAAATCTGGAATTGACTCGTTATTATTTCTCGGTCCGCCAGCGTTCTGTTGGTCGTCCGATTCCCTGGTTCTATCTGGCTTCGTCTTGGCTGTTCTTAGAACTGGATACCAAATTTTTGTTCAAATTTAGTCCTTCCTCCTTTCTGTTGAAGTTATCCTTGTGATTATGTATCTCAATTTCTTCCCGGTATAAGCGAGTGGAGTAATGAGTCGTCGTTGAAAGAATTGAAGTTTTGTCGAATTGTATGTTGTGGTCGTCTAGAAGGGCGTGCTCAGCTACAGCTGATTTGTCAGTTTGTCCCAACCGACAATTTCTACTATGCTCACTGATTCGATTCTTAAAACTGCGTGTATCAATGTGTGTATCAATTCATATAAGAAAATAATGTGAAATTGGTGTTTCAATTGAAATTGGTATGATACGAATATGCTGAATACTTTCAAACGGGGTATCAATCAATAATATGTACTGAATAATGAGTGAATAATTTTTTTTCAGAGAAGAGCTACAAGAATTGTAACAAAAGCAAGAATTCGAGATTCATCCCACTCAGTTCTCAGAAATGATAAGATTTTGACTTCGAAATATTGACTTTGTAGACAATTATCATAATTAATATCGTTTTAGGAGCTGATTTTCATAATTTTCAACCGAACTCGAAGTATCTCTAATACTTGGAAGTTTCGAATTTAAAAACGAGAACAAGAGCATCTCCAGATAATTTCAATATAGCCGATAAGAGTACGGAAAAGAAAAAAGTGATCAGAGAGAATGAGTCATTTTTGTTATGAACTCGATTCATCCTGTTTACATAATAATGATGACAAAGCGCTAAAGAAATTGCAAGTTGGAATCGCTTTCTTCTTACAAAAATTATCTCATTCCCTTCTCTATTAGTAGACTATTGCGATTCCACTTCTTTGTATTATGCACTAAAACGAAACTACCCGACGAAGCTCCACTTGTTCAGTCCATTCCGGAAAACATAGGAAAACCCGTCGAAAAGCTCTCCCAGATATTAATCAATCAACATAAAAACATGTCAGACAATAAATCCATAAAGATAAAATATGGACCGTTATGGGAGATATGAAAAACTTTCGCTGAAGTTAACCCTAGTCAACAAGACCATAAAAGAAATCACTAAATATATCTCGAGTAGGGAAAATCCGGAGGGATGCAGTCTCGTACACATTCACTTGTTTCTCCTAATATCCGGCTGCTGACGCATTTCCGGAAGAAGCTGCCATCGATGCCAGCTATCAAGTGATCCATGACTTTTTCTTTTGTTCGCTGATAGAGACAAATTTCGCAGAGAGGGAAATCTGGTGCTATGTGCATGTTTTTAAGATTAGGGATTTGGGGGATCGTTGTACAGGAAGTGAATAGGCTTGATGAATACAAGAGAACTGGAAAACGATTCATTCTCGTTTGTACAGGAAGATGTGATATTTCAGTTTTCCCAAGGAGTTTCTGTAAAATATCTGAATTGAGTCTGACATGTGATGATGAATTGGCAAATGCACTGTCGCCATCATTATTCATAGTAATCCACAGACACTAAAATACAGTGTGACACATAGAGTCCGCACAATATATAAACGTTTTCTTTGGCCTTGTTTCCTTTTTGTTGTTTGATCTCAATTCTGTCCAATCTGGTCATGTTGGAAAGAGTAAAACCGAATTAGTTTCGCATTGAGTTGGTAAAAGTGAAAGAAATGTAGCTGAGTGTTTTTCTACCTGGTAAACAATATACTATTTTGGGAGTAGATATTGCATGTAGGTCATGCATCAATCAAAATAATGAAGTTTCAATTTCGTTTCATCCAATTCGGTGGAGCGGGAGTTGAGGTTAATTTGAAATTAAAACGTCTAAGGGACGTTAAAGAGCTGATATTTGGTGTAAAAGTATGTCCATATAGGCAGGGAAGTATACTTTGTTCAACCATCCTTTGCCGTTACGTCATAATCGGTGACGTATTCTGCTGTTTTACGTTTCTTATATTAGTTGAATATCATTTAACACTCAACCTCAAAATTATTATTAGTATGTACCTACCTGCAGAATACATCGCATACACTCGTGTTCTTATTGCATGTTGATGTATGATATAAATCGATGATCCTCGAGCATAAACATGTCCGGCATGAACTTTGATTTTGTAGTCTTTATCAGTTTCCATTTCACTGGTAGCTAGTTTTTGATTAGTTCTAATAGATATTTCTGGAGCATCAGCAACACGCTAAAGAATTAAATGAAATCAAATCAATAAAGACTTACATTTTGCATAACATAGGTAGATACATACGTTGTAGACTGCATTTAACGGTAAAAGCGGCATTCCAGCATCTCTTTAGTAGTCAATTGACTTAAAATTTAAGCTTTGCTCTTTCTCATTAAACCGGAAAGGCATTTTGACAATGAAAAATTAACTGAAAAAGGCGAAATGACCAGAAATACTGAAAAAATCAAACTATGACAACTGAACTATCAAAAATGACAAATAAAATTCACATCGACATTAGACATACGTCAATGACGTCATAATTCCGTCTCATCCATTTCATGAATGAGAGATAAAGTTGGAAAACGTATGACGTAACGGCAAAGGATGGTTGAACAAAGTATAGCTGTTCGAGATGGACTTCTACTGAATCAAACATTTTTTTGATCACTTATGCATAATACCAAAAGATGGCAATCGATTCAGGAACATGAATGGAATTCCTTGTCAATGTTATAGATCATTCATGTTTTGAAGATTATTTTAATGCCTAAACCCCAGTATATTATAGCCATACAGTAGAGACACTTGAATGTCAATCCTTTGTTCTCAAGGGGCAAATTTCTGTGACCTTCATTCTGTGTATAATGTCATGTTGTGGCGGTAAATTTACATTTACGGGATATCATTTCGCATGTTAAAATGAATATTTTATATACAATAACGTTTGAAATGAATGTGAAATTTCTCAAGTACCTATAAATATGAAAAAATAAAAGTTATTTTTCGAACAAACACACGGAACGATGAAGTTAAGTTGATCGATAACACCTCGAGATGTGAAACTGCCGAAGTTGGTGTTCTATGACGAGTGTCTCTACTGTATTGCTATAGTATACTGTACCTAAACTCTTATTTCCTTCATTAACTTCTATCGTCAATTATATTTTGAAGAAGGAAACAGAAATACAGACATAATAAGTTTGATGGCGTTACAAAAACGCTTCAAATCATTTTAAGACAGACATTGAATAACTATATCTGTATAATAAATGGTGGTGAGATAGATTTTTTTTTATTTGTTGGTTCTAGAAACCATTATTTGAGTTTTCTTCCCTAGAAATGAGAAGGAAAAAGCTTTAAGTTCTTATAATATCATTTTTGTGCAAATAAGTATACTCGCACCGATACGTAATTGCAATATAACTATTTTGTCAGTCACGTATCGTATTTTTATGAATTTTCAGATTGATTTAACGAATTTATTTTTTTTAAATGCCTATACTTCCCTTTGGCGACGTTTCGGAAGCTAGTCTGCCCCCTTTTCAAGCCTTTTTTGGAATTGTAATTTTTGGTATGTAGTGTCTAAGATGCCTGGAAACCCTGGTGTGTTTACTTATACCTGTAGGAGTTTGGAATAAAAGTGGCGAAATCTGGATTGCTTGATTTTTGGTGGATAATTGAGCTTTTGGAGGTTTCCGTTCAATATGTACAGATGTCGCCAACACGCTCTTGTCAGTCTTGTCTGAAGCTAAATTTGCACCAAGTGAAAATACTGTGCAGTCGAGTTTTTCCACTTTTATTTGATTGGCTAGCGAGAAGAGATCGCAACCTAAAGGATAATGGGTGGACAATGAGATACCAGTAACGTTTCGATATTTAAAAGCAATGAAATCAACAAATAAACACGATAAAAACATCGTAAACATCAAAATTCCAAACTGACATGACAATATGACAATTAACTTGACACTTGTCATCAAATTTGAAAAATGGGAACATAACGCCCTCTACCGAAAAAATAGGGGAAACCTTCAAAAGCGTCGATTGTTTTTTTCGCCACAAAAATCTAAACAAAATCTAATCAGTTGAGTCACCAGGACTTCTAGGCATCTTAGTAGTGTCAAAATGTGACACTGACATGACTTTTTCATCCATAGCTATACCTAGTGTTGATTTTGAGGAGCTACTTCGAATTGGATCCCACCAGTTCAACTTTCCTTTTCACAAGAGACATCCATACTCAATGAAAAAGAAGCACTCTCTTCATTTCCGTTTAACAAAATACAAGTAGCCTTTTCGAGGTTTCTTCATTGAATATGTTCTGTCTCAAGTAAATTTATGTTATCCCACTCGACCAATGTGTGCCCCAACAGACATTCAAACAACATCCATTTGTTGGTTTTTATCGATCGATCCAATTATGGAAAATCTGCCCTCATTTGTCGATGAAACAGAATTCTGCATTTTCATTCTGTACAGTTTTCTGTGATACATCCAATCTTGGTGCATAGTTGGTGCCAATAGTTTTTGGTTTGAACAAATATGCCGTTAGCTATCTTAACTTGTTTATTCAACACATGACAGTTATAATTGTCATTATTGGTGTCATTTTAGACGAGTAAACTATCAAATAACATACTAGTGCATTTTTTTGATTCATTTTATTGATCCCAAGAAACTACAGTAGATTATGATAGGGATATTATACGAAGTAATATAGTGATTTATAACTGGTCAAATATTCAACAGTTATATAACTCAAAATCAAATAAATGATAAAATCTGAAAAAAATTTAAAAAGATATGAAGAATATTCTGATATTATTTAGGTTGAAAAATATTTTTTCAAATGTATCTTGAATAAGTTTTCTAGTGCAATATTTTTGAGAGATTGTGGAAGAGAATTATACGTATTTACACCATTGTGTAATATTGATTTCTGAGCAAAGTTAGTTTTGAAATTCAAAGGCCGCAAAGAATCGATTTGTCGGGTGTTGTGTGTATGAATGTTGTTTACACTGAAAAGTTTCAAATTGGAAAATTTGATTTCATTTTTGGCAAAATGAATAAATTTGCATATTTTTATTTTATGAAGAGAATCAATATCAAGTTGTTTATTGGGTTTATATGTTTTTGGTGGGTTCTAGGTAATTCAATTTATAAATACATTTTACTGCTTTGTTCTGCAATTTTTTAATTGGTTTCATTATTGTTTTGTTAGCAGTGCCCCAAACAGATATCAGATATTGTAAGTTTGAATTTATTAGACAGTGATAAATATTCAGTAGATATTTGAGCGGTATGAGATGTCTAATTTCAAAAAGTACACCAATAATGGGGGAAAGTTTACGTCTCAATTTTTCAATATGCTTTTCCCATGTTAATTTTTCATCTATATATAATCCCAAAATTTTAATTACAGGTTTGTAATCGATTCTTTCATTATCGAAAATAAGAGGAATATTATTGTTATTTGTGCTTCGTTTTGAAATATAAATGTATGAAGATTTGCTGTAGTTCAAAGATAATTTATTTTGTTTCAGCCAGAATGAAATTTTCTCCAGATCATTTTTCATCGAATTTTGTAATTGGGTTAAATTATCTGCGAAATAGATAAGGGTTGTATCGTCTGCGAATATATATATATATATATATATATATATATATATATATATATATATATATATATATATATATATATATATATATATATATAATCCATAACTCACTGTGAGTTATGGATTATAACTCACGTTCATATTTGAAGTAATGTTCTATTCATTTATTACTATTACGAACAGAATCCACATTGATGTTGAAATTGAAGGATAATGCAATTTGAATTTGAAGTTATTGTAAAAATTGTTCGTTCAATGGAACCAGACGTTTTCATTTCTGTACAGCTGTTGATAGTGCTGGAAGACGCCGACAAATTAGAACCTTGTATTTTCTTCTGCAATTTGTATTTTGTTATGCACCGGTTCTTCTAGGTATCCTTCTGCTACCGTCGAGGACTTCCATCCCCCGTGCCGCTTTAAAGTAGTCATGCAGGCGCTCATTGGCCAAAAGAGTCGCCGGAGACCTTTTCAGACAGTGACCGGTGTAGAGCGTTGGTTCCTCCAATTTCAAAAACATTTCAATTCTTGAATTCTTCGACAACGTGTTTTACTACACATTGGCTGGTACACCTCCCACTTTTGTAAAAAACAAAAAAAACCGGCTAGAACTAGTATTCTTTGGTCTCAAAGACATGTATTTTTCACATAAATTGATAGGGTTGACTGAAAATCCTTCTTCAAGTATAGTGAAACGTTTCGATTTTTTGGTTTTAGTGTCTGGCAAAACTACGTGAAAATGTTTTCCTCTGTCTTGAATATTCTTTATTTTCAAATTGACCAATTCATCGCATCTACAACCACTGTTAATCCCCATTACCAAAGCCACTTTATTCAAAATGTACTCGTCGTCGGGAGCTTCGCTCGAAAACTTCTCTATTATAGGTCGTTCTAATGTCTTGGACTTCTTTGGTTTGTATCCCTGTGATTTGTTTTTCAAAAAACTTGTTAGTTTGCCATATTTTGAATTGTAGATTTTTTCATGAAGGTGAATAGTCGAGCGAAGCATCGAGTATTTGGTCCATACCGACGATGCGGCAATTTTTTTGCAAAGGTAAAAAATAAGCCAATAGAACATTTTCATCGATACCTTTCATCTTCTGTGAACACTACTCAAACATTTTGAACTCTTCGTAGTAGGCATCTCGGGACTTTTCTGGCAAAATCTGCATCGCTGCTTCTTCTGCTCACGTAAAGGCTTGGTTCCGCTTGTGCAGCGGACGCATGCAGCCACTGCTTGCAGCCACTGCTGCGTTTGGCTGCTTAGTAGGAAGTGGTTCACCTAGTGCAGTGGAAACGCAAGACGCAAGCGTTTTTAAAAACTCGGGCAGACTCGGGCAAGTCTAGTCAGTTCATTTCGAGCCTTCATGGTGAAATTATGAATCGTGGTGCATTATTAGCTCTTTATTTGTTAGACGAAAAAGAAGACGATTCTATTGCCATACAAACATTTGTGAAATGACACCAATTCAATCAGTGCCATTTCCTCATCACAGGAGAAGTGTTTATCACCATTCATCTTTTTTTTAATCACGCAAAACACGAGAATGAAACAATAAAATACTCAAAACCACGAGTTCGGTTACAACGACTGCTCGACCGCTGCGTCCAGACTGGTCCCCCTAGCAGTCGATGCAGCCGGATGCACGGACATCAGTTCCTGCGACCGCTGCAGCAGCGGCTGCAAGCAGTGGCTGCATGCGTCCGCTGCACAAGCGGAACCAAGCCTTAAGGATATCTAGCGGAACCAAGCCTTGAGGATATTTTCAGGAACGTAATTTTCATCAGTTTCCTACATTTTATTTAAGTTTTTTCTCTTCACAAAAGCTTCCCTTTTTTTTCAGCGAAAACTGACAAGCGTACACATTTATTTAAACACTTGCTAACAATGGCAACCAAACAAACAACCTACTTTGACCAAAATGTAAAGAAGTCACTGTCAAGTCACTGAATCACAAAACTTATTATTATCTCATAATAAAATCGATTTCTTCCACTTGTTGGATGAAAAATTGTATGCTACTCATGTGTTATGTTTCCTAAATCACTTGAGATTTTATACCATTCGGACTGACGGCCTCGTGGGATAAACCTTTCTCGCGTGACTTATTTTCAACATAACACACTAGTGCCATAAATAACTTCTTTCTGCTCCCACTAATTTAGACCGCTCATTAGGTATTTGACAGCTGTTAGGTAATGGCTTATTTTTATTTAGAATACACGTGTATTCTAAATAAATGGCGGCCGCTTCCGGAATTGTTTTTTTCAAAACGATGGGATATGTAACGTTTGACCTGATGAATTTGATCTCATGACCACATTCAATGACCCAAAAATCAAATTAAGCGAATTTTCGTTTCAAATTATTTGTTGAATTGGAACTGATATTTTTAGGAAATTAATTTTTTATTTGTGGATTGGTACTGTATCTAGTTATATATCCATGAAGCGAATATATGTTTTACCTACTTGCTGTCATCCAGTGTTTCGTTGATCATTGAAAATGAGGGATAACGAAAAAAATTTCTGCTACACCAGCAGAAATCACTGCACAAGCGTGGTGTGAGTAGAAAAAGTACGGTACGAAACTCAAGGATAAGGCTAGTTACGTGCACTTACGCATAACCGCACTCGGATTCGCTGGTGCGTAATAGGCTACTTATCCTCCTCGTTACGTAATATACCATTATTTAATCTGTGTATATAACCTTTCAGAAAAATCAGTCGAGTTGACCCGCACCTCGGCAATCGTCCCCGAAGAGGTCCTGCCCAAATCTGTGGGGCCATGCCTCCGCCGCCGGTCTTCTCCTGGAACGGACGCATTCGTGAGGCGAGATAGCCGTCGCAAGTTTATTGGCGCCATCGCCAGGCGCCGCGACGCCACCTCGTTCGGCTCACTCTCGTCGCAGAGCGGGACGAAGATCCGGCCGTTTTCGATAACTCTGTTTGGTTATTGGTTCAATATTTCCAGGATTATGAAACTTATTCTGGATATTTTCTATATGTAGGTACAAAGAATGCCACAGGAGGATTGCAGCTTTCGAAATTCCCAGATAATGCATTCCATCACTTCATTTTCGATGAAATGGGTTATAGTTTAACGAGCATTTTGACGTGGTTCATAACGTCTCTTCAGTTGCTCACGAAATATTATGTAACGAGCAGAATGAATAGCCTATTATTATTATTATTGTGAGCACGAGGCGTCAACCCTGTGCGGCAATTCGCGAGTGCATGTAGTTAGCCTTATCCTCGAGTTGGGTTCTGTACTTTTTCTACAACCAGGAAAAATTAGTTGGAAATTTGTTCAATCAGGGGCAGAGTTGAATGAAATTTGGAATTAAGTTTCATTAACTTGAATTTATTGGAGTTGCTCTGTTTCTTTTATTTTTTTATTCAACTTCGGCCTATTTCCGCAACCAATGTCAATCAACGACGCCGGTGAGCACACTTCCTCCAACCGGAAGCCTCTGGTATTCCAAGCAGAGATAGGGATCTTTTACGAGCCCAGTTACCATGGACTCGGACCGCCGGCTTTACGTCCCCTCCGAAGGACGGCATATCCTCAATATATCTTGTATGATATGCAATTATATGGTGAATGTGTTTTCATGAACTGACTCGGGTCAGAAAACTAATCGATTTTTCGCTCAGAAAATAAATTGTGAATTGATTAGAGCAACGATTCACAAGCTAGCTTGTGACTTCAATCGTCTGACGATTTTCTGTGCTTGTGACTCGTGAATTCAATTCCACAAAGTAGTGAATTCGACCGTTTCTGCTCAAGGACAACCTCTAGCGAGTTATAGTGGACAGTGGACATATAATATTTTGATGACTGTTAATACAGAATCATAGAGTAGGTTACGACACGAAGTCGAGTCGAGTTCGAATAATGTTTTACCTAATCAATTGAAGAGACGTGAATCACGTCTAAAATTTCGTGTTAAACCATAACACCTTCCATTGAAAATTAAATGGTGGAATACATTATCCATGACTACCTATATAATAATATGTAGGATTAGTAAGATTTTGATAAATATCGTTTGTTCGCAGAGTATCACAAATGAGTTTATGCTGCCCAAAAAAGCATTTCGATCCGGTAAGTTGATACTCCCTAATCGGAGATTTTTTCCCCATTATAAAGTACTTGAAATGAACTTTGTGCATCCTTGATATGTTGTCCCAATGAAAAGTTTACACAAAATGGTTTTTCGCGGCTTTCGCGGCCGAGGTTTTCAGTATTACTACTTTTCTTCGTGTTTGAAGGCCGTCAAAACCGAAGAAAAGTAAGTTATACTGAAAAGTTTAGACTTGAGTAGACCGACACCTTTGATGGTTTTTATCTAATTCTTGCTAATACGATTTTGAATAGTGAAGATGTAACAAACTCGGGAAAAATTCTTTTAACGATGTGGAATTTAATTGAATCTGAATTTTCAATACTAACATCTCAATTTCCCAACGATAGCTTTTATGCATGAGCACTGCATGATCGAATGTTTTGTAAGTATAAAAAGTAATTTCTGTATTATTCGCTTCGTGATGAATGGCCTTATGGTGTGGCTGAGTCCAATTCTGAGGAGCATGACGTCAGGGACATATTATTTTTTGAGTGTGGAAAAAAAACTGACAGAAAAATTGTAAGAAAATTGAAACTGTTGCAATAATATATGTACTTATTTGCATATATTCGGTTATCCCAATATCATTGAAAAGTTCTATACTGCACACAATTTTTCTCATCGAGGTATGAATTTTTCATGAATATAATGTCCATATTCCTGTTTCATTCTTTCGAATTACTCCCGAGAACTTTTTCCATTTTTAGTAGAAATTTTGAATGGTGATTCCCAATACCCCTCACCTGTTGGGCCATGAAAATTATTTGGCACATCAACGCTCTTGTCACAACTTTGCCTCTGGCTCGTCCACTGAATCCATACCAATGAATTGATTGGTACAACTCATGTGACGTTTTATCACGCGCCACGAGAATTGTTAGCAAATACGTAGAGAAATTGAACTCATTGTTTTATTCTGTACAGATTATTCATTAATTTCGACGGTTTATGCAGTCTTGACGAATGTGCGCGTGCTTTATATGAACCAAAAATATGATAAATGGAATATGACCCAAGGAACTCCACTGGTAATATCTGCATCAACATCCATTTTCATTCAAATCATCCTGCTGTGTGATGTCTATTGTTATCGATTTATCGATAGAGCTGATCCAACTCATCGACATATTGTATTTCAAAAATTTGTACTCACCTAATATCTAACAAAAGAATGATGAAATTCTCTACAGGCACACATTTCGAATCGAACATGAAAACATATTGAAAATGATTATTTGTTACATAATTTCTAGGAATCACTCGTATCATCTTTTTCGCATATCCACTAAAAAAAGTATCCCATCTTTCAGAATTTGTCAGTTATCAATTGAGATACCCAATAATCCTATATCTTATCTTTCGATAATGCAGAGTATAAATAATTCTCATGTGGACAAATATTCAATCTCTGACCGGTTCCTTGTGAATTCTCAGCGAAAAACATCCAAGCTCGCAAAATCACAGAATTTCATTTTTGAACAACTCTCATACAAGCCCTGGGAAGGAAACGAAGTATATATATTGTTATATTTTTTATAATTTCACTCACTATTTTTCTTTTTTATTGCCCCATGTTTGTGGTGCCAATTTGTTTCATATTTTTATTTCTGTTTTTATTCATATATTTTGAGAATTGAGAATTTGTTTGATTTGTCAATTAAAAAAAAATTGAGTGAAGTTTTTCAGTTATAAGTTTGTATAGAAATATAAAATTGTTTTTCCGAATATCTTTATCGTTTTCAAAATGTAAATATGCCCAGTAGATTATTTTTTTACCTGTATTGATGCCTTTTTAGTTTTACCTCTTTTCTAACTCAGACGGACACCAATGAACATGATGTTCCTTCCTCTCAGCGGTGTGGTTTCTCTGGACTGCCAGGCTGTCTCTTGATGTCATGTATTTTGTGAGAGAGAAAGAGAGAAGTAAATTAAATAATTTCAAATCATAAATCAAGTACCAATTTTTATTTCAATTTCATATATATATATATATATATGACGCGTTGTTTTTTCGGGTTTCATTCCGTGTTCTGTGGTTTTGATCCTCTGAAGGATAATTCTCACAACGTTTCGGCAAAGTCTCATTTGCCATCTTCTAGGTGATGTCTTGAGTCATGATGGCAAATGAGACTTTGCCGAAACGTTGTGAGAATTATCCTTCAGAGGATCAAAACCACAGAACACGGAATGAAACCCGAAAAAACAACGCGTCATACTTCGTCCGTGAGAATCTTCATGCTAACATATATATATATATATATATATATATATATATATATATATATATATATATATATATATACATATACATATATATATATATAAATTCAATGGAAAAGGCCGTTACTTGATGAAAATCCATATTAAACAAATATATACACTTACCTTTTACTGAAAATTTGTTTTAATTCCTGCCTGAGGAAACACGTGTCGCGGTTTAGTGAACCCTTAATTGGGAAAATCTTACAGACAACTCTTTATTATTCGTTTATATATAAAAATACTGTGTTGACGTTTCGGAAAACAAATCTGTTTTCGTATTCAGAACTTACCACAGATACTTCGCTTCTTGAAAGGTTTTTTGGAAAATATGTCAACAAAGATGTGACACCAACAGTTTTCAACCGAAGAAATGCGTATTTCTTCTTGCATTACCATGGCAACCCAGGTATTTATGGAAAATCAGGAAAAACCTGAGCGAATTACAGTGGAAATTTTTTAGGTAAACAGAGAATAATATTTTGTTTGCCCTGACACGTCACTTATCTACTTCGAGCAGAAGTCCACAAAATGTAACGTTCAAATTCAGCACTAGAGCAATTTAGCAGACTAATGAAAATACAATATTGAGCCCCATTTTTAATCACAAGCTGCTCTTCATTATTATCATATAAAAAAAAATATATGTATCACGGACTTTTTTTTAGACCTTTTCAAGAGGTACAATACTGTATTTTGATCTATCTCCTAGGGTTCAGGCAGCGTTTGCAATGTAGTGCAAAAAATGTGTTTATTAATGAAATCAAATCATAAACCTTCAAACTTATCAGTGCTTACTATATTATGCATGTATCATACATATATACCTTCCCCTAGAATCACTCTATCTTTAAAAAAAAACGCATCAAATTCCGTTGCGTAGTTTCAAAGCCTCAAGCATACATAATGACAGACAGCGGGAAGCGACTTTGTTTTATACTATGTAGTGACAACATGAAGATTTGTTATTTTGCAGAATCACATACGTACCTATATGCCATTAATTCAGTTGAATTTTCTCCTTATCATAGATGTGTTTATATAACCCCCACCAAATTTTTGATTCATCTCTCATTTTCAGAGTGAAAAAATGACAGATGCACTTGTAAACACCAGTGAGCACGCTCTCCACTATGAAACTCTTCAGCTATGTGGGTGTACTGAAGATGCCATAGCCTTTTGATTTTCCCCCTCACGGTGGCAAGTCATTGGTTACCAGCGATCGAGAGAAATAAGAAGATCTTTCATATACAGTGTATGCCAACAAAAATAGTCTATCTCAAATATATCTCCCCACCCTACTGTCGGGAGTCTGGAGAACAGTCAAACTCTTCTCAACCGAACGCCCAAGTTCTGGAATCAAAGTACATACTGCGTACATCTGAGCCCACAAAAAATTGAAGAGGGTCATGGGTCTCAGATCGGGGCTTCTTTTGTGAGAGACGTTGATTTATACCTGGAGCTTCCAAACTCCTTCACTTTTCAAATACTTCAAATGACAAATTTATTATACTGCCTATTATCGAATGATTTATTTTCAGTTATGAATTCAATTGCTGCTCAAACATAGCAAACCTATAATAGATTATTGATGATCGAAAATGAACCAGATTATATTTTCTTCCTATAAAGAAAAACACACAACGGGGAGAAACCACGAAATCGGGAACAGAAGAGCAAGTTTGGACAAACCAAGCCTGATAGTGAGGTCATTCACGGAGAAGAAAGATAGATAGATGTAATACATAACACATATTTACATCACATAGAGATAATACTTGAAATAATAGTGTGAAGAAATTTTCGAGATCAAATAATATATAACACATACTTACATCACAAAAGATAATACTGGTAATGGTACAATACACTGAGTGAAAAAGAAATATAAATCATGTTGAGAAAAATACAAACATAGGGACGAGACTGAACCAATATCACGAGAAATTTGTATCATGAATATATTCAGAAGTGGAATAATAAGCTTTCTCACCTAAAATATTTTTGGTTTTCTTTCTGAATGTTCGAAGGTTTTCATTTTTAAGTGATGAAGGCAGCTTATTATATAGCTTAGCACCCATATAAAATGCACTTTTTTGAAAAAGCTTGTATTATGTGGTGGCAAGATAATCGTATTTGAACATTGTCTGGTTTGTGAGGCACTGAAATAGTACAGTTCTTTATTTGAGTGAACAAAAACTAATAGGTTCAAGATATATAGACAAGGCATGGTGAGGATTTTCATTTCTATAAAGTGATTTTTGCAGGATTCTCTTCTTTTCAATCTTCTAATTATTCTTATAGCTCTCTTCTGTAAAACAAAAGAGGATTCCCAGTCAGCGCTCACTCCCCAGAAAATCAAACCGTATGACAAGTGGGACATGAAATTTGCGAAGAAAACCGTTTTCAGTACATTTTCGTTAATATGTCTAGAAGACAAGGCACGTAGACTATAGCAGGCTCGGCTCAATTTGATGTTAGTTGATTTGATGTGTTCTTTCCAAGAAAAAAAAACGATCCAGCTGAAAACCAAGGCATTTGACAGTTTCAACTGATTTGAGGGATAATTTCGTATTCACATCGTTGATATTTGTGTTACCAAATGGAATAAAAAATGTTTTTTCGAAATTTATTTTGATTTTGTTTACAGAACACCACTCCATAACATTTTCTAGGCACATGTTCATTTTCTCAACCAGGGAATTAGACTCAGCATCGTTGAAAATAAAAAGCGCATCGTCTGCGTACATCACTGGCATAGCAGCTCCACAATTTATAACAAAGTCATTGATAAAAATAAGAAAAAGCAGAGGCCCCAATATAGATCCTTGGGGTACACCGCTTTTAATTGATCCACATTCAGAGAGTAATTTTTCACTGTTTTCCGCCGAAACTGTGACTCTCTGCTCTCTCCCATTCAAATAACTACGAAACCACTTATAAGCAATCCCCCTAATGCCAAAATGTTGCAACTTATACAATAGAATCTCAAAGTTTACGCTGTCGAAAGCCTTGGAGAAGTCGCATGCGATACCAACCGTAAGTAATTTTTTGTCAACGTTTGAAATGAGATCTGTGGTGATTTTGTGGAAAGCCGTAGTGGTTGATTTTCCAGGCAGAAAGCCATGCTGACAGGAACTCAAAAAATTATTTGACTTCATGAAAGACATTAACCTCACGTACATTAACTACTCCAAGAGTTTTGAAATAGTCAATAAAAGGGATATTGGTCTATAGTTTTCGAACTTATCTTTATCTCCCTTCTTGAACAGAGGGACCACATGAGATTTTTTAAGACAAGTTGGAAATATGCCTTGATTCAAAGATTCATTGCAAAGCATCACAAGTTCAGTGCAAATAGAATTCAAAATTTTTTCAAGCATTTTCGAAGAAATATTATCCCAGCCAGCAGAGTTCTTAGATTTCATTTCCTGGACTATCGATAGAATCTCTTTTTTATCAGTAGGAACCATGAAAAAGGATGAGCTGTGTGGCTGGCTGTAATTATTTAGATATTCTACGATTTTGGTCTCATTCAAATTATTGTCCACCTCAATAACTTCAAGAAAATATTTATTGAATCTATCAATATATGAACTACGGTCGACCCCATTTGGGAACTTGAATGGAGCATTCCTCATTTTTTTATTATTGATTTCTCTATTGATAATTTCCCAGGTTGTTTTTGTTTTGTTATCGCTAATCATTATTTCTTGCTCAACAGACAGAACTTTTGCAGCGGCAATTACTTTTTTCAATATATAGGAGTATTTTTCAATGAATCCATTCAGCACGTCACTTCTGACGTTTCTACAAAAAGCTATCAGTTGCCTCTTATGTTTGCATGAAACGCGAATACCTTTAGTCAACCACTTCTTACTCTGTTGATGTTTTGACAACTTCAATGGAAAACACATTTCAAAATTCTTCTCTGACATACATGAAAACGCATTAAATTTGGTATCAATATCTGAGATTGGTAACTGAGTATATTCCTGAGCCGATAAACATTTAGTTATTACCTGATTGAACCTCGTTACATTTTTTTCTGAAAAGAGACGCTTATAAACACTCACATCATCAACCTCAGACACTGCATTGAAACAAATTTTTTGGAAGAAATGGTCAGAAATACCGTTCACTATTGTCTCTTTCTAGCACCTCAAAATTTACAAATATGTTGTCGATGCATGTGGATGAGTTTTTGTCAACGCGTGTAGGGTTGAAAATGGTTTGAGAGAGATTGAAAGAAGTTAACACATTAAGTAATTCATTTCTCATTGCAGTATCTGCCATGAAATTTACATTAAAATCACCACATATCACAACTTTGGCATTACTCATAGTCAATGATGTCAACATCGTTTCAAGCTGTGACAAAAACTGGTTGAAATCACCATTTGGTGCTCTGTAGAGGGTAACAATGATAATTTTTTTGATTTCAATAATACAAAATTCGATACATCTTTCAATGACCAATTTATCTAAGTGTTGTATATTCGTCGTCTCCTTAAGAAATTTATTTCGGATCATTATACAAGTTCCGCCGTTTTGGAAATTGTTCCTACAAAGGGAAGATACTACAGTATATCCCTCAAGATTATAATAATTCACTTCATCCGATTTGAGCCAATGCTCTGTGATACAAAATATGTCTATGTTACTACTGTTCAAAAAAACATTAATCTCATCAATTTTGTTTCTGAGGCACCTCAGGTTTTGATGCATAAGAGTTATTGTATTTGGCGGTACGAAAATAAGATTGTCTCTTACTCTCTGGGTTTTCCTTAGTGTTATCTTCAAACACTGATCTAACTCTCTTGACCGAGTTTGATCTGCTTCTCTCTAATCCAATATCTGGCAATCGTAGATTGTTTGAGGAACAGAAGAGATCTGAAATGAATTTAAGGAAGCTGCCTACATTTTCAACAACGATACATTCAGTCATCCCAACGTAGAGATCTGGGATATGATGAAACCACTCATCCGAAAGATGGACCAACTTCACGAATGAAAACATCGCACCAATACATCCTTTTCCCATTGAAATCATTCAGCGTGCCTCGTTTGTAGACCCCCCTCCCCCTTCCCCCACCATGGAGAATCATCAGTAGCACCTCCCACTTTCCCGACATTGGTAATTTGGGTCTTTATAACCGACCATACTTGTCATATTGTCAGTCATAACCCGAAAATGATTGCGAAGATCGAAACGTTTATATCAATTCATATTTCTTCATATGAATTTGTTTGATTTTACTATTTCACACCCAATATTTCAATTTTTCTGTCACCATATTGATTTTTTTGTCATTTGAAATGTTTTATTTTTCATTCTTTGACATTTTTTCCACGTTACATTTTTTTGTAACAGGTTTTAAAATAGTTAATTATACAGACTACGGAAGTCCGAACCAATACCACACATTTTTCATTTTGTAGTATCAATGTTTCATTACTTAACAGTCACATATGAAATCTAACAGGATTGGATATGATAAACATCAAATATTTGTGATGAAAATCGAAATAAACTCATATTGCAACCTCTTATCATGATGATATTCAAATTGGAGTGTTATCGAAAAGAAGGAAACATTTTAACTCGAAAATGTTCTGACAATATTTGTGGCCAAGGGATGACATCCACTGAATTTTTCGGAGTGATGAGGCACGGATAATAGAGTATACGGTCGTTCAATGCCACGTCATTGACTTGTACATGTCACTGGGTAACCAATCAGAAAACATGATTTGAGCAGGGCTGAAGTTTAAAAATGACACCGGCTGACAATCATGTTTTCTGATTGGTTACCCTGTGAGATGTACAAGTCAATGACGTGGCATTGAACGACCGTATACTCTATTATCCGTGGTGATGAGGGGAGTTTTGTTTGAAAGGATTATTATGTCTGTCCAATGGTCATTCATTTTTGTATATCAAACTAGTCGTTCCAGAGCAATATGCATTTATATTCTGTTCATTGGTTTTCAAATTAATGATAAATATCGTAAGATCAATACTAGTTTCAATCGAAACTATATTTATTGCTACAAATACTCTTGCAAAGAAATTCTAAGAGCTCTGATGGAATTCTGATGTTCAATGTACTCTATAGTATTCACGCATCCCCACAAGAAGCGCTTATAGAAAGGAGGAATTCAGGATCTTTCGATCATGAGTCGAGACCTTAACCACTGCCCTAACTCCGTAGCGTGTTGTTAATTGGTCTGAATTTAATAACTTATTTTCTTGGTTGAAGATGTGCTAATCTTGATTGAAATTGCAAAAAGCATCGTTGAAAACGAAACACTGAGCCAAGTTTCATAATACGCCCGCAGTACACTGCTCAGATATCATAGAAGTACAGAATGATATATTGAGGTTTCAAGATAAGGAAATATTTATTCATGATAGTACTTTTCATATAAACTGCATTTTGTTCAAATATAAACCATGATGATATTTGAGAGCGTGTTTATTACAACTGCTTATGAATCTGCGAACAAGTACATTTTTCCAGTACTTCTCCCATCGTTATTTTGCTACTAGCGTTTTTTTTTTGCTGAATTAGAAATAATCTGGCGATCTCTCATAAACCTGAAAAATCTATGCGACCAATCGTCTCAGCGATAAACTTGCCTCCATATAATATTGCTGATTGGTTGAAAAATGAATTCGAAAATCTCCCTATCAACCGATGCTAATGTAGAGAATACAAAGGTATTATAAAGAAAATAAAAGAAATTAAATTAGAAGAGGGCGAATTCTTGGTATCATTCGATGTGAGTTCTTTATATATAAGCATCCCGATCAAATAGCTTGGCCAATGACACTGTATGGGTCAACATTGTTTTCAATGTTATGGTTCCTACTACGCACTGCATGAGAGAACGTCCATGGGAAGATTTGAAACGAATATGAAAAAGGAACTAAATTACTTCTCTAGGATCTCGATCAGAAATGTAGATGGCATTTGGTGAATAGAAGGAAAATCGAACAGAATGGCATTGAATTTGGCATCTACTGAAGAGACACGAACACATTAGGTACAGCTTATCCAATCCATATTGTCAAAGTATTAATGACGTACCTATATGCCCAGCAATCACTATGAAGTATCATGGTCTACAGTCTACACTACCAGTTTGCAACTGGAAAAGTAGCTGAGTTTGTGCCATAATGGATAGGATGAGCTGTACATTCTCATAACAGCTCGAATCACAACATTAACAAATATTAAACAATTTTTTGTCCATATAGGCTTATAACATTTCCTTCAATAAGTACGACAATTTTGCATGTATCCAAAGGGCACGGTTCAACCCGAGCTTGGTAGACAAACTAGTTGGGAAATGTAAATTTGGGGAACTTCATGAACATTTCGAAAAGATGAGAGGTGTAAAAGATTTATGGTAATTCGATATGATTCTTATTACACTATAGAAATCTAACAGATTCAAAAAAAGTAAATAAGAAAGTTGCGTATAAAACTTTTCATGAAATACTACAACGCCTAAGTAGTCCAAAAGATAAGAATGTACAGAAAACTCGGGGATATATGAAATATGTTGTAAACATAAAGTACATCGGCCAAAGTTGATACGTACAGAAGAGCCCAGTGTCTTGCAGCATGTGTATGATGACCACAGAATTAGTGGAGGCAGACACTGATATTATCTTGAGTAAAGAGATTTACCACGGCCTCGAAGTATGCTTTTTGCTAAAGGGCTTACAGCTCGGTGGCTTGATATGATATCATCTAGGAGGTAACAGAGATCAAAGTCACAGAATCACAGCTGAATGTATTACAGGGTATGTGCTGAATCCAGCCGCTGCGGATTGAATTGAAGTGCTTTTTTCCGAGAATGTTTGCTACATGACTGGTCAAAAATACCAAATTTTCTTCAGGTTTGTCCATTACCGTCGTTTCTTCTGATTTCGTGTCTGGCTCATTACTTTGAAAATTCTGGTAACAATGTGAGATGAAAATTTCTCGAAATAAGAGAATGCTAACTGATATTTTATGTGAAACTTCTGTATATGACTAACCTGGGTCGAACAGATTCTGATGAGCACAAAATTCCTCTGAACAGAGGAGATATTTAAACGACTGTTAGTTTTTCAGGAACACCAACGTACACAAGTGCTACAATCAAAACAACATATATTTTTTCGACTATTACGTTTCAGATGATTTGCATCGGTGTGTTTTCTCAGGACGCACACTAAATGATAGATAAGACGCGACTGTGAATGACGTGACGATGCAAACAAATATTTGCCTGTGTCACGCATTCATCACGTTGAAATATACAATGTCATATCTCTGGAATGCATATATCTCATACAGGATCAGTTTGTGTGAAGTGGAAATCAGTAAGACGCCCCAGAGCGTTTCGGCACTCAAGACAATTATCCTTCCTTGATTCCTTTATATTCATTCAGTTTATACAAGATTCAGTCACGGTGAAACCTAACGGAACAGTATACAGTGTGGCCCCTAAGTGTTTGCAACAAATGATATTTTTTGCTCAATAACCTTCCCAGATGCACAAAGAATGGTTGCAAGTCGAACAGCATAAGGTCAGAAATAATAAAGTCGTTCAGGAAAAAGTATGTATATTTGTAAATTACAACTAAATGTTATTGGGGAAAGTTGTTTGAAATTTAAAGTTCCGCTCAAACCCAAACTCATGGCCTCCTATTAGATTTTTTAAGAATTTTTGGAAATGTTATAACAATTCTCGTATAAATTATTTTAGAATTCTCATTCAAGGTATATTGGAAGTATAACTCCTGTACTAATAATTCACTTCAACTCAACTGACTTCTAACTAAAGCTTCCAACGCTCTTTACTGGACCCTTCACATCACTGTATCCACCAAACTTCTTACTCAACATCTTCTCTCTCGATGCTTTCCTTATAGACGATATTCGTACAAGAGAGATCCTTCTAGAACTCGTCCAGAACGCCCAGATCATTCTCTCGTTATACAGTACCATTATTATGCAAATGAGCGGTATCCCACTTCTGACACCACTTAACAACATTAAACCGTTTTCATTAACTCCACTATAAAAATACCACTCCTGTACTTCTGATAATTCACTTCAACTCGAAGGACTTTCAACTAAAGCTTTCAACACTTTTACTAGACGCTCATCTTTACTAGACTCCTTACTTACTAGACTTCTCCTCCCTCGATGAAATGCCTCCCGCTTATATAAAATATTCGATCAGGTGAGATCTTTCCAGTGACTCAAACGTCCAGAAAACTCGCTTCGAGAATCATCCAACTTCCTCTCATTACACCTATCGGTGAAGCTTCATTGTTATGCAAATGAGCGGCGTTCCGTTTATGATCGACACTCAGTGGCGGCGCTTGGGGATTTCGTGATAATACTGAAACTTTCACGAATAGCAATGAATTTAATTTGTTTTGTTAAAAAAATCAATAATCAACTATATTTTATATATAATCCACCACTGATGCACACCCTCAGCAAGTATAGCAATGACTGATGAATATATCTTCTATTCACCAGTACACCACAACTAAAAACATCAAGTTGGCGGTTACCTGAAAAATGTAAACCAGAGTAAAGTTTGAAAATATGCTGCTGATTTGATTATGTGACTACTGTGAATATTAATTGACAAAATATTATTTCAAACGGTAGTAGTTGCAAATTTTCCAAAAATAATAAATTTTCGAATAGGATAATTATCAGTCTTCTACGAGTACTTCAAGATGTGGGAAAGTTTCTGAAAAATCTGTGTTGGAATACAAGAAGAGAGAGACCATGCTCTAGCTGCATGTGATACATTGTGAAGTTTCTACATGAAAATAGTTGATAGAAATGAACTAAAAAAACTTCAATGATTCTGACTTCAGGATGTGGGAAAGTTTCTGAAGAATCTCTGTTGGAATTCAAGATGAAAGAGAGCATGCTCTAGCTGCATGTGATACATTGTGGAGTTTCTACATGAAAATAGTTGATAGAAATAAACTAAAAAAACTTCAATGATTCTGACTTCAGAATGTGGGAAAGTTCCTGAAGAATCTCTGTTGGAATTCAAGATGAAAGAGAGCATGCTCTAGCTGCATGTGATACATTGTGAAGTTTCTACATGAAAATAGTTGATAGAAATGAACTAAAAAAACTTCAATGATTCTGACTTCAGGATGTGGGAAAGTTTCTGAAGAATCTCTGTTGGAATTCAAGATGAAAGAGAGCATGCTCTAGCTGCATGTGATACATTGTGGAGTTTCTACATGAAAATAGTTGATAGAAATAAACTAAAAAAACTTCAATGATTCTGACTTCAGAATGTGGGAAAGTTCCTGAAGAATCTCTGTTGGAATTCAAGATGAAAGAGAGCATGCTCTAGCTGCATGTGATACATTGTGAAGTTTCTACATGAAAATAGTTGATAGAAATAACCTAAAAAAACTTCAATGATTGTGACTTCAGAATGTGGGAAAGTTCCTGAAGAATCTCTGTTGGAATTCAAGATGAAAGAGAGCATGCTCTAGCTGCATGTGATACATTGTGGAGTTTCTACATGAAAATAGTTGATAGAAATAACCTAAAAAAATTTCAATGATTCTGACTTCAGGATGTGGGAAAGTTTCTAAAGAATCTCTGTTGGAATTCAAGAAGAAAGAGACCATGCTCTAGCTGCATGTGATACATTGTGGAGTTTCTACATGAAAATAGTTGATAGAAATAACCTAAAAAAACTTCAATGATTCTGACTTCAGGATGTGGGAAAGTTTCTGAAGAATCTCTGTTGGAATTCAAGAAGAAAGAGACCATGCTCTAGCTGCATGTGATACATTGTGGAGTTTCTACATGAAAATAGTTGATAGAAATAACCTAAAAAAACTTCAATGATTCTGACTTCAGGATGTGGGAAAGTTTCTGAAGAATCTCTGTTGGAATTCAAGATAAAAGAGAGCATGCTCTAGCATGTGATACATTGTGAAGTTTCTACATGAAAATAGTTGATAGAAATAAACTAAAAAAGTTCAATAATTGTGAACTTGAATTTTTTCTCGATACTTTTCGTTTGGTAGATGCGTAATGAAAAATTTTTATAGTTTCTTCGATAAGTAGTGCCTGCCCGACATCATGAAAACATATTTTTGATAATCCATAGTAACATAACGGGTCCTTTCCATTATTATGAAGTGACTGACATATTGACACACTCTTTATTGGGGAGAATTTGCTATCGCCCTTTTGCGAATATTCCAGAATTGCCGTTTTCCTATTGGCTGGAAACTTCAAGTAAAGAAGATAGTTCTATTTACTTTATTTACGAATGTTTTCGTCGATTCCAGGACAATAACATTTGTCAAACTAAGAAAAGATGATACGTGGGAAAATATCAGTCGAGACACTCGAGAAAAATTACTAGAGTTTGAGACGTTTTTTCCTTAATGCTTTCTCCCGCGATAACAGAGTTTGAAAAATGAACTTTTCGTTCGGATTGACTGAATACGTTCGGGATTGAATTCAGCCAATTCCGAATATACTGAGTGTCTTGAAATAAGCTCACAGTTAGGAGGGATTGAATGAAAAACATACTAATTTACTGTTTGAAAATCATTATTTCAGTTAGTGGGTTGGTGACATACCACAATCTATTTCTAATATACCCCAAAATGTTGCTGCTTTGATTAAAAACAGCAACTTGGCTTTTCTGACGGATCAGAAAAAAATCTGCTTACGTTTTCAAAGCTTATCGCAAACACTTCTCTTCTAGATAAGTTTTTTGGAAAAAACGGCAGAGATGTGAGATTTGACATAGCATTTGGTCATTCAAGTGGGATAGCCAGGTGCAGGTGCATGATGAAAGCAGAATCCTTTAACTTCCGTTGCCTGCCATTATTGCTATCTCTCTCTATTGCCATCAGTCGAGTGTGATTTCATTCTACTGTGTGATCTGCATCGGCAGTGAGAATGTGTCCGATGATTAAGAACCACTAATCTATTCTTCATAAAAATTTTATGTTCATCCTTTCGCTCTTCAAGATGCCTTGACGTTTTACCGATATAATTTTGATCGCACGAACAGGGAAGTTGATAACTACAATTATTTTTGTCTCTGTTGTGTTAGTTGGTTTAGTATGTGTCAGTATTGAACGTGAAGTATCTGTTATTTTGATTGTTGTTCTAACATTATACCAGTTTCCGATCCGTTTTATCTTTTCAGGCAGTCGACGGACATAAGGTATAAAGTTTGGTACAGGAAGTGTAGTTTGTGTAGGTTGTATGTCTTCACTGAGTTCACTGTAAGGTGTATGTTACGATTTCCGACTCCATCGATATTAATTCTTGACTTTTCAGAGTGTGGTAGGTTAACAACCAAAAAAAAAAACGAAGATAAATGACAAATGACATTGAAAGCGGCCTTTTAATGACACTTGGCAGGCTTAGAAGTTGTACTTTTAATGACTAGGCAGAGAAAGTCCACTTTTACTGCCTAGGCAGAAAGAGTTCGTTGCTAGGCAACCTTCCAAGTAATAATTTAAATCAAACTGGTTATTAAAATTGACAATGACATTAAGAAAACTCAAAATGATGCTGATGATAACAAACTGGTTTTATTGCATTAAAACTACAAACTACCACACGAAATAGACAATCAGCACATCTTCAGAGAAAGATCCTATATTTTTCTTCTGTCTATATTCCATGAATCTGCTGTATGTGAGTTCATATACAGTTCTTGAATTTTCCGGTAAAAAGTTAAATTCCACATCTCGCGCCTGGTCTCTAATCTCAGGTGGTGTTAATTGCATCAATTCATCCTCACTTTGCAGTAAATCCATTTCTAACATGACAACCTTTCAAAATTGACAATGACAAAGTAAACAGTAAACAAACATATTCAACAAACGTCATCAGCGGTAAACATAGTAACGCAGGGCCCAGTTACCTTTGATAAAATAATTTAGTTATTTGGATATTGATAATGGAACGCAATTTAAATATGAAAAAGTCGATTTTGCGTGGAATTGGAACAAATTTGAAGAAAAAATTATATGTTTCACACGGCAGAAAAGCAGATTTAATGCCTTGGCTGGTTTCATAGCGTCGCTACGCTCGGCTATGAAACACCAGCCGCGGCATTAAATCTTGTGCTTTTATGCCTAGTAAAACAAATAACTATTATCAATCGCCTTCGATCTCTGATGAAGAAGTAATGAAATTACGATATCATTTCGGATATGGGCCAATCATGTTGAAATAGAGTGAGATGCGTTGAAGGTCACTTTTATTTTCAGAATATTTCTGTTGGAGTCGAGAAACTAGTATAAACAGATGGAATTCCAATAATTGATGAAAAATCATGATAACGTGAACAAAAATAGGTTATTGTTTAACGAGCAAGTCGTAGGCGCATATTGCATATCATACGAGTGGGACATTAGTATTCCATGCGAATTATACGCTATACTTTTTCGACGGCTATAACATATGAAAGTTAAATGATTTAACAAGTAACGTGAACTTCAAATTCAATGTCTATCAATTTCCATTTGGGTAGAAATGAATAAGTAAATAGAGCTGTCATTGCTTGAAATTTGACATTCCATGAGTGACTTGATCTATTGTGTAATAAATAACTATAACTGTAACACAAATAAGTTATTGTGTGATCAAGTAAGGAAATTAAATTGATGACATGCAATGTACCCATAGTTCTTTCTAGAATAAATTGAGGAATTTTGTGATATAGCCGTAGAAAAACACTTGTTGTCTACTAAAAATTACACGATTACCCGCATTGTCCATTCCACCTTGTAACGGAAATGATGATTGTATGGCACTGCGGGACAAGCATACAGCCATTTGC
The DNA here is from genome assembly GCA_032362365.1 of Zygogramma bicolorata. NCBI lineage: Eukaryota > Metazoa > Arthropoda > Insecta > Coleoptera > Chrysomelidae > Zygogramma > Zygogramma bicolorata. Next base: position 456,610 of record JAVJAQ010000699.1, read on the forward strand.
GCAATCAGATTTTGGACGAATTTCCTCACCAAGATGGATTGGATGGGCCACACAAAACACTTCCGAATTTCACTAGCTGATTTGTTCCTAAACATTCTGCAGAACATTATTGTCATTAGAATGAAATAGCATATTATGAGAAAAAGTAATGTTTTGTGTAGCAAACGGCTCGTAGAGCAGTCTGCCAAACAACCAACATGAAATACCTTCCCTGAATTACACAAACTGTTCGAATCGAACATGAAAATAATCACGTTTATAGTATGTTTCACAGTAAATGGTATTGGCTTATTAACGGCAATAAACTACCCGATTTAATCCCATTGTGTACAACTTAAAGGTATAATTGGTTTTATTATAATTCTTTATAATTATGATAAACTACCGATTTAATCCCATTGTGTACAACTCAAGGGTCTAATTGGTAATATTATAATCCTTCAGTCAATACCATTTATTGTGAAAACTACTATACTATAGGGGCAGAAATACTATATTACATATCGAGGCGAAAAATGAGTCATTTCTCTCTAGAGATAAATGTAGCTTACCTAGGACGAGGTGAGCTATTTTTCGAGAGAGAAATTTGATCTTTTCACGAGGTTCTGTCCGTTTGGTAGTAAGATAATCTGTAATAACTGTAACATCATACCATGTATATCGTTGGCGGGAATCTAACCACTTCATGAATTTCGATGGGCAGAATGACGTTTCGGAGAAAAGAAGAATAAGACGGGTCGGGAAAGTGCCAAGAGTGTTCCGCCGACGTCTTCTTCTGAGTGAACAATTCGCTTCTTTCCAAATTGAAAGTAGTTTAGAAATAAGTTCATTTTTGAATGAGTGTCAATAAAAAGTGTTACCTTTGGTACCAGCGGAAGTAAAAGTCGAACAAAACCATGGTGCTGATCATTTGGAATTGGAAAACGTTAATCGTTTCAAAGCAATGTCAGTATTGAACTTCATACATTTCTAACGTTTGGAGAAAACAGTAAACTAGTTCAGAATAATGAATGCTCTCAAATCAATCAAATCAAAGCTTGAAATTGTGATTTGTTTTTTCGATCTTTAGATTCACACGAAAAGAAAATAATATTTTACTCGCTTTCAGATAACCTTCCAAATGCCAATATCTACTCAATCTGTTAACTACTCATTGAGATATACCCGTGCCACGTAAATTTCAAATATTTGTAGCTACCTTTGGTCGTTTTTCACACAAGCTATTGATGTGATATTTATAATTTTGGTAGGTAATTCTGCATCCGAAAGGCATGGAAGCGACTGAGCAAAAAAATTTGGAAAAAATAATGTTCATTTGAAACTGGACTTTGGATTCATTGGACTAACAAACCATCTACCTATCACATCCCTTTGAAAGCCTGATATTACATTTGGACAACAAACCATAAGAAACACTCTGATGCATCTAAACAACAATCAGTAGGGTCTGGGTACCCGCATCGAAAGACAGTACCAGAACAGCTATTCTACCTCTTCTATGACGTTCATAGTTCAACCCTATCCCTGAAAGGAAATAAATAACCAAACCTGGTTACTATAGACCTATCAGGTCTATCTGTTACCTGAAAACTCCATCCTTTTTTGTACATTCATCCAAAAAACTTTATTGAACTGTTAGTTGCACTTCTGCAATAATCTCAGTTTGGTTCTAACTGGGAAGTAAAATTGAAATCCATTTTTTGGTTTTTCTCTTCCCTGGACAAGAAAAAGCTTCAGATTCTTATAATATCTGTTTATAGAGCAAAGTATATTTTTCCCGATACGTACCGTATGACTGCAAAACTTTGAAAAAGAAGTTTAGATTTTTCTTAATATTGCAGTTACGCCCTTTGATGGAATAACATAAAAATTCGAAGATTTTTCATTCTCAGGGGAGAGACAAAAAAATGGATTTTAATACATATATTTACCTCCTTACATTCAAACAACATTGGACGTTAAAAAATATCACATGCAACTTGTGCGAAATATGTGTTGGTATATATTAAATGATTTCAAAATGGGATTCCGATAACTTGATGCGTGGCATGTTTCCAAAAAAAGTTATATAGCACCTAGCCTAGTGGATATAAACATGTTTTCATCAGAGATATCATAAATTCTCAAGAAGTTTGCGGTTTGAGCACGATAATTTTGTCCTGTATGTGGACTTGATGTCCCTCCTAGAAAATATAGAACCATATTCGCAGTGGCAATCAAAAATGTCATTTTCAAATCAACAGTGACACATGCTTTTCAGTGCGACTAACAATGTCTGCCAAGTATTACTTTCACAAATACATCTAACATACACTAGCTGTAACAAACCCTCGAAACGAAATTTCGGTCATTGGAAGCTTTAGACATATTTCAGTGGTTACAGCTCCAGCCATCTTCCAAGAGGTAACAGTGAATACTGTGGATAGTTTGGTGATGGATATTTTCAACATTCAATTTAAACATATATTCCTAATTTAAATTAATAAAAAATGAAATGTTTCCCATTCATAAGTGGCCCGCCATCTATATTGAAATAGCACCACTGTAGAGAATTGTAGGTTTCTTGCCCGGTCATTGTTGCCGGAGGTCATACGGTAAAGTCTCTGTTATAACTTCAAAGATGGAAGACCCATAGACTAATCCAAACAAGTTTCTTGAATTTGAATTATGTCGATGACCTTCTTCTTATATGAATAAAGTTTGCGAATAAGTTCCCAAAATTATTCACAATTCCCTAATTGGCATAATTTGTTTGATGCAAATCATAACTAGATCGTTTTTTATTATTGTAAACTACAAACTAGGAAACAAAAAGAAACAAATGAAATCGAGTTCATTAAATTGAAATTAGAAAGTAGGGAAGTCTGCCATCTAGCAGCTCACCTTGATGAAAGTAAAGACTGACTCAGTATTCTTTACACCTTTCGGTATGACAAATACAAGGAATAAAATAAATTTGAAAACAATAACATCCAATATGTTTTCATCCGAATTTGGGTTTTCAAACTAAACACAGTGAATGTTGAAAGTGACAAGTTTTTCTAAAACCAAATAAGAAAAGGTAAGAACTGCTGTATTCATACAGGAGGTATTGATACTCTGGTCCAAAATTATCGAAATTCAGAATAATCAGGTTTTACAATTTTAAGTCAGGTGGATATAATTTCTAGTGACAAAAAAATGTGAAACTGAAATATATCTATTGAGTGATAATGAGTTGTATTTGAAATGACTTTACATTTTTCAATAATGATTGAATTCTTGAATTTTTGCATTACAAATCATCAACATATAATAAAACAACATCATACTATAAACTTAGTTAATATTGAAGAGAAAATGATCTTATTAAATTTATTATATAGGCTCATTTCAGAGGTGAAACTCAATGGATAATCGAGGTAAAAAATATTATTTGAAAGCCCTGAACCCAAAAAATTTGGACTGACAACTGACAAATGATCAACATTTGAAATAATCTTCGATTGCATGAAATATTTGAATGCGTTGGGCATGAAAGACTTTTTAGCAAACTAACCTGCTATAATAATTTTTCACCCTTTCCATATGAGATGTTGTCGAGCCTCATACCTGATAGAACTGTATAAAGTCTACGTGATTGCCATCTGGCATCAAAACAAACATTTTAGTTGCTGAATTTTATTCAGAAAGAGAAAATTCGTCTTGTGATACTTCACCAACGAACTCGCTCACTTCTCTGAAACACCGCAGATAATTCAGCAATTTATCCATTTGGTATATATATTCATATGTTCGTTGCTCTTTTGTTCCATTTCAGTTCACCCAATAAATTTTTTTATTATTTTTGTCCTTCTCAATCACTCTTTCTGAGTGTGCCCAGAAGACAGAGCCTTGTGCTGGCAAGGGTCGGCTAATTATCTTGGGTGCCGAAGTGTGATGTTGAAAGATGAAACTGTATTGAGCTATTGTATACCCTTAGAAATATCTTCAAATGTTTCTAAAATTTTTCAATTAGCATCCAAAATTTGATAAAATTCATTTGTTGAAGAGAATCGAAATAACAAACATGGGAAATAAATAAAATTTTATGTCGTTTGGTACAGGCACACGGGCATATCCATTCTATTTCAATTAAAATATCATTTATATTCAAGAAACGAACATTACGGAAACGATTCCTTTTAAGATGTTTCATTAACCTCCGAATGAGTTTCGACTGAAGGAAAGAAACACAAGACAATTGGCATTCATGCTTATCTTTCATTAGGAAAAATTGAAAAAATACATGAAATATCAGAGATGGATAATCCAAAAATACAAGGAGAGATCTGCTTGACATCTACCTAATGTAAATATGGAGAAATTCTGTTCACATGAAATACCATCATTCCTGATGATTTTCAATGAAAAACATATTTGTATTGTGGAGGGGAATATCATGATTTTTTCAGTGAGACAGGGTCCTGTGATACTGGTTTATTCTTTAAAAAGAAACCGATCCTGAGTTTATCAGCAGTAATATTTTGCATTCAATTATGTTCATGCAAACAATAAATATCATACTTTCAATATGAATTAATATCCACTTCCATTTAATTCAGTCGTATGAAGTGCTAATTCAGGTTTATGTGTGACTACCACTTGGAAGAATGACACAACTTCTACGCGTGTTTCGCAATGCTTTTGCAAAAATCCCCCCTAAAATTTGAACAGTACAAAATACCAAGGTTGAAAAAAGTTCACATGGAAAGAAATCATCCAAGGAGGGGCTTTCGTTTTTATTTAAGTTCTTGTAATACTTTTCCGTGCGAAATTTGAAAGCGCATGTACAACAACGAAGGCGCTGATGACTGTTCTATTAAGAATGAAGGTGAAGTTATCTAACCGAAACATACATATCGTGATGTCAATAACGTTGAGAACAATAACTGATATAAAAATGCGATTTTCAAATTTCATATAATAGGATTCAGATTTGGTACTAAATGTGACGAAAAAGCTTCTTACAAGTTTAGATTACTATTTTGATGGAAATTGAATGGAGACTAAGTTTCATCAAAAAAGCGTATAAACTGTTGTGTCGTGAGGAATAGAATATCTACTAACTGATATAGGAAAAGCATCATTTTTTCAAGAATAATCCAGACGGTTTCCGTACTTTGATAAAAACCACCACCACTAATACTATTGGTGCAAAGTAAATTATCGATATTTATGCTGTCGCTTACGTTCTGAAAGAATATTTCCCTCATATATAAAATGTCCCATAAGAGCAATGCAATTATCGAAAACTTACAGCGGTAATTGCATTGTATCAAGTCACCATAACAACACATTTGAAACCATATCGCTAGACGTCAGTAAACAACACAAATAAATGTCAGATAGACTTCAAAAATAGAAAAACATTTCGCGTTTTGGTGAGTGCTCCATACAATCTATAGAGGAAAGTATAATTGATCAAAAAATAACATTTCCTTGAGAAGTTCTTCATTCGTGAAATATTTCAATGAATTACATTCGTGCATAAAAATGACCAGATAATTTTGCATTCGAGCGTGATATCTTATTATACAAATCGAATTCGGTTATTTTCATAAATAAACTTGCAATTGTTGGATATCACGCTTTCTTGAAAATTTTCGGTAATTTTCATGCACTCGTGCAATTATAACCGATAATTTACCTACATTTCAACGCACTCATTTTGTTCAAGTTTGGAGACAAGTTCCTCACCATAGATTTCGATGAGAAGTGTTTTGTGTTTTGTGCTGGTAATTTTGGTGGCGAGGTAGAATTTCATAATTTTTCAAGTTTGAATCGATTTATGGAAAACCTGATCCCACCTTTGACTCTGTAATTGATGCAATTGCTGTATATTTGGGGTTGAATCTCAATTCCAAATAAATAGAATAATAAATACCTTGAGAATGGCCCATTTGATACCCAAAAATGAACCAGCGTTGGATGAAGAATTTAAAGACTTTTCCAACAAGGGTAACACAACATTCCCATCTCACATGTGAACTCTACCCCCACTTTAAAACCTGTCCTATTCAAAATGTGAGAGGAGGATGAAAACACAGATTTTGAAATAAAATATACAATACAAAATCATTATTCATCCGCTACCTCAAACAAAGTCAAAACTGATTCCGTTAAGATTCAACCTATGAAAAAATATAATTTTTGTATTTAAGCCGTTCCCATAGTTATTGAAATAAAATAAACAATACAAAAACTGTATCCATCCGCTACCTCAGAGTCAAAACTGAGTCCGTTGAGATTCTACATATAAAAAAATATTTATTTTGTATTTCAGAATTATAAACCATGAAACTCCACATACTCATCTTGATTCTCACGATACACCTGATACTCGCCGAATATATTCCACCCGGTCCCTTCTACAGATGCCCGAAGGAAAAATTGCTCCTACACCCATGTACGTGCGACTCCGAATCAGATAATGGAATTACCATAAGCTGCAACAATACAAACCTAGCCAGTATGAGTATCGGACTCAATAATCTGGCCACCTTTAGGCTACCTATCGAGAAACTGACCATCTATAAGTGTCATATTGGTAAGCACAAAAAAAATCAGAGGCGTTACAAAAATTATTTTTGAAGGGTCATTTCTGAGAAAAAAAATCATTTGTTTGTAGGCAGGTTGTACGGTAGCCTACTTTATAAACTCAATTTGAAGGTTCTGTATATAGAAGACACTCCAATTGAAAAAATTGAAGAACATGTATTTCTCGGAGTTAATAAAACTTTGAACGAATTTCATTTAAAAAACTCTTCCCTTAAGGAGTTTCCCACGCTCGCTTTCAAGGTAATAATGTCATTTTGCATCGGTCCTTACTGTTCTTTGATTATAATTTTCAGATTTTAGGCAATTTGACTGTTCTCAACATTGAGGGCCACAGGATGACAGAAATACCCAAAGACGCCTTCGCCGCCAGTAACATGACAGGGACTCTATTCAAACTTCATATCACCGGTGGAAATTTATCAACGCCAGCTCCCGAGAGTTTGCAACCTTTGAGGAGGCTGAAAACGCTTGATCTCCATGGTAATCAGATCAAAGACCTGAAACGGAATCAGTTCAAAGGACTCAGGGATGTTGAAGTTTTGGATTTGAGTTTCAATGATATTCCGAAGATTGACGGGTCCCATTTAGCAGATCTCACCAAAATGTCATTCCTTAATGTTTCGAATAACAAACTCAAAGAAATCACCAGGTATTAAATTTGAAAATTCATGCTAGGGTGAAAATATATTAGTTTCTATTTCCAGAGGAGCATTCGCAAGAAATACAGTTTTGAAGGTTCTCAACATGTCCTTCAACCAAATCAAGAAGTTGGATCAGAATTCATTCAGAGGAATGCGATTCCTCAGACGACTATATCTCTCAAACAATATCATTTCCGATGTTGGTAGAGGAACTTTCGATTCTCTGAAAAGGATTGGTACCATCGACCTGGCTAGGAATATGATCAAAAAGATCGACTATCAAATGTTTAACCAACTCAATTTCATAGAGGTGAGTATAACAGTGCTTGTTCCATGAAAGAGTCTTGAAACGATCATCAAAAACTTAGCCACAGGTACTAGATAACTGTAAGTTGGTAATAGCAGGTGCGTATTGTTCCAAATCGAAGGATCCCTTCAGTAACTTGATAATTACCGTTATTGAATTCAGTCATGAGAACAGGAGGAATTAAATTATATCTTTCGCGATTTGAAATAACTCAACCCTTTTTAGAGGTGTATACTACTTACTATATAGGTACTTACTGCCGTCAGCATACTGGTAATAAGTTCTATGATAATTCCATTTTTTTTCATAGGTTGTTCCCCTTATCAATTAGTACTGATATCAATTTCTTCTTTATATTTCTTTCAGATATTAGACGTTTCAGAAAATCAAGTAACGGAAATTCAAAAGCTGGCCTTCAAAGATATTTACTTGGCCCGTATAATCCTCTCTAGGAATAAAATAAGTAAGATCGAGAATAGAGCATTCGAAAACTGTGCCAATATTACGTTCTTGGATCTGTCGTTCAATCAACTATCCAATCTTCCCAAAAACGCTTTTGATGAAACCACCTACGCCACTGAACTCCAACTGTCCCATAATTTCTTCAGTAATTTATCTCAGGTAAATGAAAGTTTGTTGCAATTTTCGACTCACCACTTGCTACGCTATATGCTATATTTATCTTACAGATACCTCTACACAACATGACAGGCATCAAAATCCTAAATGTGTCCCACAACGTCTTAACCTCCATCCCAAAAAAAACCTTCCCAAAGCTCTACGAACTCCACACCATAGATCTCTCTCACAATAACCTCACCGATATTGCCAACGCAGTTTTTCAAACACTCTTCTCGCTGAGATATCTCGATATGAGCTACAACGATCTCGTTACCATCAAACCTGGAGCACTAGGATCCTTACCCACGCTTCTGGAGCTAGATCTGAGCTACAATAAATTGACAAGTGTCGCTAAAAGTGCCTTCACAAGAATCTCAGGAGCCAGAAAGCTGACCCTCAGGGGAAACAAACTCAAAGCTCTTTTTCAGCTTCCGATATCGATATCCCACTTGGATCTATCACACAACGAGTTTGAGGAGTTTCCAACAGAGCCGTGGCCTAGTATGAATTCTTTGCTCAGCTTGGACCTGAGCTACAACCACTTTGGGGAAAATTTGGGCCAAGGTAGTTTCAGCAACCTGCTCAACCTACAGAGACTCGATTTGAGTTATAACGGTATTCAGCATCCTCCTTGGGTTGCTCTGAGTGATCTTACTTCTCTGCAGTACTTGTATTTGGAGGTGAGTATAACATACAGACAGAGGAATAATAAGTAGTTAAGACATCTATGAATGAATAGTAAAACACAATTCATAAGAAACAACCATTTCGGAGGTTTCAAGTTGATAAGTGATGATACAGTCTTTTCTCCCCTTCATGAAACGTTGGTATTCAGAGTTCAGAGAGACAGAGTTACGACTACAGACTATTTGATTCATACATTTCACGATACAATCAAGTGGTAAACATTCTCATAGAGCATATCAGTTGAATCTGGTGTGCCACAGGGTTTTGTGTTAGGCCACATTCTGTTTTGGTTGTATGGTAAGAACATAACATAAGGCGGTCGACCTATATGAAATATAATAATTTGATTCAGAAGGTGAAGAGTATTGTGTGATGCTGATTTATAATCCCCGATCATCCCGAAAATTTTATCAATATCAAAACTATTATGTGTGTGTGTGTATTTTTTTATAGTAGGCTGAAATTTGATAGAATATAATAATTTTAGAGTGGGATTTGAACCAGATGAATTGAAGAGGGTGGTTTCTTGAGGTGGTAGCTTAGTACATGAAAATGAAACAAATATAGTTTACAGTGAAAGTTTTCACGGATGGTTGAGTATGCGAAGTTGCTATTCTGAGAGTTCATCTGTTGTTTTTTGGTATTGGGTTGCAGTAATATTCTTGAAAATGCCAACTGAGATGTTGGCGAAACGTCGAAATCCAATACCCACAAACCAACGGGTAAACCTGCGATTTCTTTCAAAAATTAAATTTGTTGTTTTCATTCCAAGGTTTATTTTTAATCACATTATATACCTGACGTAATGTTTATATTTACAAGAGTTTATTACCACTTGAAGTCATCTAACAATGAAGTATTTACATTTATATATCATCCAATTCAAAATTATCGAAAAGGGTATTCCTATCTAAGGAATGATGAGAATATGTCCACTTATTTTCACACATTCACGAGATACCGAACCTACCAAAAAAATCTAAAAAAAAATCTTCAAACAAGTCTTTCCTTTCTCTTAAAAAAAATATTTCTTTCAAAGTTGTCAAATATCTAAAGAAAAATTCGTAATGTCTATGGATGATATAAAAATTCCTACTTAAGGAAATTGTTACGTGTAACACCCTTGAATAATTTTCTGGGTGAAGAATTCAATAGTGGATTTTCTTAGTAAGAGAAATTATTGTCCCTATATTATGTTCTAATTCTCATTTCTAAGGGAAACAACCTGACGAAGCTGGAGAAGAATGCATTCGGAAAACTCCCAGTGATTTTCGAACTCAACTTGGCCAACAATAACATCAGCAACATAACATCAAGAGCATTCGAAGGACTTCTTCAGATTCTTGTACTGAATTTAACGAACAACAATATCAAATATATTCCAAATGGAGCCTTTCAAGGTAATAGATAAAATCATTTCTTTCACTCATAGATATATTTTATTTTGTTCATGAATTTTTCAATTTTTCAGGTCTGGTTGCTCTCCAGAATTTGGATCTTTCCCACAACAGAATTGTGAAAATGGATAATAAAACTCATGGAGTCCTAGATGACTGTTTGTCTTTGGAAAAAGTACAGTCCTAAATCGTTTTGAAAAAATTATACTAATTTGGATGGTTTTTCAGGTTGATTTGAGCCACAACAAAATCAGTTTCCTCTCTAGGAAATTCTTTCCAAGTAATCCCTACATCCCGTATAAACTGAGGGATGTTGATCTATCCTTCAATCTGATGCCCGTTCTGACCGCTGACCTAACTGTGGGAACATCAAAATTGGAAAAGCTCAATCTTTCCAATAATGCTATTGCTGATATAAGAACAGGTGACTTACGATTCACTACCATTTTCACTAGGATTCAAGATATTATTCAAGAAATATAGATACGTTGGTAAATCAACTGAATAGACAAGTTGCTAAAAATGTAAAATAATTCATAGAGATCGGTGATTTCATTTCAATGCAAAAGTGCAAAGTTTTGAATAAGAGGCATTGTGCTAAAATATTCTGTTAGAATTCAATCCCAAAAGACTCAGATGGTGACATTTTGAAATATCAAATATTTGAAACGTTAAAATCGAAATAAATCAATTTGTATGAATCCATGGCAATAACATAATAAAGTGAAAAGAGCCCACGGAATCTTCTCGGTTACAATTGCACGAGTGCATAAAAATTACCGACAATTTTGCAAGAAATCGTGATATCTAAAAATTGCAAGAGTTTATTTTCATATTTTGGCGAGAGTGCTCGAGTCCGAAGGACGAGGGCTCTTTTACAAAATATGAAAATAACCGAATGCAATTTGTATAAGATATCACGCTTGAATGCAAAATCATCTGGTCATTTTTATGCACGAATGTAATTCATTGGAATATTTCACGAATAAAGAAATTCTCAAGGAAATGTTATTTTTGATCATTCATACCCTTCCTCTATAGATTGTATGGAACACTCACCAAAACGCGAAATGTTTTTCTATTTTTGAAGTCTATCTGACATTTATTTGTGTTGTTTACTGACTTCTAGCGATACGGTTTCAAATGTGTTGTTATGGTGACTTGATACAATGCAATTACCGCTGTAAGTTTTCGATAATTGCATTGCTCTTATGGGACATTTTATATATGAGGGAAATATTCAGTATAATATTTTTTTCTGATTGATTGTGTTCGATTAGATGAATTCAAATTAACTGATTTCTATGGATTTGAGCCAAAAAATTTCATCATAATAGTTCTGATATTCGATAATTGATAAAGAATTTGAGCATGAGTTCTTGCCGGACACTAATTCAAATTTTTTGTTCCAATATTGTCGAATCCTGTCGATCTTCCTGTATCTATTTGATTTCTCACTCTCCCTGGTATGAATGAATTTTTTCTTTTTTTTTCTGTCAACCAGCTGACGAACGTCAACCCTCAAAAGTCGAAACTTGTACGAGCAATGGAAAAACGAGGCCTTACCTTTTAACGTGTGAATCCCAGCGCGGTGGAACGTCGGGGATTTAAACCCAGGCCTTCCGCTTGAAAAGTCAATCCGATTCTTTTTAATAATTTTTGTGAGAGCCAAATATCAAAACTTACGTAAATTTTTTTTTTTCAGGAGTTATTGGCAATCTTACTCGTCTCCGTACTTTGGATTTATCCAACAATAAGCTGTACGACCTCACCAGCGATAAAGAGTTCTTCAGATTACCGGAAAATATTTCAGAGATCTATTTGAGCAACAATATACTGGACGATATGCCGTGGAAATATCTGAAGAACTCCAATCAGTTATCAGTTTTGGATTTGAGGAACAATCTCTTTCAGCGGTTCGTGCCAGAGCTCATCGATATGGTGAAGAAAAATATTGATGTTCATTTCGAAGGTGAGAATTTCTTGAATAAAAGATGAATGTTGTACGTGGTACAGTACAGCATGTCTCAACAAAAATTTGCACCCTCCTAACACTCGGCAAAATGAATAAATGAAGAAAATCCAAAAACACGTCCATTATGATATAGAGGGGGGCAAATTTTAATGCAAAAATAATTCTTGAAACTTCAACCCTGTGCTGGTTGTATCAACCCCCACAAGCTTATAAATGGGACGAGAGGTAAAATTAATGAATTTGGAAGGGGTTTTCATGACTTACAAAACCTTTTTTTACTCGATCGATCACTTACAAGAAATCGCGTCATGAAGTTTCGAAATTCAAAAATTAATAAGAGCCCAAAGAGATTCGAACTTACGAATGGTTAGTATAAGGCTTTCGTAAGCGTGGGACGGCTGAAATTCTAGACTTGTTCAGTTTGTAACGAATTTTTTGCAGGAAATCAACTCCTATAACTTCTATACAATAATATAATCTTGATAAGATGCCATGTGTTACATTTTTCAGCACCTCAGGAGTTATTCGTCGGCATGCGGCGATAATTTTCTGTTGCAGTTTTCGGAGAAATGTAAGGGATGGCTTTTATTGTAAAGAAGTTAATGAAGGTCATTTCCAGCAATATATTCGTTTCAATCTTTTTGGGCCTTCATTAATTTTTAAACTTTTAAATTTCATGACGCGATTTCTGGTAAGTTCTCCATCGATTAAAAAAAAGGTTGTGTAAGTCATGAGAACCCCATACAAATACCGACTCATTTGACCCCTCAGCACATTTAAAAAATGTATAGTTTATACAGTGACACACATAGCGTCTGCGCCACATGGAAGATTTCTTGGTTGATAGATATTATTGAAATTGAACTTTTCAGTTAGTTTTAGCTTGAAAACGAGTGAAAAGAGGAGTACTTCAGTTGTCACGTTATATTCTGGGCCTGACAAATTTGAAATTTGAAAAAATCAAAAAGCTGGTTTCTACTGAGAAACGCCGGAAAAAAAATGGTTCGGTTTTCAACTCTATACCTTTGATCAAAATACAGCATTTTGCTACTTTTTTCAATATTTCTTCATATTTCAGAACCTTCTCTATACAAAACATGAGAAAAACGTGAATCAAACTCCGTAATTTTGAAAAATTCAAGACTTTCATGAATATTTCTCACGGTTGTTTTATTGGTTGAGTAACCCACCATAATCTGAAAAAATCAAGAATTGATAATGAAACCTATACAATTCAATCAAAAACAGTTCCATCTAAATGAAACACGTCTAATTAGTTGGCAACTTCTTATATAACGTAAATTATTTTTCGAAAAAACGTTTATAGAAGTGAAGATGTGTGATCAGTTCTGAAATCGGAGACACTTGTATATATTTCAATATCAATTCTTGATTTTTTTCAGATTGTGATAGGTTACTATCCCCGAAAAACTACGAAAAAAACGTACATCTACTACAAAATGATTACTTTCGAACAGCACTCCATGCAATGTTAGGTTCAGAAGATACTTTTGATGTTCTATGCCAGAAAATAAGCTCATATCAGAAATTCTTTTTTCTTTGGTGAGCAGGTAATCTATGTCTCACAATTAGAGGAGAAACTGAACGGGAATCAACTCAACTATTATCGAAATTTATTTTATCTGACTTTGCAGATCTGAATCCTTTTCACATCAAATTGGAGAAACTAGAAGAACTTCGCACCAAGAAAGATGAATTTCTGGAGTTTCTTTTTTGCCCACAGGTCAAAGAATATATTATCTGAGCTATTGCATGTATGTCTTGTATTCTTCCAAATGACGGAGTTCAAATAATGTTCCTTTCAAATCCGCAGAGGAAAAGTTTCAAAAAAAGGAAGGAAAAACTCGAGTTACGGTATAAGAAGGAAATAAGGTATCATACGTAAATATTTGAGATGTTCATAAAAATGAATTTCTTGAGGTTGTTTTTTTCCGGCCACAGATCAATGAATGTATTTTCTGAGCTAGCTATTGCATGTAGGTCTTGTATTCCTTCAATTACGGAGTTGAGATGTCACTTTTAAATCCGCAAAGCAGTAGTTCTAAAAATGAAGAAGAAAAAAAATCGAGTAACAATAAAAGAATGAAATTCGTTATCACCAGCCGACATTTGATTTGTTCATGAGAATGAAATCTATCTGAAACAACTACTCCCCTATTTTGCGTGACGAGTGTTGAAAAATAGAGAAGTCATATATTTTGCTCAATTTATATATCAAGCACAGAACACCTGAATCGAATAGACACCTAATGCTTCTACAGAAAATGAAAGAAATTGAAGAATAGTTTGTAATATAAGTTCATTCACCTAGATAACATTTCATTCCGAAGCTCAGGCAAGTTTTTTTCGCTCAGACCACATTATCTCTCGAGCTTCTAAGTTGTCTTACGGTTTAATCACGAAACTTCCCCACTAGATAAACCGAACATTTTTTGAAAAGTCAATTTTGAACTTATAATTCAGCTAATTGTAATTGATATTTACTCTTCCTTCCTTGTTGTGGAAGAATCAGACATTTATGAATGATATACACATATCAACAAAGAGTTTCTGCCAACTGTTTGATCTTACTTTACTCTGTTTGATATTTCAGGAAACCCATTACATTGTGACTGCTTTCTTCGTCCACTGGCTAGATATTTCAGGAGTCAGCTGTTCCTGAAACCCTTCTACAAGACAGTTACATGTAGTGGCCCTTCATTCCTAGCCAATCACACATTATACGATCTTCCTGAAGAAAGGCTGAATTGCCCTATCAACGTGAACACCTCCATGTTGATGAAGCAATCATCTGAAGATTACGAGATCTTGTCTGATCTGAAGTTCAGAGAGTTATCACAGTGAGTTGAAACAAAACAATTATCAATGGTAGAAAGTAGTTTTTTGTGCAAAATATAAGTTATAAGGAACTGACGTAGTCTCTCAGAATTTCATAATTTCTACTCAGATATATGAAAATTCCACAAATGACAAATGATATCTCAGTCAGAATTCCAGGGTGTTGAGTCAGAATTGCGAAATAGTGAGAATTATAAATGAAATTAGCATGGCCCTTCAACGTCTTCTTATTAGACAGAAACAAATGGAAATTTATTTGACAAAACAAGTTGAGCTCCTGGATCACGATATTTTGAATTTCAATTTCCAGGAGGAAGGGCGTGTACAAAGTGAAATGGCGTGTGATGAAAGAATCGGATATAGCAGACACCGAAGTCATCATCAGGGATATCATGAACGCGCAGAATCTCGTGTTCCAGACCACTATACCGTATTTCAAAAGATCGTTGGAAATAGACTCGAACGTGGGCTTCAGAAAAGAGATCAAGGGTGGGAAAGGATACCAAATTTGCTTGTTGGCCAAAAATAGTTTTGATGTTGTTAACAATTTCTACGAAGAACAATGTAAAGATTTATCTATGTCGTTTTCATCCAGTATGAGGGTTGTTAGTTTGAGGAGTGTTGTGTACAGTTTACTTGTTTCTGTTATTGTTGTGAATAGATATATCTACAATTAAATATTCTAGCCAGAAGAACTGCCTAGTTACTTTTTGAAAGTCACGATTTTGTGGTTGATGACCCTACTTTTCGTATTTTTTCGGATTGTCAACCTAACATAATTTGAAAAATACAGAATTGATATTGGAATCTATAAAAAAGGAAAGCCTTCTAATCTACCCCCGAAAAGTTGCAGGGTTGATTAAAAAATAGTTTCTTTTGAACTACGTCCCATTAGTCAGCGTCTTCTCGTATAACTCAAATTTACCAATAAAAAACATGCAAAATTGCTCTAATATAATATTTATAGAAATACATGTCTCTGTTGGCCAAATCCGCTTCCGTTCTCAAGATGGTTCACAAATATTGTTCGAGGCTTCTTTTTGTGAATCTCTTGAAGATATGAGTATTCGTCATATAATTTCTTCTTTCAAGAGAGTAACCAGATGCGATTCATGTTGAAATAACTCATAGAGATGCCACTCTCCTCAGACAGCATGAGTAAAGCAGATTCCGTTTATTCCGATTGTTCGACGTTTCGACTCAAGAGCTAGATCATTTTGAAGAACTAACAGTAAAGTCAATGGAATTCCTATCAGTCAACCCCTTACTATTTCATCAGCCATAACAGCATCGATTATGAGGTCACTAGTCGCTTTCAGAGATTATCTGCCCGATCAGGTATGATGTTGAAATGAAAGTTTTCACGGATGCTTCAATAATAATGATAATAACAATTTATTCACAATAAATCTCATAATTACAATTTTGAAATAAATAATATGTGAATAAATATTTAAACCTTACGAAGTTATTGCACTTGTTGTAAGGATTAGATATTTTATTGAATAATTATTATGGATTAAAAATAAATGATTTAATAATATAATAACATTTGAACAATAAATGAAAATGACAGTATAATCAGCACACTGGCAGTCACATGGAAAATTTCAATTCTATAAGATTCTGGAAAAATAATCTGGGAGTTTCAAGAATCAATTTTTTTCACCAGTTTTTTATAAGAATATTTTGACTTTGTTACTTTAATCGAATTTGATAATTTATCGTAAATAAATGATGCTAAATATAAAAAGGTTTTTTGTGATTTGGCTTTGGAAATTTTATTTTTAGCAGTAATTTTGTTTTTATTTCGTGTATTATATAAATGTTTATTATACTTACAGCAGTTTTTATGAGAAAATATGTGAGTTATTATATTAAGACAAAATAATTGTCTGATATCCATTTTTTCACTTTCACAAAAACATTTATTGGAGGAATATCGAATATTTTTTACCATACATGATTTTAAAGAACCATTTTTGTAAATTTTCCAAATTTTTCAAATAATTCTGATTAACTCCCCCCATGACAGTATACCATAATTTATTTGAGATTGAGATAAAGAAAAATAAACCATATCCATGTTTTTTTTGCTAAGAATATTATGAAGAAATTTGAATCTCGGCAATAGAGGGCGTAATTTTTTTATTAGATAATCAATTTGGAAATTCCATTTTAAATGCCTGTCTATCATGATGCCTAAATATTTGATATGGTTGACTTCTTTTATATACGAGTCATTTATTTTATAAAAGAAGTCGACCATATTATTTTCGGGACTTATAACAATAGTCTAAGAGGCCACGACACTAAAACTTTAATGATAGATCTCCCAAAAGTAATACATATAATTCGATATTTCATTCATAGGAGAACACAAAATGGCCCTGCTGCCATGACTAGGACCGGTCAACGCTATGGAAAAAAATTTACAAAAATTTTTCTGTTTCTGTAATGATAAGTCTCCCGTATTGTGATTGTTCTTCCAAACAGGGGACGGGTGGAACTATATGAAAAAACAGTGCTCTTTTCCAAATAGTGGACAACATGGCGGCAGCAGCGCTTGAGAGTCGCCCTCCGCGCAACCAGTTTTGCGTTTCAATTCGGTTTTATCAGCAATCGGCCGGTTTTTTTCGATTTGTATTATTGAAATACGACAGCCACTACCACGAACAATGAATTTTACGTGTCGTTGATTGTTCAAAGAGATGAAATCGCATATTTCACGTGATGTTTTTCGATTTTTCAACAATCTCAACTGTTGTTTTATACTGAATCAACGACACGTTAAATCCATTGCTCGTGGTAGTGGCTGGCGTATTTCTATAATACCAATCGAAAAAAAAGATCAGTTGCTGATGAAACCGAATTGACACGCAAAATCGGTTGTGCGGAGGGCGACTCTCAAGCGCTGCTGCCGCCATGTTGTCCACTGTTTGGAAAAGACAGCACTGCTTTTTTATATGAAATTTTCATT
Source organism: Zygogramma bicolorata (assembly GCA_032362365.1). Taxonomy (NCBI): domain Eukaryota; kingdom Metazoa; phylum Arthropoda; class Insecta; order Coleoptera; family Chrysomelidae; genus Zygogramma; species Zygogramma bicolorata. The sequence continues at coordinate 474,656 of JAVJAQ010000699.1, forward strand.
ACAGAAACCCAAAAAAAATTTTTTTTATAGCGTTGACCGATCCTAGGCATGGCAGCAGTGTCATTTTGTTGTTTTCCTATGAATAAAATGGCGAATTACATGTATGACTTTTGGGAGCCCTATCACTAAAGGTTTAGTATCGTGGCTTCTTACACCTTAGTCCATGTGCAACATATTTATATTGTTAGAGGTTTTAACTTCCAAGCTGGAATTATTTTTGAGAACATGACTCCAGCGTGGGAGTCGAAATGTCAAACTACAACTCGCATGGGGATTGATTTATATTCAAGATTCCGTGAGAAAATTCGTTTGTATCAATATTTTTATTGCGGCAATCAATTCTTCATCAAGTTCTTCTTAGATTCTCGAGAGGATTATCGCCAACAAATATCTTATGTTTATTAATTATTCGATAAAAAATAACCTCTCCCCATAAATTTCACGTTTTCGACTAACAATAATTGATGTTCTGGAGCAGATTAATGGGGTACAAATAATGTAAAGAACGTAGTTTGTTTTGTTGGATTCCATTCTTGATAATGAGAGACTTTAATCATTATATGGGAACCTGAAAGGAATTTTAATAACATTTTTCACCGTTAATACTTCAATAGCCCAAGCATCGGAAAAATATTTTTATCGGATCCCATCCCATGACAGATACACATCTTTTCGTACATCATTGTTTTTGTAATTAGAATAATTGAAGACAACTATGCGACATTTTCTCCAATAATTGGCAGGAAGCTAGCAAAACAATGGGTTCGTAGAGACCTTCCGAAGAATGTACAGTTGAACAATCAACAATTTTGTAGAAAAAATACACAGTAAACTTAATGTAAATGTTAGACAAGTTCGTAGAAACATAAGGCAAAATGAAAATAAGTACAGCTTATCAATTTCATCTTGGCATAGAATTGATAAAACTTTTCCTAGAGATCAATTACCCTAACCCCAAACTGAAATTTTTGCAGTCGACGAACGTTTCGCTAATAAGGTTAGCATCTTCAGGAGAAGAAAATTTATACTAAATCTGAATACTACAGTTAGCTGTATATATACCCAAAGCTTTTTGGTCCGGTATGGACTTTGTTCGTCACTGCTGATTATTCTAATTAATTTCTCGATGATAAAATAGTGCAGGCCACTACCGGCAGCGTTTTATGGTCCCATATGGACTTCGTCTGTTATCACTGATTACTTTTACACTAAAGGTTCAAATCTCATCGTTTATAGAATTGATGGCGTATGCGCAGCCAATACCTGCAAAGTTTTATGGTCCCATATGGACTTCGTCTGTTATTACTGATTACTTTTACACCAAAGGTTCAAATCTCATCGTTTATAGAATTGATGGCGTATGCGCAGTACGGGGCAAGCAGCCATTTGAAACCTATACGAAATTCAATGCGCAACTGGATGTGGTACGAATTTTCTTGCCTAGTTGAATTGGATGAGCTGCAGTTAGCTATCACTTAGCTATGCAATATTTATTGAAGATTTTGAAATGAAGACATCAATAATTATGAGTTGGAAGAGTGGTATTGGTTCGGACTTTCATTGTCCATAAAATCAACTCTATCGAAAACTACTGCATAAACTCACAAGATGAAAGAAATTGAATTGAATCAATGAATAAATTTAAAACTTATTTCATATTCTCCAATAGAACTGGTGTTTTTTAGGTTTATGATGCTGTCATATACTTCTTGCGAAACAGTGATGGCAAAAAATATATGATGGAAGGTGTGTGAAAGGTACTATCATGATTTTTGTTTATGATTTTTGGATAATTCAGAAAAAATGAGAAAAGTTGAAAGTTCATAGTGATCCTATATGATCCTCATTATACGAGAGAACTTGAACAGATTTTCAGTGAGGTGAATGTGAATGAAGGTTGCCTATAAAACTTTTTACAAATTACAGCACCTCCTTGGTTATCCAAGAAATGAATTAGAAAACATGTAAAAGTTGGGGATAAACGAAGTATGTTGTCAAGATTGCAACAATAAATATATTGGCCAGGCTCGACGAGCCTCCAAAACCCACTTTGAGGAACAATAGGCAAATAGAGGGTGTAACTGAATAAATGTAAAACATTCAAGGAGGTGATTCCTCATCGAAAAAAAATAGAATCTTTCATATAAAGAAACTTCATTGGAGCATCCCTTGTTAAGATACAGCCCCTTAAAGGGGGTACATAAAATTTAAAGTAGCAAATTAAGAACAGAACAACACACAATTAGTATCAATTCAATTTCGAAAATTCACAAACTGACAGCGTTATACCAATTTAATTGTCACTATCGCTAATAGTGACCTATAGATAGATTAGTTTCGTAGTTTCGCATTTATGAAGATGTATCTCTGTAGTTGTTTGTAAAATAATTTTTGCTGCGAACTGGTTTATTTTGGGCAAAAAACCCAAGAGACATTTTTTGTTTAGAATGAAACAGGCTATCGGAAATAAATTTTCAAATGGTAAACAAATAATAAGAAATAAGTTACATTGGAAATAAATTTTAGGGGTTGCGTTTTCTACCAACCATGGGGTAAACAAAATAAATTACTAGCTGAGTGACTTTTTGGTAGTACAAAACGTCATGTTAATTTCTATACTGTAACTTTTTCAGTGCTTGTGAAAAAAATTGTTATACAAATTAAATGTACCCCCTTTTAGGGGCTGTACTTAAAAAAGGGATGCTCCAATGGAGTTTCTTTATATGAAAGATCCTATCTTTTTTTCGGTGAGGAATCACCTCCTTAAATGTTTTACACTTATTCAGTTACACCCTGTATATCATACGAAAGAGTACTCTGGATAATGATCATAGAATAAGTGAAAGCAATCCGGGACTAATCAAGAATGCGCCCACAATGTATTTCAATGATGAGAAATTGATTAGAATAATTGATAGACGAATTCTTAATCAGACTAAGAATAACCTTCGGAGGTAGTTCTTGCACTACCTTAAATACTTACAGCCGATTGCACCGACTTTTTCTTATGAGACCATTAACAAAGGGACTCTTTGAATTAGGTGAGGGTATATTAATGGGTGTTTAATGATCACCACTATCACCACTTTTGTTTTGTTTTTGCACATCGATATCATACAATACTAGGGTAAGCAGTTATTTCAGCTACTTCCATGATCTGTATAGCCATCGAAACGGATAGAGTAAACAAACAAGGAAAATGTCACTCGAAATCATTTAAGGCATTTTTATGTTTTTTCTACTTCATGAAAATGTAAATGATTAATTCATGACAACTAATAATCGTGCATATTTCCTATTGTAACTATTTTTAAATCGCATTTCGTGATAGGATTATCAGACCCCCTTAAAAGGTTTATGGGCTTGTAGTCTATTTCGGAAATGAGAATGACTCTCCTCAAAATTGAAATATCTTGCCGATTTTGATCAAAGTACTTTTTGTTGCAGTCGTCACAACTGTTTTTGTTTATCTCCGACTCTGCAATCTTTTAATTTTTATTTGGAAATTTTTACTTCCTTTTCCATAAAACCTCCTCACCCACTATAGTGTTTCGCAGATGCTTGAAAGGTTTCAAAACGAATTTTTGATTACTGTTTCTTGATTTCTATTGATCTCTACCATTCTATTTATCTCTACCAGCCTTGTTATTGCGTCTTTCTTCACAAGAGTTACAAAAAACGACCGCTTTGAATATCAGACCGATCAGGTCAATAGTCTTCGAAAGTTGATTAGTATATGTGTAAAACTAATTTCAACCGAGCCTTTTACCGTTTTCGGGACAGTTATGAGTCACTTTTTTGCCAATTCGAAGAGGAGGAGTTCCACGAAATCACGATTTTCAGCCTCACCTACTCGAATTGGTTCAATTTGGTGCTGCGGCTATCTAATTAGAACCAGTGGGTGGTACGGAGCTGCCTACTCGGAAAAAATCACGACAAAGTCGAGGAGAAACCATGCTTAGTCATAAAAAAGCTATATTTTACATCTCCGCGCTTTGGAGGTTATGTAGGACATAGTCTTCGACCTACTTTGTCGGTTATTGGGTACTAAAACAAAACCGCAACGACAGTGATTTGGGACAATACGTGACTGAAAATAGGAAAAATGGTATCTAGTGGCCAACATTTGAGAATTTGTAACAGTTCATATCGAGAGAAGCGCACGAATTCATTTTTTTGAATTCTCTCAATATTTCCAGATAAAAAGGTGTGTTTTATAATCTTGCACTGATTATGGACTAATTGATGGACGAGGACTTTCTGGTAAAGTAAATCGTCATCCACGGAGTCTGGATATGGACCATGGAGAGTAATGAAATGACAAATTTCCAGAAACAGTTCGAGCTTAAAGCGTAATGAAAATAGATTAGAGAGAAGTTCTGAATCCATATTTTGGGTTTTCTCTCTCCTAGAAATGAAACGGAGAAAGCTTTGATGATATTTTCTTTTTGGGCAAATTGGTATATTTTTCCCGATACGTAACTACAATATTAAAAAGATGTAAATTTGAGTGACAATTTTGTCAGTTTCGTTTCCTTTTTTTTTATAAATTTTATTAACAAATTTATTAAAAAATATACGTATACCTCCCTTTGGCGACGTTTCGGAAGTTAGTTGCTCGCTTTTTCAAACCTATTTTGGCAAATTTTCAATGGAATAGCCAATTTTGTAACTGAGTGTCAAAATGTGACATTGGCGTGACTTATTCATCAAAGATCATACCAAGTGTTGATTTTGACACGACCCACTTCGAATTGAATCTCTCCAGTTCAACTTACCCTTTCAGAAGAGGCATCCAACATGTTCAGTTGTCCTTATTCTTGATGGCCTTGATGTTTTACCAGTATAAACACTGTCACATACACAGGGGATACTATAAACACAATTCTGGGGATCTGATCGTGTTCTCTGAATATTGTTCTTACGTTGAATCTATTACCTATACATTTGATTTTTTCCGATAAACCTTGGATAGGAATTTGTTGAAGATTGATGTTTGCTTTATACGAACTCCTTTCAAACTTTTGGATGAATTCATTGATAGATTCATAAGGGTAAGAAATTTCTCTCAGTACATTTTTTATGGTAACTATTTTTCTGTCTCGAATATCTGGGTTTTGATGATACGATTTGTGCTCTATCATAGTGACTTTTGCCCAAAAAAAAGATATCATAAAAACTTAAAGCTCTTTCATTTCCATCACTAGGGGAGAGAAAACTCAAAAATGGATTCCAGAACATTTCTGCCTCCTCAACAAACATTAAAACTATATTTCAGAAAGATGTTGTTCTTCTGTACAGAACCTTAAGAAAACATATATGTAGTTACAACAGTATGGGTAATCACAACTTTTAGAAAAACCCACTATATGAAATTTCTAATATAATTCATAGCTATGGACTTTACTTCCCATTTGATGATTTGATTTTAGTTTCTCTACAAAGAAGACGAATAATTCAACAGAATCGTGTTTTTTATTATTGTAGAATAACCATTCTTATAGCTCTATGTTAGGAACATTTCCAGGCCGTATTTAGAAAGTTGATGATGAAACTTTCTTCAAACGTACAGAGTCAAGAACGAATCCCCTCCGAGATAAGACCTTACATTATTTTAGCGATGTATTCACAGATTGGTTCTCGGTAATGTAGAAGTTACCACATTCGCCTTTCAAGCGCAAGACCGGGGTTCGATTCCCCGTCGGGCCACCGAGCTGGGTTATCGCACATTGGAAGGTAAGGCCTCGTTGATCCATTATTCGCACAAGTTTCGACTTCTGAGAAATGACGTTCGTCATCTGGTTAACGGAAACGAACAATTTTAGAACAATTTTTAATTCACATCGCCTAACCTCAGTCTCGGCTGTTATCTTATGGTTGCCTTGTATCGTTAATGACTACTAATATTCCTTTTATTGATTTTTGCTCGCACCCAAAAAATTACAGTTCAGGAATTCCGATGTTTATCTATCCAAAATATTCATCTTGTAGCGATATCTGCTTGAGTTAGTAATCGATCACTAATGTCTATCATTTCAAGTAACGGTATTCTAGAGACTTATTTTAATTGCCAAAATGAAGCATCGAACGTTATTTGTAGAATTATAACCATAGCAGTCGCGACAAATTAGCATATGGCGAAATTTGTTTTGCAGATTAGAGTGATTTTCCATTCGTCACAACTTCAAACACAATTTACTGTTACTTTAAATTATTTTCTGGTTTTGTTTAAACGTCATGGAATCATTGGAATCTATGAAGTGTAGAAGGGTAGACTTTTTCTAGCGGGCATGGCCCAGCTCTTCAGGTTGACTGACAGTCATTCGATATCTGAAGTCAAGCAACGCCGAGCGCGGTTAGTACTTGGATGGGTGACCATACAGGGAAATACCGTGTCGAAAGCCCGTACAGCTGCAGCGAAGTAGCATATCATAGTTCGCAGACAATATATCAATGAGCACAAGATATATTGAGGATATGCCGTCCTTCGGAGGAGACGTTAAGCCGTCGGTCCCGAGTCCATGGATGTTGGGCTCGTTAAAGATCCTTACCTCTGGTTGGAATACCAGAGGGTTCGGCAAAATTGGTTATGGTTATGTTATGTCCTGTCTCTTGATGATGTTTGGACAGAACTGAAGATGGGTCTGATTTTCGGACAGCAAATTGATGTTCGTATACTCTACTTGTCACACGTCTGTTGGTCTGCGCATCTGACAATTCGACAAATACACCCTGAGTGCGCATGTCTACCAGCAGTGTCAGCATTTTGCAGTCGGTCAGTCATATCAACAAACAAGTACTGGTGTTTCTTGTCGAGTAGTTTACTGGATTATTGTTTTTTGCTGGCAGTCATGCGTAGTCGTAACAAAAATATTGTGGAGGTCATGAAATATGGCAGTGGTGGGGACCACAGGAATAGAGGCTGTGTAGCGGCAAGTGACGCTCCTTGTTCGTTATACGTAAATCTTTGGTCTGGCCTTCATATGTTCTACGGCAATCAGAACATGGTATTTCATATATACCCTGTGATTCGTTGACGATTTTGTCCTTGGATATATATATATATATATATATATATATATATATATATATATATATATATATATATATATATATGCTAGATGAATTTTTCTGGTTTTTTTATCCGTTAGGTCCATGATTTGTTCGACGTTTCGAATTCCATTTTGAATTCATTCTCAAGAACTGTGAGACGAATATCTGTCCATACCGTCCTGGTCAATCACTCCCCTTACGAAGTAACCAAGCAAGAGTAAGCAAAGACTTCAATTGTCTGTTCTCCATAGAAACTGGTATTTATAATGATTCTCCTCTGTTATTATCCGACTAAGTCCGATATTGAGGTTGTATCCTGCCCATCCAGGTATTATATAGAAATTGATATGTTTTCACGGATCTTCGATATGCTAGATTAATTTTTCTGGGTTTTTTATCCGTTAGGTATCTTCTGATTTGTTCGACGTGTCGAATTCCATTTTGAATTCATTCTCAAGAACTGTGAGACGAATATCTGTCCATACCGTCCTGGTCAATCACTCCCCTTACGAAGTAACCAAGCAAGAGTAAGCAAAGACTTCAATTGTCTGTTCTCCATAGAAACTGGTATTTATAATGATTCTCCTCTGTTATTATCCGACTAAGTCCGATATTGAGGTTGTATCCTGCCCATCCAGGTATTATGTAGAAATTGATATGTTTTCACGGATCTTCGATATGCTAGATTAATTTTTTTGGGTTTTTTATCCGTTAGGTATCTTCTGATTTGTTCGACGTGTCGAATTCCATTTTGAATTCATTCTCAAGAACTGTGAGACGAATATCTGTCCATACCGTCCTGGTCAATCACTCCCCTTACGAAGTAACCAAGCAAGAGTAAGCAAAGACTTCAATTGTCTGTTCTCCATAGAAACTGGTATTTATAATGATTCTCCTCTGTTATTATCCGACTAAGTCCGATATTAAGGTTGTATCCTGCCCATCCAGGTATTATGTAGAAATTGATGTTTTCACGGATCTTCGATAAGCTAGATGAATTTTTCTGGGTTTTTTATCCGTTAGGTATCTTCTGATTTGTTCGACGTTTCGAATTCCATTTTGAATTCATTCTCAAGAACTGTGAGACGAATATCTGTCCATACCGCCCTGGTCAATCACTCCCCTTACAAAGTAACCAAGCAAGAGTAAGCAAAGACTTAAATTGTCTGTTCTCCATAGAAACTGGTATTTATAATGATTCTCCTCTGTTATTATCCGACTAAGTCCGATATTAAGGTTGTATCCTGCCCATCCAGGTATTATGTAGAAATTGATGTTTTCACGGATCTTCGATATGCTAGATGAATTTTTCTGGGTTTTTTATCCGTTAGGTATCTTCTGATTTGTTCGACGTTTCGAATTCCATTTTGAATTCATTCACACTGTGAATGAGAATCATTATAAATACCAGTTTCTATGGAGAACAGACAATTGAAGTCTTTGCTTACTCTTGCTTGGTTACTTCGTTAGGGGAGTGATTGACCAGGACGGTATGGACAGATATTCGTCTCACAGTTCTTGAGAATGAATTCAAAATGGAATTCGAAACGTCGAACAAATCAGAAGATACCTAACGGATAAAAAACCCAGAAAAATTCATCTAGCATATCGAAGATCCGTGAAAACATCAATTTCTACATAATACCTGGATGGGCAGGATACAACCTTAATATCGGACTTAGTCGGATAATAACAGAGGAGAATCATTATAAACACCAGTTTCTATGGAGAACAGACAATTGAAGTCTTTGCTTACTCTTGCTTGGTTACTTCGTTAGGGGAGTGATTGACCAGGACGGTATGGACAGATATTCGTCTCACAGTTCTTGAGAATGAATTCAAAATGGAATTCGAAACGTTGAACAAATCAGAAGATACCTAACGGATAAAAAACCCAGAAAAATTCATCTAGCATATCGAAGATCCGTGAAAACATCAATTTCTACATAATACCTGGATGGGCAGGATACAACCTTAATATCGGACTTAGTCGGATAATAACAGAGGAGAATCATTATAAATACCAGTTTCTATGGAGAACAGACAATTGAAGTCTTTGCTTACTCTTGCTTGGTTACTTCGTAAGGGCAGGGATTGACCAGGACGGTATGGACAGATATTCGTCTCACAGTTCTTGAGAATGAATTCAAAATGGAATTCGAAACGTCGAACAAATCAGAAGATACCTAACGGATAAAAAACCCAGAAAAATTCATCTAGCATATCGAAGATCCGTGAAAACATCAATTTCTACATAATACCTGGATGGGCAGGATACAACCTTAATATCGGACTCAGTCGGATAATAACAGAGGAGAATCATTATAAATACCAGTTTCTATGGAGAACAGACAATTGAAGTCTTTGCTTACTCTTGCTTGGTTACTTCGTAAGGGGAGTGATTGACCAGGACGTTATGGACAGATATTCGTCTCACAGTTCTTGAGAATGAATTCAAAATGGAATTCGAAACGTCGAACAAATCAGAAGATACCTAACGGATAAAAAACCCAGAAAAATTCATCTAGCATATCGAAGATCCGTGAAATGAGTATCAAAAAATAGTTGAATGCTCCAATGTTTCCCAATTCGAATAGGATGCAGAGTGTCAACCATCGGACAGCTGTTTCGGGATTTTGGTCTCATCAGCGTTGGGCAGACAATCCATGATCATAAACAATTTGGGAAATCTCAGAGCTTTCAAAGGGATAGTGTCATGAAGAGTAAGCGAAATGTATGGGAAGCCACCTAACGGCTAATGGTTTGGGTGCGACACTCCAAAGAAGTTATTCAAAATTTAACATCGGCGACGATAATTCACCATACTTTAAAAACCGAAAACTGCGCTCGCAGAAAGATGAAAACCTTTCTGGAGAATCTCCGAAAAATAATTTCCGAGTCCACATACACCTCTAATAGGGTATGAATAGTGAAAGAGTTTAGTTACCAATAGGTAAAGTAAGATGTATCAAAAAATACTTGAATGCTTCAATGTTTCCCAATTAGAATAGGTTGCAAAGTGTCAACCAACGGACAGCTGTTTCGGCCTTTGGGCCTCATCAGCGTTGGGCAGACAATCCATGATCATAAACAATTTGGAAAATATTAGAGCTTTCGAAGGGATAGTCTCATGAAGGGTAAGAAAGTAAATACGCCACACAACTAAGATACAAGATATATATGACAACTTCATCTTCTTAGTTTTTTTGGGTTAGTTACCTAATACAATCTGAAAAAATCAAGAATTAATACAACTAATAAAACGAGTCCAGAAAGAGATTATGTTCAATATATATTCAGCATAACCATCCCAATACTTTTTCTTCAAATTTAGAACGATGCGTCAATAAATATCACCAAACATGAACAAAACCCATTAAAAGAAGATGGCTCAACGATGAAAACAGTATCCAATGGAAACAGGTAATTAATTGTTGGCAAGTTTGAAAGGACATTCACCATATTTAATTGATGGGTAATTAAAATACAGTGACTTAGAGACCAGAATGATTTTTATGAACGATGACTTTGATTTATCGATTATCGAGTCAGTGGAGGATATCCAATAACCTATATATCCGTAGAAGTATCGGAAATTATAAGTGCCTACTCAGCAGAGCCAAAATGCAAAAATATTTTGCCATGAGTTGTTCAACATTGTTCAGCTCGACCTGATTGCTGTAAACGACAAAGACCTCGAATACATTTTAAATGATGGAAAAATAAATGACGGCTCCCAAATTTTGCACGACTTGCCGAATTCTTGATTTATGAATGAATTTGTTTCATATCAACGAATTTCCAAGTTGGAACTATTGTTTGTCTATTTGTGAATACATATGGAATGGCTCGTGTTTATGTGATTTTATGATATAAATATTCAATTGAGGAACCTTTTTACTCTAGATACATCGAACATTGTCGAAAAATCATTCCTCAATACCGAAGAAATACTAAATTCTATCACAGACAGTCATGGAAGTCATAGATAATGAATTTTTGTCAATTCAATTCATCAGAGCAGATATATCAAGTTTTCTAAGAAAAATATATATGTTCCTGAACCATTTTCTAGAATATCGTTCCAATAGAGGTTTCAGTGAAGATTTCGATTACACAGAACGAAAATAATAATATTAATTGACGAATACAACTGGATCTTAGAAACCAAGATCTCTCCCAATTCGTTTTATCATGACACCTTCTCAATTCTATTGTGTGTATGTTCTGTGCTGTCACTTTTATTAATTCTTCTCCGTTCCGTTGAGCAGCTGACGAAGGTCAACCCTCAGAAGTCGAAACTTGTGCGAGCAATGGATTAACGAGGCCTTACCTTTTAACGTGCGATTACTCAACACGGTGGCCTGGCGGGGATTGAACCCCGGTCTTCCGCTTGAAAATTGTTCTCGTTAAATGAATAATATGGTGAAATAAAGTACCGCCAAAAGCATATACAGGAATTTCTTCTGTGATAAACCTGCACTGACACAGGACGGATATAATGCAACGCCCTTCCTGATATTAGCCAGGTGAGTAGTTTGTCTGATAGGTGTCAGTGCGGTAAGTTGAAACCGGCCTGAACGAATTATTTCTTCAGGTGATTTGAAGTATTTTATATTATATTCTACTGTTGAATTAGGTATATATCTGCATGGTTTTCGATAACCCACCAGGAAAGGCAGATGTTCTGGAATATTAATCACTGTCGTTTTACATTTCTAAAATAGTCATTGATTCACTTTGTATATAAACAAATAGTTTTGACAAAATTATATTTTCATTGATTAAGAAAGTAGTAGTAAAAAAATAGTACTATTTACAATTTAAGAATTCACAGTTGAAATACAAATATCAAATATTATATTATTATAATTTGTAACTATAAAACACTTCAGACATCACGAAAAACTGTGGTGGTGGTGCATTTATTCTGGAGAGTTGAATAGCAGAGTAGGAGAGTAACACGTTCGTTCTGATTCACAAAGAAATAAATATTGAGTGGTTACCTAATTCATAGTCACCATGAAAATAAAAGACCGTGTTGAAGTCTATCTAATGTTCTCATTAGTTTTCAGTTTCTTCAGGCACCTACTCAAGAGACTACAAAAAGTTCAACAATAAATCAATGAAGACCTGAGTCGCCTCTACCTGATATATGAGTTTTCATTCGTTTCTATAGTTTCGCGTTACCATGTCAAATTATGATTTATTTTTACTTCGTGGAGAGTTATTTTATTCGTAAGTTCTTTGGGTAGGTATCCTACCACAATTTGAAAAAATTAGGAATTAATATTGATATCTATAAAAGTGAAGAAGGGATGAAGGGCATTTGGAAACCATGTAATGTACAGAGAACAAATCAACGGACAGGAGATACGAATCACATTAACCTCAAATTTTTGAAGTTTGTAAGCCTCAGGATGAACTTGAATTCGCCTATCACAAAAATACAAGAACTAAAAAAAAATTTGTTCTAAAATTGTTCGTTTTCGTTAACCAGCTGACGAACGTCAACCCTCAGAAGTCGAAACTTGTGCGAGCAATGGATCAACGAGGCCTTACCTTTTAACGTGCGATTACCCAGCACGGTGGCCCGGCGAGGATTCGAACCCCGGCCTTCCGCTTGATAGGCAGATATGCTAACCACTACACTACCGAGACCACTAATGTATATATAGATATTTGATGACGTTTCGGAAAAACAAATCTGTTTCCAGTTTCAACATTTATCGCAAATACTTCTCTTCTACAAATGTTTTTGGAAAAACTGCAAAAGTTATGATATTTGACAGCATTCTGTCATTCACGATGGGTAGCCAGGTATGGTTTATATCAAATGAACTCATTGTGATGCAAACATCCCCAGACAGCGTGCTGAAAGCAGATTTTTTTTTATTTTCATTCCTGCCATTGCTCTCTCTTGCTATCATTTGAGTGCCATTCAATTCTACTGTGTGATCTTTATCGGCAGTGAGGATTTTGAATCACCAATCTGCCTGTTCTCGATGTACATCTTGTGTTTGCTCTTTCGCACTTCAAGAGGCTTTGACGTTTCACCGATGTATTTTTGAGTGCACGAACAAAGAATTTGATAAATACAATTCTTTGTGTTTTCTGTTGTGTTAGTTGGTTCAGTATGGATCAATATTGAACGTAAACAGTGGTCATTTTATAAAAACATATTGATGATCTTTCTCAATGTTTGATGTTGTACCTATACATTAGACACCAGCCGTGAAAGCTTGTACTTTCTGAATGAAAAAATAGTTACACAATACAATACACCCGGTAACACTGTAGGTATTTCTGGGTTTCCCTTCAGATGAAATAGCAAATGAGCTACCGTTAAAATAAGTAAGACGCCCCAGAAAGCTTCGGTATTCAAGACAACTAGCCAACCCTTCTGGGCGCACTCGAAACAGTGTTTGAGAAAAGGAGAATATACATGAAAAAATTAATTAGTTAAAAAAATGTAAAAAAAATATTACAACAACCTGATTACAGGTGTCTTTTGAACATTATCGTTAAATAGGGACTTTGTCCATTTATTGCGATGATAAATTCCATACAATTTCCCAAGAGACGCGTGAAATCTCACAATTAATATTTCCTGCCATAAAATCCGTGTCTCGCCGCTGAATTCGCAACGCCCTGTAGACACCGGCCGCACCGCCAGCATGCCCATATGTGACACAGACGGGTACGAAACCTCAAACGAGGTTCTCTGCCGCCGCGAGAAAAAGAGAAAGAAAAACTCCTGAAACAGAAAGAGAAAACCGCATCTCGCTATGCAACGCAACCGGCGAAGTCACTCAGTGGGCTTTGCGCTGTGGAAGAGATTGTTTCGCCGACTCGAGACATGACCGATGTTGTGACTTAGTTCTCTCATTTCATTTCACTTTTCAGATAAATGGTATAAAGTCGGTTTCGGGTAGTGACGTGTGGAATTGCTAATCACGATGCGTCGGTGTGTGTCGGTTTTCGTTGCCTGTCTTGCAATATGTTATGCGAAAGGTGAGTCCGCAATTAGAACATGCATGGTGTTTCGCAAGCCTGGTACTTGTTGGGGTAATACTTCGGTCGCTATGAGCACATTTTTTTTGTGGAACTTAACTCGGTCTCCTCTACAAAAAACACATATGAAATTTTTGGCGGTCTCGTATATTTTCGGAGATACAGGTCCATTTTGTTGTAAAAGTTCACAATTTTTCGCATCAAATTTATGTTATTTGAACACACAGAATTCGTCCTTCTTCTCATCAAACATTAATCACTCTCTTATTCACTCGTTTCCAAACATTTTTAAGCAGAAAAAAAATATTATTATTTCAAAATGTTCTCCAAAAGTCAACATTAATCCATTCAGTTCCCAACAATACCAATGAGTGCGGCAACACTGGAAATACATCACTTTCGACTGTCATTGCACTATGACATCACGAAAAATTGGTTATGGTTTGAAAATAATTGCATTTTTTGAAAAACTAACGGTTTTTCCTATTTAAAAATGTTGAAAACTAGTGAATAAGAGAGTGTGTGGCGTTCGATCAGAAGAAGGGCGAATTTTGTGTGTTCACAACAGAAATTTGATGTGAAAAATTGTGAAGTTTCACAACAAAATGGACCTTTATCTCCGAAAATATACGAGACCGCCAAAAATTTCGTTGGGATTTTCTGTAGAGGAGACCGAATCACGTAAGTTCCACGAAAAAAAATTAAAAATAAAGATGCTCCTAGCGGCCGAAGTATTACCGACTTAATTACCGCGGAGACTCTTCCCTTATTTTAACTTCAGCTTTACACGAAAATACATCCTGGTAATGTTCAGAGAACATCGTGTGGACTCAATAAGAAAATAAATGATTCGTTATAATTTTTTATTGTTGTGATTCCTGGGGAAATCCTCCTTGACAAAGGAATTCCACAGAGGGGTAGGGATTTGATTGATTTCCAGACTCAAACAACGAGATAGAAAGACTGCACTCTTAGCTCCACCACTATCGAATTACTGATATTCCGAAAAAAGCAATGGCCATGGAATATGTTCAGGAAAGTTATATGTCGCTTACTTTCCAGCGATATTCTAAATGGGTGAAAGAGTTTGTGAGTGAAATGACACTAACGAGAGTAATTACTTTGATTTGAATAGAATCCAGCGTCTCCAATATTTTGGTATTATACTACAAGTTTATGAAAGGTCAGACCTGTGACTTTTTGATCATCAAACAGTGGCGAGGTGGGAGCTCCGGGGAGAACCGTGTAGTTCGCATCTTTGCACTTAGAGATGCTCTCAGCATATCGTAGATATAAGGGAAAAATAGTGTGGATGCTAGAATTGATCGTGCGAAATACCATACTAAAACACGATCACAAGATTCAAGGAGTACTACAGCAGCAAAGTTTCCCATTTTTCTTGAAGGAAAGCTGCTTCAAAGTAAGATAGCCCTTCAAAGGGCTTATAAGCTCTCATCAAGTCAAATTTCTGTTGCTATTGGACCGTATGAATGCCTAAACGATGAGATTAAAACCTTTGAAAAAAAAATAGGGAATTTTCATAGAGATCAATCATCCTAACATCAAACTGATATCACTTGCACTCGACCAGCGTTTTGATAGCAAGGTTGTTAGAGAAATATCTGGAAGAACTTTTGTATGAATCAGGAAACTCAAATGAAATGGATACCACAGAGGCGAAAAAGGGGATGCATCAGCCACGAAAGCCTGTGGGAATGAATGAAAGCTGAATCATAAGGTTCGATGGTCGAGTAACCAGAAAACTGGTGAAGGAGTTCTACGAAAGATCGCCCGATTTCACATTGGACTTGTTGATTGACAGGAGTAAACTGGTTGGACTTGTTGGGATTCTGTTTACGAAATAGTACAGTCTCAATATATTAGCGTTTTTGGTCTTACAGAGTAAATTTTTTGTATATATTCTGTCAGAAGGAAGAAGAAATGTCACAGACCTCAACTTTGTGAAGAGGAGGATTATACTGGAGAATGAATCATAAAATTTTACGAGGCCAGATGCCAATGGGACTCTTTTCTACAAATAGTAACTTTTTATCGGTGGTTGATATCTCCATTACACAGATCATTCCTAGGCCATCCTGAATAACTTCGACTCTTGTTTCCCTGAACTGAAACCTCCTACACCAGTCTTCTCAAAACACTGAAGTTCCGAAGGCATAAGTTCTTATTACATATGTTATTTTTTCTATCAACGATTTGCAAAGAGGGGCTTCTTCTTCTTCTCAGAAACATAGCTGATTATAGTCGGGCTGTTCAAAAGATAGAATTCAAGGACGCGTGAACAGTGAATGCCTGCATCTATATATAGCCTGCGCGGCGTAGCCACGCCTTCTAAACTGAAATAAATGAAGAACTGTTTACACTGTACTGTACTCATTTGTGCTTTGTATTTACCTGTATAACGTCAATTGAATAATATGGATGGAAACACTCTTTCACCTCCAAGAAAAAGATCAAAAAAAGACATTTAACTGTAGAGGAAAAAGGTGTAATAATGAATACTTATAAAAAAGCATCCCAAGAGTTTATGGGAGAACAGGGAAATGCGACGCTTTTATTGAGTAGTGTAAATCGGACTTTTAACATTGGGGAGAGGAACATTCAAAGACTGCGTCCCGTTCACGTGATCATTCTATCTTTTCAGCGGCTACATTATAGTACCATAATCCTTTTTTGCCCTTATACTATATCAGGCTCGTTTCGTGTGTTGGCTCCTAAACATGTATGAGGCTCCTAGAATTTAAAAAAAAGTAGGTGGTCCACATACGTGCTGTCATATTATCCCTCTTCCATAGATATTCATTTTTTTCTATTCCTTCAACTACATTTTCGCTATCCTTATTTCTCTCTTTCTGTCCCTGTCTATATTCGTCAAAGTTGAGAATCTTCATGAGTTTAAAATATAGCAACCAATAGCTATATCTTCTTCAGTTCGCTTGTTATTTTCTGAACATCGCAGTGATTTTCTGATCCGAAGATAAAAACTGCCATTCTGATAGTGAAGATGATTGGCGAACACCATAAGCCTAGGCCTCGGCTCAAGCACAAGCTTTCAATTTTTCTCGTCAAGAACCGAACAAAAAGCAATCGATACTCGGTTTCGATTAATCACCGTTAGAAGCGCGCTCTGTACAAGGCGATTGGCATTTGTCTCTCTTTGTAGTCACGCGTATAGGACAATCATCTCATTATGGGCCTCGTGTTGCCTTGAAGTTTTTAAAAGTCATATGGTAGGTGCGAGTACAGTTAACAATAAGTGATTAGGAAATCTGAAAGTTGTTTCTCTGTAATTATTTCCTATTGAAATTGAGTGGTTCTTCGATTGAAATGGAAAGATTTATTGGAAGGAATAAACATTTCATGGTGCAATTGTCTGAGATGTTTAAGACTGCGTGTAAATCAAAGTCATCATAAGTAATGGCAAATTGAATTGCCCCTAGTATTGTCTGTAAGAGGACAGCGTTCTTGTCCTCGAGTTCATCAATGTATTAAGGTAATGAATTTATGAAAACATTCTTGAATTTTTTTGAAGATTTTTTCGTTGAGGAATCTTCCTATCAAATTCGTCTTTTTTTAGTCATGTGAATCGATATAACCAATGGAACCAACATTCTACTGATGAGTACCCATGGGCTGTTTTCACGGTTAGTTATCACTTACATCATGATGTTGACACAAAGTCTTTGACATTTCATCAATTCAATTCATATTGAATATGTCACTGTCCTGTTGGAAAAAAAATCTCACCGATTATTTACGACCATGCGGATAACCCATGAAAAAGTTGAGGGTTAGACTGCTTTCACAGAGTTTTACAGCGATCGATTTTATTGCACTTGACCAACTGATTGAACTGATCAAAATAAACCTGGATTTCAGCCTATTTTTCAGGTACTTCATTGTTCTTGTATTCAACAGTTTGAAGTATTTATAGTGACCCACAGTAGAAGTTTCTCGACGTTCTGGTTGAAAAAATGGTTAATAATTTCGAAACAAGTGTTTTCAGGAAGAACACTCACAAAAATCGTTACTTACATTTCAATTCAAACCATCAACTCAGTGTGAAAGAAGGTATCATTAAAAGTCTCTTTGACAAAGTACGCCCCAGATATTGTAGACAGAGAAGTAGATATCAAAAGATGTACTCAGGGGAAATGCTTCAATCAATCAAATATGCTTCATTGTCCAAGGAATTCTCATTGATAAAGCTAGTGCTACATTATGAAGTCGAAGTGTTGAAGAATTGAGAATATTGGAATTATGAAATACAATGAACAATCATTGTAGATAATGACTAAATAAACCATCACATATAAGTAGGCATTGAAAATACTAAAAGTTAAAATATATAATTGTGATATTCCCTCAACTTATGGTAGGCTTCTTGCAGAAGTACTCCTTTAACTAATTTTCTGAATTTTTAAAATTTGTTATTGCCCTATAGCACATTGGAAGGTGGTTGTATATTTTCTTCTTATATATTCTTCTCATATATCAAGAAAAAATTTTTAATTTCTGATTTAAGGATTGGCAAGGGAATATTCCTATTTTCTTTTGTATCGTAACGTCTGCATTATTTGCTACTGAGTTATTATATTTTTTGTGTATTAGGCAAACGGTTTCTAAAAAGAACAAATAAGGTACAGTTAGAGTTTTTTGACTGATGAAAAGTGGTTTGCAGTGGTCTTGAGATTTTGCGTACATATGTATCTCACCGCCCCTTTTTTGTAGAATGAATACTGATTTCAGTAATTACTGACTACATAAGCCCCAAAATGCAATTCCATATCTCACATGCTATTTTTCGCATAAATTTGTTATATGCCCATCGAATTTTTAATATTTTATCTATAAACACCCCCAAAAACTTTGAGTAAGTTTTGTTAACTATAGCGTGATTGCCTACAATAAGTCGTCGAAATTGAACTTGAAGCAAACTATTCTGATTGTGTTAAAACCTTCCCGAAGATTGAATATCCTACAGTTTGAACTGTCCATTCACCTCAAAGCCTCCCTACGTGAGAGTTTCAGACTTTTGAGCAATTTGTATGGCACTATATAAAAAATTCAAATAATGGGGCATAGTCTCAGTTGTGAAACCACAATGCTGATGTTGATTCAGATCTATATAGGTGGAAACATATCGAATGAAATATTTTGATGTTCCCAACATTTGCCTAGACCGAGATTTAGACCTATTTAACCATCAACTGTCTCGTTTGAAGTAACCTTTTCGGAAACTTGTTCGTGAAATATATGATTTGCATATAAACTGGTGAATACAGAGAAATATGGAGTAAGAGCAGTGGTTTTGTGATGGTTTCATGTCACCAACCTCACATAATTTTTGGCAACCGACAAAAACATAAACAGTCATTGAATAGTCATGATGAGAAAGTTTGGAGATTTTCTGGAAAACTTTCGTATTCTATAGAATTTTGCACTAATTCCTAAGGGTAATATTGAAACTAAAATTCAATCTGACACTGGGAAGCTGAAATTTCGTGCTATAAAAATGAAATTTGCCTGTCGATATTCATTATTGAAACAAACTCTCATATGTATTTTTCTGTAAGCAGCGAATTGTTTTCACATATCCTGGTGTGTTATTATTCGTACAGTTTGTACAACATATATACGAATATCAATAAAAAAAAATCAAATTTTGTACTATTCAGTACTTATCAAAAAAAATCGTTTCCTCCCTCACCAGCACAAAATCCTCAATACGTCACTGCAACCTTTTCAATGAAAACCTGACAATCATAAAGATCGGCACACATTAAAGGAGGAACATCTGAAATGGTAAATGCACGTACCTACAGATATCGCATTCTTCAAATTAACGGCTGAGTACATTTGCCGAATAATAAACGTTAATGGGCCTTGACTTAACTGTATACTTCGAATATACGAGAAGCATGACCGAAAACGAGATTTACTGGTTACAGGAAAAATCGTGTATGGAACTCGTTAGCATAAGATAAAGTGCAAAATTTATAGATAATGGGGGAATCGAAGAAGAAATCGGCAATATCAGCCCTGGTAGTCTGGGTGTATTTAGATGCTTGCTCAGAGACTTCTTTGATGTACAACCAGGATGCAAAATATTGAGAAAATTCGCCAATGTACTTCAAATTAGGCTCAGGGGAATAGCCATGGAAGCAATTGATATAACCTTGAAAGAAATAACTGATAACTTTGTGCACGTCCATACAGATCAAGAGGTAGCTGTAGACGACCATCTGACTCCTGGGGACTTGAACCTCTCATTGGAATGACGGCATCTGCAACTGCAATGATTCCTATTGCAATTTCGATAGGCCCTGTGTTATGACCGCTAACTGCTGCTC
Organism: Zygogramma bicolorata; assembly: GCA_032362365.1. NCBI lineage: Eukaryota > Metazoa > Arthropoda > Insecta > Coleoptera > Chrysomelidae > Zygogramma > Zygogramma bicolorata. Next base: position 495,094 of record JAVJAQ010000699.1, read on the forward strand.
TCCCCTGTGGAAACAGCCAAAAGATAGCTGTCAATGTACAGAAAGAATATCGGGGATTTAGGTTAGGTTAGGGTAATTCTGAAAAGAAGTGATATTTACTACTGGAATGAAAAAATCAAACACAGGTATGTGCAGCAATTTTTCATAGAAGAATATTTATACTTCAAAGTTATACTTTGAAACATACTTTCTACTTCCCGAGATTTTAGAGATAATTGTGTAATAGATGACATTATTGTGTTGTCATATTCAATTTGTGAAGAATAGCTCGAACTCGAATTTGTATATGTTCCTTTCTTCAGAAAATGTCGAAAGAAAAGATTTATATCAATATTTTTTAGGCTGATGTCACTCTTTTCCACCAAACATAAATGAGAAATTTATCTCTGTTGATTCGAAAATAATTTTAGTCATGGGTTCGTCCGTAACAAATGCTGCACAAATCATAATTTGTTTTGAGATGTACAACATGCACTTCCGTCATTTCTTTTTTGACCAACAGTATTTTTGAATCCTATTCAATTGAATCAGTACAGAAAACACCAGGAGGAGTCAAGTTCTCCTGACGAAAGAAAATAATGATACCGGAAGAAACAATCGTTATTGCAGAAAAAGTGTAATTATGGAAGCATACCCAGATATGCATTGGCTCATTTATACCATTCAATATCTGAATAGTTCCTTTCCTCTTCAATGTCTAGTTGAGTGATAAGTTCAAATATTTTCTTCAACCTCAGTTAAGGATGATATTTGTTTCGATGTTATTGAATTTATTGTTCAGGTTTTGACTAATTATAACGTTAATGAATGTGAAGTATGTGTATTCTGTAATGGAATTAAATTTTGCAATAGGTGATAAATATGCATGTTACTAGTCTTACGAATGGTTAAGTTTGATTCGACAAATTTCAATAATTCTAAGCCCGTACGTTAGGAAATTATTGTAATAATATAATACAAAATTTCGAAAGTAAATGAAAAGCGCATTCATAATACTGCTAGAAAGTCATTATTTGGTTGTGAATGAATGTTTTTTGTATTCATTTGGGTTAGTCATCTATACAATCTGAATAAGAATTCATATGGGAATCTACACGAGTGTAGAAGGGGAGATTCCTGATCTACCCAGGAAAGTTGCTGTATTGATTATTTTCATATATATTAGTTCTTGTATTTTCGTGATGGTCAAATTTACTTTATACGAGGAGCTGCTGACTAGTAGAACGTGTTCCCATTCCCATATTCATTCTGAAAAAAAACATTCAAAATTTTTCTTCAGCCAAAAAAAAATCGCCTGCGCATACTCTCGCGATTTTTCAATTCCATTGATTCTCGATTGGATTTTCGCTAATAAATATTAATTATAATTGTTTCATATTTCTAAAATATATTTATTCGATAAGAAATGACCCCTTATGTACCCACCAACGAGAAAATCAATGAAGAATACCATTGTGTGTTTATTTGCCAATGCCCTGTTCACATCACAGAGGTACTACTCGTTCTCACTTTCTGATAAAAATAGTAATTCGTGTTTATTCAACGAACAAAAATACGGAAATGACCTACAGTATGAACTCAAAGATTTACCACCAGTATACCAAAAGTTTCACTTATACCTGTACCTAAGACTATTTATCTTTGTTGAATGAGTCTTTCCAACATTCTGTTAGGAACTAGTTTACAATTAAATGTGTGTACATCAGAAAATAGATTATGGAGATCTTGGTGTGATGTCAGGAAGAAGAGATTCTCTTCAACTAGTTTCAAGGTGGCATTGTGTTTTTTTGGACAGATAAATGATGAAATAGAACCTTGAAATGCTATTACATGATTCTTGTTATAGTTCCTAATCAACTATTCAATGGTAAAACAAGGATCCTTTTTTTATGTATGTGAAAAAAAATACAAACAAAACATTAAATTAGGACAGTACTTTTTTTTGAATAGTATGGAGCCAGTAGTTGTTTTTCCGATCGTTTTCACTGATTTTGCTATTGGGATGAACAGACAACCCAACGGATGGCACGTAGTAAGGCCTCAGCAACCTGCATTTTTCATTCTATGATTGAGAAAAGAATTTTTTTAACTTCACAAAACGCTTTCTTCTCCGAATCCTTTTGGCACAATAACTGACCAAGCAGATGTATATGATCACAGTTAATTACAAGGTTTCTCAGATAATTCTTGTCGTTTTTCACATTTCATTATTAATTCTACATTAAATTGTTTCAAATTAGTTTCGAATAGTCGACAAGATGACGTACCGTAAATTCCAATTAGGATATGGCCGATAAACCAGTCAACAACAAGTTTATAATTACAAATCGAAATTGATGACCTAGTTAACAACGGGAAAATTCAGTTATTCAAATTATAATGATTTATGGTGAGTGGCTATATGGATGAGGAGATATTACAGATGACAGAAATGTCATGATATAAATTTAATCCTCTGAGGAGAAAGCTTGATTATCCTCGGAATATTTTATTGAAATCATGTATTGCTTTCATAGTTTCGATTTAAAGAAATCCTGAAATCCACTAGAAATCCTGATTGGGTGTACACATGACTGAGTGAAATACCCCACGGTTTTATCACATTTCACTTCGTTTCCATTCATAACAAACTTGTTGCAATCATCACAAATTTTAACAAATGAAGTACATGTACATAAAAGATAGAATAACCTTTTAATACCTCCCACGATTTTTGTACGGAATTTCAATGATTCTTGAGGAGTCGACAGCTGCTGTCGAAGCAAAATGTCAAACCATCTTTTACTGAAAAATGTAGGCGATTCTGATTCTGAATGATTGTGATGGGTGTTTCGGAAATCTGGTGTACAAAATTCACTAGAGATCTTGATGAAATTTGTTGAAATCCAGAAAACCCACCTGGAACCCCTGAAATCCTCTAGAAATCCTTATTTGGGGTACAAATTTCACGGAAATGAAAAACCCCTCGCTCTTATGTTTAAAAATTCTTGCGCGAATAAAATGACATCTGAATCACTTATACAATAAATGATATAACACAAAATACTCTTCTTCTTGATATATTTTGGAAAAATGCATAGATATTCAGTATTCGACTATGTTATGCTCTTGCACGTGTGACATGTCAAACTTCAACTTATATTTAAAATATTACTCAAATTTATAACGTTCACAAAATACAGATCTCAGTAAAATATAAGCAAAATTTCTACTAGATTAGTAAGTCATGAAGACAATTTACCACTATCCAGGTTATCAGAAAGTTTATAACTATGTTAGGGATTTCGATTTTTTCTAAACAAAGTTATCAGGTTTCATATAATCCACTTCCTATTACAAAATGATATTTCATGTTGAATTTGACTGAGGCATAAGCCATTGGCATATTTTTTTGTCTACTCAATGGAAAATAACATCTTTTAAATGTCGAAACGAACCAATTGAAGTGTTATTTTGCTAGCTAGAAACATTCCAATCTTCAGCAAATAGTTTCAAAATGAAAGAGGAGCAGAACTGGACATAAAACAATTTTGACAACCATAAACATCCGTTCAAATTAGTTCAATTGTATCAGAACAGAACTTGAAATTAGTCCTCTCGAAAAACAAAAATCAATAAAAGAATCGATTAATATATGACAATGGAGTTCTTCCAGTTACACTTACGAAATATAATACTTTTGATGAAACAGCCACAAGTATGGCCTACGTTTGATACAGAACCCCCGACATATTTTTTGTTGAATATTGGTTTTCAAGTATCGGTAATCGGTTTTTAATACCATTTCATAGCAGTTACACATTGGACGTTTCCAAGACATAGCGCCCCATATGAAGTCAAGTTTGGTTGTTCATTACGATATTTCATTGATAAAGATAATTGAAAATCAGAATGAATTCATAACAGAAAATCTCATGTGTTGTAGGTTTCAGACCAAATAATACATTACTCTTTTGATTTTACATACCTTCCCTTTCTTGTGACTACTATGACGTGCCTCCAGGAAAAAGAAAATTGTTTATAAAGACTTTCAAATCCTACTTGATAGGTACTGCAGGAATTGAATGAATCCGAGGTATTTCTCACCCATCCGGAATGAATGAAATTAATGAAATATAATTGGCACTTTCACCTCAGGATGGGTATAATACCTGATAAAACCGTGCACATCAATAGCACTGCTGGCCTTGAAGAGAACACGAATCATATCAAGTCTAGTACTAGAATGTCACCCTGCTCTAATTGAAGCAACTGTAACAATGTTACGTTACTGGACATGCTATATCAAGAGGCAGTTGCATCGCCGACTCTCTTGCTAGGAAGGCTGCCCCGGTCTCAATCCCTTGGGACCTGATCCTTTCATTGGCATGACGACGTCGGCAACTACGATGCTTATCAAGGACAACACCTACCGTAATTTCAAAAGGCGCTGGGATGAAACTATCAAGTGTTTTCCTTCTCGGCAGCTATTGAGCTATCCCGGTGAAGAAACAGCCAAGAAATACCCGTCACTGTCCAGGAATAACCTTCGACTAACAACGGGTGATCTGACAGGCCAAAGTCAGCTAAGACTCGGCTATCTGTAGGGTATGTTTGTAGGGGCTGTGAACAGGAAGATAAAGCATAGAGCATGTTTTATGTGACTGCCCTGCATTCTTATCAAGAAGGAGATCACACGGTGAAATGATCGACTACCTCAAAATGATGGGGCTGATGAATCACTGAGTGGGGTCAATCGTTAAGGAACAAGGAAGCTGATTGCCAAATCAATAGCAATAAAGCCTGGCTTGGATAAAGCACCACTTAGGAAAAGCGGTGCGACTGGCCCTAAGCCTATGTGAAGAAAGCACATTTGGTCTAATGACCACCCTCACCCTCCAACTCTTCCAGGTTCAGAGCACTCTCACCTACTGACTGTTGTAATGATGACAATTCAACTCAGGTATAAAAAATCCCATAAGCAGCCGTGATTTTGTCATTATGACAGCGAAAAAACTCCGCCCTAAGTTTTTAAGCGACAAAGCGGAACCTAATTCTTGAAAGCATGGCAAGCAGAATTGTAAACAAATCATTGACGGTGTCTTTGTCAACTTTTCACTGCGTTGTCAAAAGAGTATATCTGATCTGTGAAAATGAAATATAAGAATTGTGTTTTTAACAATTGTACTTTTCCGTTGAATTGAATAAACTAAACTGTATTCATTAAATTGTCGTACCAAATTACACTCGAGCTTTTTTTTGTCGAAAAAAACTTGACATTTATGATTCGAGTTTAGTTGCCTTCCGGCAAATTAATTCAAAAAACTGACAGAAAAAAATAACTCGTCCTAAGGACTCGTAAGTTTTTTTCGTTGAGATGCCAGGCAACAAAATTCTCATGGAAATGTCATGTTTTCTTCTACAAAAAAAAAAACTCTCGTCTAATTGTAAGTGAAAATTTCACACCAACAGTTTTCTACCAATGAAACGCGTATTTTGTTTCGCGTTACCATGGCAACCGATGGCAACTCTGTTATTTTATCCGAATTTTTTTTTCCGCATGGGTAACCTACAGCGAATTATAGTGGAAATTATTTGACATGAGCAGAGAATATTTTGTTGGACATAACATGTCACTTACCCACTTTGAGCAGAAGTTAACATTACTAGCAACTGACACATCACTATTATCATGTTTGAAAAAAGGATATGTACATTTTGTCACTTTGAGTACGGATCTTGTGTAGCCTTGTTGTTTCATTGCATATCAGGGCATTGATATATTACGGTTAGGATAATTTTGATCCGGTAAAAGTTTGGTACTACACGTCATTCTTAAACCAACGATCATCATATTTCATTGATTGTGTCCCTAGTGCAATTCAACGAGAAAGCTATTTCCCTCTATTGGAGTAAAACGACTTCACTTCGAATTGAAGAGTTTTGATAACCAATGATGATGTCTTCGTTATGTTATCGAAAGAATAATTGATGAAATTGACCTTGTGTTCAACTATTCTGATGTTGATTTTAGCAAGTTTTTAGTTGACTTTGCAACATCACTTGTGCGAAGCGTTTCTTAGAAACATTTGCAACGTTAGACAGTTGCAAAACGGAATTTTTGTGACTGATCACATAGCTATAAATAACATATGAAGACAAAAGCACCACCGAGTAAAATGCCAGCGTACAGGTTCTGGTTTTTCAAGTTTTGCGCACATAACTCAGCAAAGTCAACAACAAGGCTAAAAGGAACAGATTTCACCGACACTGTGTCGTCATCATCAAGTCTAATGCAATTATGATTAAATTATAGATACGAGGGAAAGTCAGTTAGATGATCCAGAAATTACCTAAATTTTTGCTCTTCTGAATTAATTCGGTGGGTAAAAAAGTATTGAATAGTATTTGAGATTCAAATGGAAAGTCCTCAATGCTCGGGGGGGTATTGAACATTAAGAAATTATATAAAGTAAAAAAAAATGATGAAATATTTGAAAAGAGGTACTCGGAGTTAGCGCAGTAGATTTGAATATTGATTCTTCTACGTTACATGGTTGACGGGACCGCAAGTTACTAAGATGATGATGGAAATAGGCGTAGGAAATTAGTTAAAAGACATGTTATGGCGGTATTCACCATAAAAGTAATCAAATAACTATTTTTGAAAATCACTCGAAATAATACAGTATCAGTGATAAGATTTCAGAATGGTTATTCTTGATCAATACCATTCATATTCTTACGAAAACCTCTATGCTTTTTATCTAGTGTCGAAACTAGCATATCTGTCCAAATATTCGATTTAAGTTAGTCCAGATGGACATTTCTTGAGGTTATAGCTATATCATTATTTGTATATCAGTATAATGTATTTGTTGTTGTAGATATGGTAGTATGATGTTGATTCTTCAATGATTTGAATAATTGCCAATAAAGTTCAGTTTAGTTTTTGTAAAACTCATCATATATGTGATCTGTGAAAATGAAATATAAGAATTGTGTTTTTAACAATTGTACTTTTTCGTTGAATTGAATAAACTAAACTGTATTCATTAAATTGTCGTACCGAATTACACTCGAGCTTTTTTTGTCGAAGAAAACTTGACATTTAAGATTCGAGTTCAGTTTCCTTCTGGCAAATTAACTCAAAAAACTGACTGAAAAAAATTATTCGTCCTACGGACTCGTAATTTTTTCAGATACATTTGTTGTTGTAGATATGGTAGTATGATGTTGATTCTATAATCACTTGAATAATTGCCAATGAAGTTCAGTTTAGTTTTTGTAAAACTCATCATTCATTAAGAAAAAACTCATAGAACATATCAGCGAACACCTTCTATTTGACCCATGATTCAGAAATACGAACTAGCGCGGAAGCTCACAATTCTGATAGCCATTATAATAGTTACTTCGAATATTTATCAATTGTTTAAATATCGATTCGTAATTATTAAACAAAGAAGCTGTAGGTAGTTCATGTAGGTATAACAAAATCTGCATGCTGCACTCTGCTGGCTCAAAAGTGTATGGAGAAAATATTGATTTATGTTTTTGGAACCTATTATAAGACCAATGATCCGAATGACAACAAGAGATTTCAGATATACTCCAAACGTCAACACTTTCCAATGCATTAAGGACAGGTAAATTCAGAACTTCATGGTGCATTTCTGATCGGAATCTATGCTGCACTCTATTGGCTAAAAGTGTACAACAAAAAAAAAATATATGTTTATGGAAGCTATTATTAGACTAATAAATAACACGGGTGACAGCAAGAAATGAACTCATCTTTGATATAGATAGATATAGTTCAAACTTCAACACTTTTCAACCCATTGAGGACTGATGAATTCAGAACTTTATGGTGAATCTCTGATCGAAATTTTCCAAGCAGTTCTGAAATACCCTGTACAGGCAATATACCCATTGCATCGTGTCATAGAAAATTCCAAGATTGTAGAAAGACTCCAGAGCAAAAATGAATAATTTATTACTTACCTTCTGATTAGCGGTAGTCTACACAAAGATAAAGGACTGGACAAAGTTCATGAATAAGACTAGTAAATCAATGTCGTTTAATCTTGCGCTGTATTCGGCCGTATGTCTAGAAATTGATAACATGGCATTGCGATAAAAGCCTATGTTTCATAACGGAGTATTCTTTTCTAGTATAGTTGTGTACTATTCAAAGGTGAATTAGTTTCTTTGAGGTTAAGTTGTCGTGATAACATATCAAAACAACCAACAAGTTTGTGGGAATTTTCGTTTCCATTTTGCCAAGCAACAAATTTCATGTTAGTTGACTTCACATTGATTAATGCAGGGGATCATAGAGGAATTTGGAAAAAATAAGCCAACTTTGTTCCATATAATATATCATACCAATGAAATCAATAAAGAAAAATAGAACTTTTCAAACAGCCCCTCTATAGATATCTTTTGTTAAAAATAAGGTGAGTCTGTTATCCGGTAACTAGAACTTTTTGGAATACAAGCCACAGTGTACGAATCTCTAGGCAAAACGTGTAATTCGGAAAAAGATGTTGACGAAGGTATAAAGGTCACTTGACGAACGAAAACGTGTGTGTTCCGATGGTGATATTCCGCAAAAGAGGAAGCAGAAATTACCGTTTTCCTGAACTTTAAAGGATCAACTTCATGAAGAAGATAGAGTGCTACATTTTGACTTCATATTTAACCGATGTAACTTTTCCATAGATTTTTACCTTGATTTGACGAATAACTCCAAAAATGAGTTCCTCAAAATGTACTAACGTCAGTGAGACACCGACTATATTATGTTGATTTCTATAGTCACACACTGATGTATTCAAAGTTTGAACTTTGGTCTGTTGGTAGTATAAAAAAGAGATGCATATATGGCTATTCAATTCCACTATACAAAAACTCATTACCTAATGCGTTGAACAAAATACGAGAACATCTCTTCAAACAATTGAATTCATCGTCTTTTGTTTCTGAATTGCTCAGTCAGGGTCATTGCATCCAAGTGAATAGTTGTTAACGATTTCAGTTGGTGTTTATATAACATAGAGACCATGTCTTAACTCTGCTTATTATTCAAATTGTGTTCAAATAGAATTCAATTGCCTACTGTGGCTTCAAGTTTTGAACAAACATTCACTTGCATATATGTTACACAACGAGTATTTGAAACTTAGGAATAATGGAAGTTTTTTATTTTTATCAATAGGAGCAAGGAGAGTTAGGACTCGAATTACGGGGAGCTAGTTTTTCACAAATATTTTAATATGCAACTTTAATGATAATGGTATACATTGATTATCTCCTTTATTATATGAAAAATGTCTGAAATAACCAAGATCCTAACCTAAGTTTTGACAATGTTCCGGTGTTCCCTTCATTAAACACTCCTTCGATGCGCCCAGAAAGCAGAACCTTGTATCGGCTAATTGTCACTTGTGGTTAGCCGAAAAAGAATTTGATCATGAGTTGAGAATATCAAGTTCTATAGGTTCATTATATTTTCGTATCCTCTAACAAAGCCCTCCAATTGTTTTATACCAACATTACTAGAAAACTGTTGGATATGTGAGCAGAGATTCAGAGATTACAAGAAGTAACCGATTATTTTTCCATGTGAATTATCTCGTTCATGCTGATTACCTGTAAAAAGTGCATCAAATTACAACTCAATAATGAGCATCTATTGACCGATATAAATCTTGCGGTGAAAAGAGCTCGTCTAGATCATAACAGATCAGCCGTCTGGAGCATAATAAAACAATAATACGCTTCATAAATGGTTATGATATCGGCAGGAAAGAGTTATGTTAGTGTTCTTGACCGAATAACCAGATTTTTTATCCTGATTATACGCTCAGATCTGAGCCATTAGTTGTTCGGTATTTCAAATGTTTTTCTCGATATAGGCAGTAAAAATAGAGAAATGAGGTGAAGTCCTGTATAAGGTACTAAATCTTAGAGTATTATATTGATCATTCAAGTGTCTGGGAGTGGTAAATTGCTTATTCAAGTTTCTTTGAGGGAAGTTGATCCCATTGTAGGTACCTATAGAAATGTTTCGAAATTCACGACTTAGTCGGTGAGCCTACTCGAAGACTGGAAAAAATCAACAAATAAAAGAAATTACCAATACGTCGAAGCCTGTCCAGCTATTTTCACCGTAGGTTGATGGACTAACATCTGCCAGAACCCAGATATCAGATTGGGCCAAAATAGATATATCGTAAGAGAAATAAATAATATTGAACTAATTTGGATGTACATTGAAAAAAAAGTATGAACCTAGCTTTTCTCCTTTATTTGGAATTTGAAGCGAACATGTTCGAACACGTGAATTTTGCTTTCGAAAGGGACACATTTTTATCATTTTCAAATAGGAAGTGGGGTTGAGTGATAAATAATGTGAAAAGGTACGACATTATTTTCCCAATAATTTTCTAAAATCGACGTGAAAGACATCAACCTGATAATTTTGATACAAATGAGTTTTGGGATTCAAAAATCAAATTAACTATGAACATTTATCAATTACTTTACATTTTGCAGAAAGCAAGATTTCAATGTTGAAATTTTTTATTGTAGTCATATTCTTCATATATCGTTCGCTTTTTTTGTTTTTGTAAATTCATTTATTTATCGTAGAAGAAATACAAACAGGGCCATAAGGCCCTAATTACAGGATTTCTCTCCTGAAGCTAACTAGAAACTAAATGCTACTATAAATTGGTACTCTCCTCTATACATAACATATGGCGGTACATGTATAAATCGATATACAAAAATACATATCCAATATTCCCGAATAGGAGAAAAAGACAAACAAAACTACCTCATTCAGAAATACAAAAAAAAAGGAAAAATGTATCGTTACCCCTATATCTCTAAAATCAATATATACTAGACAGGATCATTTGAGAACACCTGGTTAAATTTGGGAAACTATAATGAGTAAAATTAATATGATTAAGATTCTTCCATGACGAACATTGTTAACAAAATGTCGACGTTTCGTAAACACAATTTGAATTGATTATAATTGATATTGCACATGTCAACTGAAATTTTATGCGCATGCTTATTTACTGTTGCGCACATACTATCGAATTTGGAGACCTGAGAATGTAAAAAAACGAAAGAAGATACGAATCAGTTACTTCATCAATGAGTAGTTTGAAAATAAACAATATTTTTTGCCGAGTTCGTCTATTTTCCAATTTATCAATACGAAATTCTCTTCTGTGTGGCTCGTATGAAGAGTGTCTCCTGCACCAACACCATATTTCTTGTAATATAGGTAGGCAATAAATTTATTTTGGATTGTTTCAATCGTTCAATTGATTGCATCTGTTAAAGACTATGCCCAAAATGTGTCCCACCCACAATCGTGTCCGTGCAATCTTTTAATGGCGATTTCAGACTTGAGGAATTGATTAAATCGAGGCGTGTCCTATCGAAAAAAAATGATAAATGGTTGTGTCAATTGTGAGCAATAAATTTTTATGGACAGAAATGAAAAAAATCCTTCATATTTTTCCGTTATATTTGAAAACCAAATCAGAGAGAATCTTCAGAGCATCTACAATCCATGATAATTCAGAACTGGATTTTCAGAAATCGTACAAAATTGTGAGAATAACTCAAGGCAAGTACGATGCGCAAAGTGTATATTATCCGGTTGAGTTTGTTAAGATCTATATTCAAGTCATTGCGTAAGAAAAGGGAGCGTCCGTAGGAAACCATCTTCTTAAATGCCATTCGTGATGGTAATTTCTTTAGACGGATTGCTCTTTCGAAAGATTCCTTGAAAAGTAATAGAAATAATCGTTCGCCTCGCACCATGTGCAATTATCGAGAAAATGACCATTATTTGCTTGTTATAATAAAATAATAATTTGCTGTTGGATCTGCTAGTTTGAAATGACTCGGACTGTAAAGTGGATATTCAAATGTAAATGATTTCGTTAGTTTTAAACTCATAAAGTATGCATGCAGAAAATGAATCTCAGGGTGCCAAATGATCCAGCATGAATCATGTTCGGAGCGATGCTGCTATATTATGAAACCAGTTTTTGGCGGTACAATTGACTGAATCGAAAAAAATATGGCCAAATATTCTTATAGGGGTTACTTCGAGAGAATCAATCCTGAGAAACGGATCACGAGAACCCAGTGCCGTATAAAAATATTAGTTCCGGAACAAAATACATAAAAATCCTGGTACTTATACCTGAAAAATCGTTAGTACAAATTCTCGATATCTCGCATTATTGATTTTGTACAATTTCAACAAAATAAATTTCTTCAACGTCCGACGGCAGTTTTGTAGATCATAGATATTTGAGAATACTCTCCTGGAAGAACTATTTGGATTTTTTTTTTCACTAGGCACGTAACAATCATCGTCACTGATGCTGGCAAAAATATGTTGAACTGGGAGATTCTGGAAAACAACCAGTAATTAAGACAGAAAAATCATGCGTTCTATTAACAACTGACATCGATTTTTATTCTGAAATCCTCGAAACTATCTTATACTTTCGAAATATGTGTTGAAACAATCATATAGTTTCTAACGCTAAGATATAATTTTGTTAATAGCGCCGAATTCATTCATCTCCATGATATATCAAGTAGCTATCGCAATGATAAAAACGTGGAAAAGACAACGTGAATTGAAACGAACAAAACTTATTGGAATAGAATATTGAGTTTATCGGAACCTCCAAAAGCATTCAAATTTCAAATCAAATCGAAGTATCAACCTGTCTTAGGTGGCTATATACTGGTGTGTTTACTCCATATAAGAGGTTGTCAGCAAATCAGACGACTGATATGGCCAACTTGATGAAAAATTTGATGATGTAGGCGTAGAAGTACTGCAAAAAATCCGCCAGGTACCGGCACTCTTGCAGTGGAGATGACAGTTCTGTGTTGCCAAGTGGCCATGTCGTTGCGAATTCCGGTCTGTGTGCTGAAAAAATTAATTGATTGTTGATATTTTCATTCAAGCAACTATTATGCACAATCCGAGTGATCTCAACTCAAAATCTCGGTTTAGAAGTAGTAACACTATTATTCAGCCCAATATTCACGTTAATGCGTGTGGTGTTTTCAATAACCTCACATATCCAGTCCCGATAAATTCTCTATCCTTTAACAAAAACATCAGAATTGGCAACATCGTGTTCCATGGATCGAGTGATCACGAAAATTAATGGAAATTTTTGATTACCAGCGCTCCCTCATGGCCACTGATGAACTACCACACCTTGTTCACAGGTTCGTCTGAATTGAGATGTCTATATACTGGTGTTTCTAATGTTGCGATATTCAGGGCTATTCACTAAGTAAAGTGGTTAAAGGATAGAAAATTTATCGGGACTGGATATGTGAGGTTATTGAAAACACCAAAACGCGCCAAATTTGTGTTTAACTTTATGCGTTATTTATTCCATGTAGTTCGAAAATAATTTCTCAGTTGGAATAAATTTGCATTGTGTTTCTACTGATCTGGACCAGAATTCGCAACGACATGGCCACTTGGCAACACAGGACTGTCATCTCCACACACCAGTATATAGCCACCTTAGTCTGAATCAATATCGCAACATTAGAAACACCAGTATATAGATATCTTAAACCTGTCTATAAAATGTCTACACAAATCTTGTGTACTAGTGATTCTATTGGTGAACGAAATATTCCGACAGAGTTCAGCCAATGAGACCGTCAGTATCGAAATTTTCTCGTGAGCTGTCGCTTGAATTCAATTACAGCATTGAAAAATCGCATTTGCATCATTACCTACCGTCAAAAAATAAAAGCTCTCAATCGTTTTCTCAGATCGAGAGGAATTGACTAAACAAAAGCATATCAGTCAACGAACCAGGGTTTCTATGCATTTTGTTCCGGAAACTAAAAAAATCGGACATTCGAAAATATTGACTTCTGATATCAATATTTTTTACGGCACTGGGCTTCATTTTTGGGTATGAAAATAAGTTTTTCCCTGTAGATATATGTTAATTTTTCAGTTAAAAACTGATGGCATAGTACTATAAGTTGTTCTATATAACACCATGGTTCTAAACATGATCCATGCTGGGTCATAGAGAAGTGTTATGGTTTTGGAAGTCTATTACTTGAAGGGAGGTTGATAAAATTCCGCAATCTCAAATTGATAAACCCCACGTTTTTGAAAATCCATTCTTCAATAAATGACATTATGTTCATGAAAATTAAAACGAATCAATTATAGAGAACCAACTTATCAATTTATCTGTAGGCATTTTTGAGTTCGTTATTTTCTAATCTCCCATGGTTTTCAAATTGAATATGAATTTGAATATGAATAGGCACAAGTAAGATTGTTGTCACTTCATTTGTAGTTATTCACATACCAAGAAAGAAAAATAATGATTTTTCCCGGGAGAAAAAAAAGCATTTCCCTTCTGAAATATGTATAGTTTTCTGGACTACCTTCAAGATCGTCCTTTTTATGTTCTGAAAATTATTTTGTGTGGATACTTTCAAGACAACAGAAGAACATTGTTTATTCAACCTTTTAAGTTACTTCTGTTTTGAAAGAAAAGCTCTCATTGCATCTTCTGACTGATAAATAAAAGAAAATGAAAAAATTTTATTTTGTGAGAATATCAATGAATTGGAGTAAAAATGTTTTCCTCTATCTGCGTATCTTGCAAACAATTGTATCGGTCTGTTTTTTGCAATACGTCGAAGGCGTCATTCCAAAGAAAGATTAATCTCTCTCACATTATGGAGTAAAACCGCATCTTGTCGGAAGTAGATCTCATTCAGTCGATCTACGTGTTCATCTTCGAGAATCACTAAAGGTGGTCCTTAGAAACGCAAACAAACTACATAAAGTACGCAGGTATTTTAATTGGTATACGTACATGTACATCTCATGCAGCTATTTCAGAAAACTCACTATGCTTGTTCTGAAAGATTATTAATATCGCAGGTTGTTAAAAAATTATAAGAATCGGAAAACTCGAGATACCAATATATTTACTCGAGTGAACTCAGTTCAGTTGCTAGGCATTAGCAAACTGGAGTTTGTACAGCTGGACCCAATTCACTATTGAAATAATGTTTCTTGGGTATTTGATGTTCAACGTATTCCAGTGAAATAGAAAGTGCTGAAATTGTATGAGAATTATCCATGGTTTATCGACAGCCATAGGTTATGCTCTCGATTATCAGTGCCATAATTATAAAGAGATGCATTTTCTGAAGATTAATTCCAAGATAGCTGAGATATTTGCCTTGGAGACTCGCTAAATATATTCAGAAGCTTACAGGAAGTAACGTAGTTTTTGGCACGAGCCACTTTCAAGAATCGACCTTGAATGGTTTATATCATCAGAGAGCACTGCTGATCGTAATTCTGAGCATCGAGGAAGACAACTCTGTTGAAATAGTCACCTTCGACATTTGAATACTGGACAGCCTCACTGATTCCTCAACCTGTCTGTTCGTGTTGATTATATTCGTTTTCTTTGTCGTTTTGTTGGTATAGCTATAAACTACGCCGATGGTCCCTTGTACTAGAAAATTATTCGAATTGCTGGAGAGTAAGTGAATTTTGTGGAACAAGTTTTGTGATGCTCCATAACAAGAATTGAACTTCGTCCAATTATATTGGATGCCAAGTTGACTTGGAATTCGTGTTGCCTAATTCTTAATCTTTCGAAACATCTTCAGTCTTGTTGTAAGGAGCTTTCTTGTTTCAAAATTTTGTTAGCGGCTAAAATGCAGTCTGCGAAGTAGAGTGAGTCGTGTTTTTTGTGTCTTTGTTGTACTGGTATGATCGAATTTATACGGAAGCGCAGAAGGGCCATACCTTTTGTCAATTTTTCCATAATTTCGACTTTTCAATTGGGAATTCTGATTTTAAAGTCTGAATTCCGACTTGAATATCAGAATTCCGACTCGAAAGACTAAATTCTGACGTTTATCTGAGAATTCCGACTTCAAAATCGGAATTCCAAGATAAACGTCAGAATTCAGATTTTAAGTCGGAATTCTGACTTTCTTCTCTGAATCCCGAGTTCGAAGTCCGAATTCCGACTTTTATATCGCAATTTTTGTTTTAGAAAGTCGGAATTCACTTCACAGTCGGAAATCCGAGATAAAAGTCAGAATTCCGAGATGACAGTGGAAATTCTGAGATATAAATCGGAATTCCGATATAAAGGTCAAAATTCTGAGATAGAAGTCGGAAGCTCGAGATTCAAGTCGATTTAAAGTAAGAATTCGGAGATGAAAAGTCGAAATTATGGAAAAATGAAATTTGAAAAAGGTATGGCTTTTCTGCGCTTCCGTGAATTTACGAATTTTTTTAAAAATCAGCAGAACGAGAGTAGTTCACCCGCTACTAACCAACTCCACTGTATAATATGATGAAATCGAAGTGAATGACACAGCGATTCGACCCATCCTTGCCCTTGAAACTCGACTGCATTTTGGGAGCCCGTTCTCCATCAAAATATTATTGAGGCTATAAAAAACCGGATTTGGCTGAGCGTCTCTTTGACCCGCCACCTGTTTTTAATTGAGGAGGGTCGGAACAAAAAACAGCTTGAATTTTCTGACCTCGCAGGAATCATTTTCAGTTGCTGCGAACAGAGACATGGATTAGTCTGCCTATTTGTCAACGTGGCCAATAAATCTGAAGTCGAAAACAATGGGTCGATATAGATGTAAATCTTCGAGGATGTTTTTTGATTCGTTTTCTCCAATTCATAGCTGAAAGAATACAAAACTATGGAAGAAGCGGCATTCCAATGAGATGTATATATTATTCACAGACGTTTGATTCCTTTACAGTAAGAAATGAAGAGTATCTACCTAACTATATAGAGATAGTTGCTTGTCGTAATTACAAGCATCGAGATAGAGGGTTCCGTTATATTCTCTTTCGATATCGAAATACTAGGAAGAGGAATTCTTAAGATATTTCAGCTTTCAATTCCACCTAATCATGGAAACAACATTCTATTTTCTAAATGCCTTGCGTTGTCTGTCCCTAAAATGTATCAAAAGCAGCAGCGTTCCTTGTGAGAGTTTGAAAGATCAGCATACCATTGCTGGCAGTGCATTTTCAGATATAAACCATATCTATTGTTTTCTTCTTATTTGGTATTCATTTTCGTGAAACACCCATTTTTTTTCAATATTTCACATAATCTTGTTTCACTTTCCGGAAATTGTTAAATATTTTTATATACAGATTCACACGAAAGGTTAACCTTGTAATGTTTAAAGAACACCGTTTGAATCAAAGGACAGGAGATACGAATTGACACTCACTCTGAATTTCTGAAGTTTGTATGCCTCAGGAGAAACCTTTTTCGTTGAGGATTTCCAAAGTGAGCTATTTCATTCAAAAAAGATCCCTGAGCAAAAGAGGTTAGAATCAGTTAGAATCAAGAAGTTTCAATGAATGTTTTGGTGCTGAACCCCACACATGAGAACTATATTCCAAGACAGGCCGTATCTGTGCCTATGTGATCATCAGAAGCTGACGAGAAGTGAAGTATTCCTTCGCACGAAATTGAAATCCAAGCTTCTGTGTGTTATATAAATTTTTGCCCCCATATTTTCACCAGGATAATATTGACTCATTGTATATTGACAACAACAACAACAACAACGAACAACAATTGAGAACTCACACCCTCACAACAGAAAATGACGATTTACCATAATCTCTGTGCTCTTTAAAAAAATCGAGTCAAAGAGATTCGGCTCAAACTTTTTCAATTCATGTAATCCGAAATATTTAATTGAAATATATATACTCCAGTCTATGACGGTAAAAAAAGTGTAAATTGTGTATTTATCCCATACAGCACGGATTCGTATGAAAATTTGGATATAGGTTCTACTTAGCCTCTATTTCAAAATCTACCCTGTGCCGAGGGTTGCTTTTTTGGAGGGGGGGGGTAAAAACCACCCCTATTCGAAAAAAATATCAAAATTTTAGATTGGAGCATATAATAAACTGAAATCATTTTTATATCGGTAAAATCAATCAATTGATAATTTTTAATATAATTTATGGTTCAGTAATCAGTTACAGCCCTTATTCCCCCCCCCCCTTCTGACAGAATATCATCAGAATTTAATAATTAACATGTTATTTGGCAGTTATTCAACTTATTCAGTATCTATTTGCATTCAATTTGAGATTTAGCTTCTATCTACCAATCTACCATCTACTTCAAACCCTGCCTGGGGTTGATTTTTATTCATCAGAGGTGAAAACTACCCCTATTCAAAAAAATTTCGAAAATACTAGTTTTGAGCGTGCAGTCATCTGTACTTAAATACGTTCAATTAACCTTGATGAACAATTTCTGATCTATTAAACAGTTTCGACCCCTAAAAACCACCCTTATGATAGTTTTCATAAAAAAATTATATCGAAATTGTTATTGAGGGAAGGGGAAACCCTGAAAGTTACCTCTGTACTCAAGGTTGCTTTTGATTTGTTAAGGGTGAAAACTACCCCATTAAAAAAAGGTCAAGTCTAAATTTGGATGTGTGATCGATTGAAATTATCTTCAAATGTATTTGAAATATTTTTCAACAACTTTTATTTAATAAAATATTTAGACTTTTCTATTGTCTCATCGAATTATCTTGGCACTCCATTTATTCATTCATATATATATATATATATATATATATATATATGGCGAACGGATAAACTCCCAGAAAACCAATTCCGCATACTCAAGCATCCGTGAAAACCTTCACTGTAACATATATATATATATATATATATATATAATAATCATATAGTTCCACTAGGCCTAAAATATAGTTACTACGTGTACAAATGTACATACTCTAATTTCTACAAAAATTGTTTTTAGTTTTTTTCCCATAACTTAGTCTTTAAGCAATCAAATCCACCAAAAAAGTTTTTTGTAGCTTTTTTCAAGAGCTATGAGCTCATTCACATGATTTTTTGTTTCAGATTATATTTTTGAAAAGGTTCATGCTGAAAAGGCTTGAAAAAGGTACTTTGCGCGAACCCTCACAATATTTAACTGACCATATATTACTCTATTTTCATCCTGCAGAAAAAAATTGAACACCAAAATTTCCAGAGAAGAATAACCATGAATTCTTCACTCTGGAAAATTTTGCATGTGATCAATACTTTTCGAGTTATTTCGGAGAAATGGTGATTTTTCGCTGTATTACGTATATGATTTTTTCTATTCAATCTGAATTTTTTCCAAAACTACTTACTTTCAATTGATGGAAAACTCAAAACTCATTAAACGAACAGGAATTAAGTGAATTGTGGAGTAACAACGATATTTTTCAAAGGGGGGGGAAGAGAAGATGAGTTATTCACAATTTTTTTCAACGAAAAAATAGGATTCAACATTATTTCCTTTATTTCTCGGTCAGTTTTGATGCTAGAAACTTCCATAAATAACAAAAATGAAGGATTTTTGAAGGACTCCAAAAAAGGTCCAATGAGTTTTTCCCGAAGAATGCATTGGTTTTTGGTTATTGTACGTAGAAACTTTCAATTTTGGTGTTTGAAAATACCAATCAACTTTCAACAAGCTATTATCCAGCTTGTAGTTGGTTTTGCATACATCACAAATTAACGATCTTCGTTGTTTTCACAAAATCTACAATTTTGCTCTCCGCAGGTTTTTCTATTAGATGCATATTTTTCCAGTTATTCGCGATAAAGGATCTGAAAACGTGTTTTTTCTGCCTGAAAACCGACAATTTCACTCGCGAATAAGTCGAAAAGTATTGGGTAGATTTTGAAAAAGAGGGTATGTAGATCCTGAATCGAAATTTTCATACGAATCGGTGTTGTATGGGATAAATACACGGGAAAATGGTCATAGACTGGACTAATATGGTCTTTATGAGAGTTATGAAGCTTCATCTTCCTGAACGCGTGAATGAGTATTTGAAATAATTTGGTGTTTCTGCTGAGAAAGGACATACTCGTCCCCTATGTGTGAAATTACAGTTTGAACATGTGGTTTGAAATTATTGAATGATTTAGGCGATTCTCCAAAACTTACAAGTCTTCACAACCTGTCAACAGTAGACCGCATCAAAAAGCCGTCAAAGATCAGTATCCAAGAGAATAGTGTAATATGCTCAGACCTGTAGTGGTACCAGATGAAGTGGCAACTTCATTTCAAGCCATGGTACAAAGGTGAACATGTGGCGTTCTAACAGGCACTCAAAAGGAAAAAGTTATAGCTCACATGATTTTTCCAGAGCAAAGAGAAACCTCATTAGATCCTTGCATGACAATGAACGGGGGAAAAAAATATTCGATTATCAAGATCTACATAACTTCATAACAATAGGATGGATTCATACTCATCCTACCCAAACAGGATTCCTCTCAAGTGTTGTTGTTCACACTCATTGTCTTTATCTGCTACTGATGCCGGAAGCTATTGCCATAGTATGCTCGCCAAAATATCATGGAACTGAATTATTTATATTAAGTCTCCATGCTCGAAAATTCATTGCGAATTGCCGAAAGAGTGGATTTCATCCCATCCAACTGAACCACCATTATTCAAGTAGCCGATCATTTCATTCTGGTGTATGAAACACAAATCCTAGCAGATTTGGAGGATCGGTGTCAAGTAGATGCTATCTACACCGATTTCTCCAAAGCTTTCGATAGAGTTGATCATAACATCTTAATCAACAAACTTGGCATTCTGGGGTTTGATGATCAGTTGCTCTTGTGGCTGGAAAGCTTCCTGACAGATCGAAAACAAACAGTGAAAATCAGCAATAATTTATCCTACGAAATTGAGGTTTCATCAGGTGTACCTCAGAGTTCACACTGTGCTCCTCTTCTTTTCAACCTGTTCGTTAATGACATTGGAAACTTCATTTCAAACAGTGAGTATCTACTATTTGCTGACGATTTGAAGCTCTATAAGACTGTCCGTTCTTCACGTGACCAGACGCTACTACAGTCAGATGTAAACAAACTCAATGAATGGTGCAACTTGAATAAACTATTTCTGAATATAAATAAATGCTGCTACATTAGTTTTTTCAAAAAAAAATAGAAAAATTGATACTACATAAACGTTGAATAAGAAGATCTTAAATATGTTACTTCTGTTAAAGACTTGGGAATAACAATCGACGAACAAGTGAATTTCTCAAATCATATAAACTCAGTGTCTGTAAGTTCATCGAAAATCTTAGGGTTTGTTCTACGTAATTGTCAGGATTCATCATTGAGCTCTATCAAAACAATATACGTTTCTCTGGTGAGGTCGAAATTGGAATATGTATCGATTGTTTGGTCTCCAATGTATAATATTTACATCAAAACAGAAAGGGTCCAGAATAAATTCCTAAGATATTGTTCATATAAGACTAATACGATTTTAGAAAATCATAATTACTCCCCGATACTACAGCTTTCGAACTTGGAAACGTTGGAAGATAGAAGAACACTTAATGACTTAACTTTTATATTCAAACTCTTGAACGGGATGATCAATTGTCCAGAATTGCTTGCAATGATTGATTTTAATGTTCCTAATCGCTCCCTCAGATTCTCAAATACATTCCGTATACCATTTCACTCAACAAATTATGGACAAAACTCTCCTGTTGATAGATCATTGAGGATAATTAATGAAAAAAATGTTGATCTATTTAGTGGATCAATTATGAAATTCAAGACCACTGTGAGAATGTTGTTTCAGTATGTATGCCTGACTTTGCACTAGTTTTGTAGATTTCTGTATATTTTATCAGCAATTATTATTTTTGCCTTTCGATTGTACTTCATGCATATTGGAACTCAATATAGGTTAAGTATAGAATTAGTATGTTGAATATGTTAACTTATTTTAACACTATATAAACAGTATTCTATTGTATTGTAATGGGGTTTTTCCCGTAAATAAATAAATAAATAAATGAATAAATTTCAGAATTGAACAATGCTCCTCTAGAATTATTGGTTCTATGATATGCATCTTGGATCTATACAAGGCTCAACACATCCACTTTCATATTATTTCCTCGGTTATGATATAATTGAAGATTAAATTCATTTCTTAGTAATGAATACAGCATTTTGGGCTAGTATCAGAGTATTCATTCACAATGTTTGATCTTATTCCTCTTTGGATTCTGGTTTCATCAGTAGATATAGAAGCCCTATGTATAAAGTACTGTAGTCATTTGCAAAATATGCACTGACCAAAAAAATCTTTCCAGAGAATCGATGACTATATCAGCTATTCTTGAGTATATCCCTAGTGATGAATTTATGGTGTTCGCACATGAACTCCTCAATACTATGTTATAACACCCTGTATATCAAGGAAACATTACTAATGCGATAATAAATTTCGAGTCTTAAATATGCGCACATGCATACATCAAGTGAACACCCATAACGAAGAGAACCCATAAAATAAAATTCCTCATTCAAGTTTGAGGCATAACGGGACCGTTTCATTTGAGAGGAAGATGGCCAATTTCATCTCGTCTGGGTGCGTCTCAGCTTGCCCAACAGGTTTGATTATAAGCAGATCTGGAAAAAAAATTGACCCAGTTGTAATTGAGGAGCTACAGAGTGAAAAACATAAAAAACACTTCTATGGTCGATCACTTCGAATGCTGATGTTATTTTTTTCCCTTTAACAGAAGACATAGCCTAGAGCTGGCAATGGACGGTTAACGTTCCTTCAATGATTTATTGACAGGGAAAAGTAACTAGTTAGCGGTAGTCTCAGAAACACATTTGCCTCAAAATTGCATTGACAAAACAAATATTACTTCAATAATTCTCTCAATACTGATAATCAGGTTTTCTGAGCTGAATAAGGGTTGGTTGAGCTTATACTCAGTCATTGAAACTACAAATCAGTGTCACACTTACTCCTCAATCCCGTTAGGCAAATAATTTCAATAAAATACGAAAAAAATTCTTTCATAAATTCTGTAAAATAATTTTTATGCAGAATCTGAAGCAGAATGGACCAAGGCATCACGTTGTCCCATACAAATTTGGCGCCCGTTTTCCACACCCGAAACATGGTAAAGCGGAATGAAATCCTGTCTACTGGTTCTGAGCTACCTCCCCACAAGGTTTCAGCCAATATATATATATATATATATATATATATATATATATATATATATATATATATAATATAGAAGATATAAAACAAATCAGAAAAGAAAGTTAGTGCTGTTTCACGTTGTGATTCTCATCAGCCGTGGGTTGGCAAGATCAAAGACACTTCAAGAATTGATATAAATAGAAAAAAAAATTGTCCCAAAAATAGAGCCTTGGGGGGGGGCTTTGTTGAAGGGTTATCTCTCACTTGATCAATATAGAGAGGGAGAAGCAATAGATAATTCAGTGTTCTATTTGATGAATATCTATTGATTTTATGAATATTCTGTTCGGATTATTGAGAAATTTTTATGACACTGGTTTCCAACTTATTGGGCAAGAGACCCAAAGGCAACAAACACCAGGCACCCGTTACCAACTACAGTTTTTTTTTATTTCAGATAAATCACTTAGAAAAGCGAGATGAAGGCTTAAGCAGTCGAATGAAAATTCAAACTGCTGTTCTTCAATTTCGAATCTCATAAATATCAATGAAGTTTTTGTTTAGCGTAGCGGCTTTTTCTTCGAATGTATTTTATATTTATTGCTCGGAGTTCATAGCTTCCCAAAATGGAATGACCACCATACACTCCTTGAGCCCACACAGTTTCATAGTCACCGATTGGCGAGTGGTCTTTGTAAAAGTTGATCCTGATGTCATTCAAGCTGGTATTGGAGATGTTGCGTTGGCAGAAAAAAGATTCAGATAACGTTGAATAGTTGTCAGAATTGCAAATGAACGGTGTTTATTCTCGCAATATACTGGGTGACTCTTGTTTTGTGATTTGGCTATAAAACTAGTGGAGATGATCAAAATCCTACCATGCCGATATCATATAATGTCTATGACTAGAGATGAAAAAACAATTTGCATCTTTTCTTGAAACTCAAACAATTACATCTCAATGGTCTACTGCTGGATTGGTTCGAAAGTTAATCATCTAACCGCAAATAAACTGCTACCCAAGGGATTTCTTAGGGACATCACTTAAGACATCTGTTATCCGACATATTCATTAATAATAGTAATAATAATAATAATGAATCATCTTTATTTAATCTCATTACATACAGTGATGTTCAAAGGATGTAAGTTCAAGTAACAGTTCTGGAATTGAGAAACTCCATTTTCAAAAACAGGTTAGAAATGATATTCAGATAAATGTATGCAATTGATGGGAATGATGTTTTCAATTATTCATAGTTTCCCCCAAGGCCAGTTTCACAAACAATGATCGTCTTTGTGGTCACTCAACCCATAATTTCCTGGTCAGCTATTCTATCAAGCTCAATGCTTGAGCACCTCTTGTGAAACCCATTTGAATCTGTAGACTTATGGGTCAGATCTAACCACTAGGTTTCATATATTGTAAAATTGGCCGTTATTTGCCAACGACTTGGAGTTGTACTCTATGATTGGCGAGAACTCTCTGATTGAGAAAATATTCAGACATATTCAGATAAATCAATCTCTCTCGAGTGTTCTAGAAATTCGATTTCTAGATATGATAATTAACGACAATCAGGGATCTAGATGCACCTTTTAATTAACTTGCAATGGCCAATGAATTGAATATTTTCACACGTCCCATGTTTCCTCATAAATTCTGTCACAGTTGTCAAAATAATAATGAAAATAAAACAACTTGCTATTATTTCGTACAAAAAATAAGAAATCCTGATTGATGAGGATCCGCTCTCACTTTAATTCCTAAGAATAATAATGATAATATCATTCATATAACGAACATCACAATACAGTCTTAGTAATGATAGAATGGCGTCTACAATACATAACCAAAGAAAGGAG
Organism: Zygogramma bicolorata; assembly: GCA_032362365.1. Lineage (NCBI taxonomy): Eukaryota > Metazoa > Arthropoda > Insecta > Coleoptera > Chrysomelidae > Zygogramma > Zygogramma bicolorata. The sequence continues at coordinate 520,092 of JAVJAQ010000699.1, forward strand.
TGAAAATTATGTTAGCTGATGAATACATTTTTGAGATCGCAATTGAAAAAAAAAGACAAAATAGAATAATCAAAGGTCATTTGAGAAGTGACGAGTCAAAATTCATGAATACGTTCAGTGTATAGTTCAATTTCAGATAGTAACGGAAAGTTGTGCTTTCAAACATATTTTCAATTGCCTTAAGACTTGGGGCTAATGCCAATTTTTCCAACGAATCATGAATTGTGTATGGGAAAATTCAAATAGATTTTTTTCCTAGTCGAATGACTTTGATTTATAGCATTCGGGTATTTTTTAACGAATATGAATATTTTTAATATGTACATTCTGTTGTTAATAGTTGATTCGTTCTGAATATTTTTCCTCAAGAATTATTGCGATTTGAATTAGGTGTTCACATATTTTTTTTTAAACTGAATACTTTCTGGAGTTGATAGTTTCCTCAAACTGATAGTGATATACGATGAGAGTGACACTTCAGTTGAGATTTCTTGAATGAATTCCAGGGCTACATAAAATAGAAGATAATTCAGAAGAGAGATACATAGAAACTGTTGAAAATTTTTCTACCCAAGGCGATAAACATCAGTTGAAAATACTACAATGCATAAGAAAGATGACTATTTGTTCAACGGTCACTTGATAAATATTCAGAAAAAATACAACTATCTCTGTAGTGAATCCAATAAAATCGAATATCATTAGCCAGATATATACAATATTTCTCTAGTTAATACATGATGGATAGTGAATAACATCCAACAAAACATCTAGACACGGATCTTCAAGAAAATAGTCTCGATCTTGTTTCAAAACATCGAAAGTGGAAAATTTCCTGAGCACAAATTCCAGATACGAATCTCATTATGTCTTTTACAATTTACAAATTCCGGAAAATGCTCGCGCCAGTAATAGGAAGTCAGTGCCACTTGAAACAAGTATCAATTATTGTGAAATATTAAAACGCGCATAAATTCAACATATCTGTTAGATAATTGTCTAGGCCAATCATTGAATCTCCAGTCGAGCCCAGACATAAAAACACCGTTAGGCTTGTGGTACTGATGAACTCCTCAATACCGGAGGCTGCAAACTTACTCTTCATGATGAATCGGAATTTCTTTCGGACATCATGCATGTTTCGATGATTTACGAAGGAGAAACGGGTTTCATTTTTATCGAAGCTTGCTTAGGATAAGTTGCATCTAAACCGAAAGAACATTCCGCAATAATGTAACTCTTTTCATTATTGTCCATTTTTACTGCAGCACCGAGGGATAAATCTCTATGCATTGGAAACAACATCACTTTATAGTTTGGCACAATTCGTTATTTTCAAGTTTCCTTTGTGAGGGAAATAATAACCTTTATGTGAATGTCGATTTTATATTCAAATATTTTCGGTGGTATATAAAGAGAAACATTCCATGAGAGTTCAGTTAATTTTTCATTTTCCTTCATGAATAAAATAATATCTATATAATATGAATGGCGATATTGAATGGGTTTCTTCACTTCAGTCGCATCAGTTGATATCAAATTACTTCCATATACCACAATAAAATGCATACCAACTTCTCAATGCAGAATTGATGCATTTTTCGAAATCAATGAGGAAACCTTGGAAAGATTCTTCTTCTATCACTTTCAATATCAGAAGAGGCTACGTATCTGATGATCATTTTCTCAATATAAAATCATAACGGTTATTAATTAATTCAAATAAATTCAGAAGAAATAATATATCGATGATGAAAACAATGATTATTCGAGATAGAGCTGTAAAACTTTGCCATCAACTGTATCCAATTGTTTCAAATTGAAGATGTACACTTTTTTCCCCTTGTTCTGGTTATAGTAATAAAAACGTTTATTGCTTTTATTATTATGAAGAAAAATATCGATGAAGAATATAAAACACCAGTTTCTCTTCCAAACACTACTTCAACCACTTTCGAGAAGTCACATTGTTGCCTGGTTCTTCATGAAAATTATTCAGAATTGCACGAGAGCCCCACGTTGGGCGCCGTGTTTTTACATTCTGGGGTGTTTTTTTTTTAGTAATTGTTCTGATTATTATTACGAATAACATTATTTTCTGCAGTAAAAGTTATTTAACGTTTGCCCCTGAAAATCTCGTTGCACAAAATAAAACTTTTTCAGGAGGTTACATGAACAGCCATTTGCAGATGCCTGAAAACTATTATATATGGTGGAAAATGAATAATGAAAGATTCGAGTCGCTTTTTTATGAATTATTAGACTCTATTGAGATACGGCCTCATCACTTGAAAACCATTGCGGATACTCGCTATCAAAACATCGTGAATAAAATCATCTTGAGATTTCATCATTAGTTTATTTCATCAAGATTTCCATCAACTTATAATATTTGCTCAACTTGAATCAATTTCATTTTAATCTCAATTTTTTTAAGTTTATTTTTTTCACCCACGAATCTGAAACGATTTTTCAATAGAGTTGAGAACTAAGTTCAAACCACTTCTTCTCACTTGAATCAATACTTTCTGCTACAGCCATTTCAAAGAAACCTAAAAGTTTATAACTTGCTTACTTTCATAAACGATAAGATTCGAATCTTCGTTGTGGAAGTTGAAGCTTTTCATAGACATCAATTACCCTTTAGTAGCCCCATATGAACCTCATTCGGAAGGTTAGCTAACCCTAGTCTCTAGATTTAGAACCAATTATCTTCACCTGGAGATGCTCACCTCAGTTTGGTGTCAGGAAAGTTGATCTCTACAAAAATTTCTAACTTGCAGACAAATTTTAGCATCCAAAGCAAACATTTCTGTGATGTTTTTTTGGTATCTGAAAATGTTAAAAAATTCTTCGTAGTTTTTTGGGCACAGGTTGAAAAATTAAGATTTGATTTTGGAATCTATATGAATGTTGAAGGACAGCAAATCCTCCACCACTAAATAAGGACATATGTTTACGAAATATCCATCCCAACAATAAAAATCTGACATTCTATCGAACTGAAATAAATTATTGCATGTTATCGCATGATCATTATCGCCTTCTTCTTTTCTTCTTCCACATTGTTATTAACGAATTCATTTACATTATAGCTTTATCTCGGTATCCATCAACATATTCACTTCCTTCGAAGAAGCTCAACATGTGATGTACGGATCGTCGACCTCTGAACGGCTAAAAATAATGGTTTTCAGTAATTTTGAATTCAGTCTCATGCCAAACCACCCGTTGAAATCTCACCAGCTTGATGATGCCATTGTGAACAGTGGTGTGGATTTTAAACTGCATGAAAGGCATGAATCTGTCCTGAAAATCAACATTTAGCTAGTAATATTTATTACTGAACGCAAGTGTTTTTGAGCATACAAAGTACTCTTTTCTTTGAGAGTCAGTAAATTGCAGAATCATGAAATCGAAGAGTGGTTGTGTGTGTTGATACCCAAAACATTCTTTCTTGCGGAAAATTCAATATCAAACATTAAAACATTTTTGAAAGAATTTGTGGAAATATGTTGCTTGAATCACACGTTTGTGGATATTTACGCTCGAAATATAAATATTGCAACAAATACTTATTTCTAATAACTACCATATCAATCAGTTGAGTGTGAATAATCAATGTAAAATGAGAACCCATCAGGAAGTGTCTATAAGTCTCATATTTCAGATAACGGAGTAAAGAAATATCCTTCTAGTCATATCGAATTGCTAATTGATCTTTTATGTTAACACGATCCTGCGTTGAATGGTACCCACTCGTCTCTACTCTTGAAAGAATAGGTAAATTTAGACGATTAACGGACACAATAAGTAGCATTTAATTTTTTTTAGCAATGTGGCTATTATATAAATCGAAAAAAATTATACGGAATAATTGCCCCCACTTCGTTATGCATATAATTATAATAAGACTTAATCAGTGATTTTATTGAGGAAAAGACAAGTGATGAAAAATCCTTGATCCTTGTCAAATTTATTTAGAAAAATTTTCTTAGGGTAATTCGGATCGATGAACTTGTATTGTTTCATTATTAAAACAAACAATGAGTTTTGACAAAGAAACTGCGATTGTATGTTGTCTTGAACATAAATTTAAATAAATTCCATTCACCGAAGATGAGCTTTGGAAATTTGTCGAAAAGATGTATTTCTAATGATAATGAACATATTTCCATATACAATGCGGACGTAAAAAGTCCCCCTCTTGTTCACTTTTGAATGGGATCATATTTAATATCTATGCACGGAATTTACGTAAAAATGAATCATTTTTTCAGTACTTTTTCAAGGTGAAAGCAATAGTGTGATGTCACCATTCGAGAATGAAATTAGCAAATCCCGAAAAAAAATGGTTTCACTCAACTTTTCGCAGAAAGAATGGAACTAGTTTCAATTTATGACGAAGCTAGACGTGATTATCATGAAGTTAAATAAGAAGTTATTGAAATAACTTCAGATGATTTTTGAATAATATTTCCGTTAAAATCATAATTTTCCATTAGTGTGAGGATCATTGACAACATAATAAAACCGGCAATAACTAAAAATAAGCTGGTCCAGTTCTCGAAAAGACAGTTTGGATAGAAAATTTAAAGACCTATCACAAGAGGTATAACACCCCCTTCTATTTGAAAACAGTTGACAGCGCCCCCTTGGCGTCAAGTAACTTCACACTATTTTTTCCATCAAAAAGTACTAAATTGATTCATTTTCAAGTATATATCGTTTGTCTTCGATTTGTACATGTGATTATATTTTTCGAAAGAGAAATTAAGTGTTGAAGGAATCGTCAAAATGATAAATTATCAAATATTCTGGCCCTGACCCTTCATCAGTTGTATTTAATTCGAATGCCAGGCCAGGACAGCTAGCGATTTCGGCTTTTATCCCTTATTAGCTCTGGGTTTGCAAGATGCTCGTATCGATGGCACTTGCTGAATTGAATTTACACCATTTGAAACGGTTTTTGGTATTGGAATGCCTCATAAGCAAGCGCCATCTAGTGTTACATCGCTATTGAGTAATGTTTCTGCTGTTTATATGGTTTCAACAAGGTTCGAAATTCTTGTAGGATACGAGGGTACTTACGACGAAAATTGCAAATTACGTCTGCATGCTCATGTCAGTTCAAACGAGAAGTGTTCGAGAATATATGACCCATTAAAAGTATATGTCTGCATACGGTCGTTTTTGTTGTTTCATTGACATCAGACATTTCACCTGGAGGCATTCAAACTCATTGCCGTTCATGAGTTTGTACATGAGAAGTCCATAATTCATTGTTATAATTGTTTGTGAGCCCCTATCTATTACAGTATTCAAATTATATGTCATCGTAGCAAGCCCGTTCCTTTCGATGAGAAACAAAAATAAAACATGTCTTGACATCATTCTAATTTTCTAATTATTTCGTAATTATCAGTCCGCTTGGGACATCCCTACCAAAAACCAGTCACACACATATTTGAGAACTTGAGAACTTGGTGAGATATTAATAGAACACACAAATGAAACTTCACTTTGAAATTCAATTATTGAGGGTACTGAAATTGAAAGCTCAGTTCTCAATTTGACTAAAAATGTTTTTACTTCATTTATCTCCAAATGAAAATCATTAAAGGTTTCATTGAAAATGTTTTATTGAAAAAAGAAACGTGATAAATGAAGGTAAAGGAATGTCCTGGCTTGTTTCGAAATCACCATCTTCATGTCCCAAGTACACTCTGGTGGAATTTTACGAATGATATTTTTTTTAATTTTTCGTCGATCGGTGGTTGTCTGTCCATCGCTGATGAGGTCCAAAGACCGCAGCAGCAGTCCGTTGGTTGACACCTAGAATTGAATTCAAATTACGAAGCAAATGTATGGATACAGTTTCCTGAAACTGTGGCTGAAATTATTTATGCTGAAACCAAATGATTTGTGATATATGATGTCATTGGTGTTATCGACGATCGACTACATAAACTATGAAATTACAAGCTCCTGAGAATATGGGAACGACTTCGTGAATAAAAAAAGTTATAAATTGTTATAAATTTTCACATGTAACGTACAAAAAATATTCACAAGCATGAATTGTAAGTGGCCCGGTTGTATGCATGCAGGTTCCTCAAAAGAAATATTTATTATTTCCTAAATGAAGAGGAAGGTTGGATATTACTAAGATATGACGGTAACACTATTTCATTCCAGCTCTCATGACACCTTCATGAAATCAACTGACATTTGCTCAACAGCACTGTAATAATATTTTTGCAAAGACCGTGTCGTAATTGAAAGATGTTCGGGAAAATCGCAAACAAGATTGTCTAAGTACTATTTGAAGTCATTTTTGTGGAATTTTCTATTCGTAGTTCTTTGGGTTTATCACTAGTTATAAGGTATTCGTTATAAAAATTACTCTAATAGTAACAGAATGCTAGGAAATGCTCTCGATTTTTATTGGTATTGGAATCCAGCACTTGCTTTTGCTCGAAAGTTTTCTCCCAGCTATTGCTTTTGCAAGTGATAAGTTGCTTAAAGTTTATTCATAGGGCTGAAGGTCGCATCAGTGCAAGCACTTCTATTTCTGTACATCTTGATCACAATGGTAACCGCCGCCTATGCCGAGACGTAAGATCAAGCAAGCTAACTAGCTGCAAAGTATGTAACAATGGACAATAGCGTCCAGTATATTTTACGCAATGTTGTTTTTGAGCTCGCATGAAGCGGGCAGGAAACACACCATATGAGTAGAACATTTAATTTGTATGCATTTCAAGGACTCCGAACATGTTAATTTTACGTGGGGAATAAATTATTGTTATATAAGATGGCGTACTTGGATGTATGCATTTGTATGTGAGGTACCGTAAGATAGTGGATCGGCTGATATGGCGGATAAAACAAGATTCGGTGTAGAGGATGTATCGAATATTGATGATGGCGATAAGAATTGGAATCGAGTGTGCTGTCTACTTTATAATCACGTTAGTTTTTATATCGCGATAGATCGGTTTGAAATGACCGTTCATGATTTCAGCTACTACAAGGTTAGTGAATGACAGGGTTGGGCTGATTAAAATCAAGTGATTAAAATCACGATTAAAGTCATGATTTGAATCGCTTGATTTTTAAAATTGAAATCATGATTTAAATCAATTTTAACAACATAATATAAAAGTTTTCTCGAAGATCAAAAGGAGTATCTGCTTTTAGCAAAAACAACAAAAAAGAAGTACATAATTCCAAATTCTCAAACTAAACGTAACACCTGAATTTCGTTACTGTATATATTCAGTCTATTCATTTTCGTTATACAATTTAAACAAAAACACGAGTTTTCCTCCTTTTTCTATGCCTAAGCCGTTGCTAATATCCGAGTGTACAACTAGCGAAATGCGTGAAATTGTTGGGCACCGTCAATTTATAGGTTGAGAAGGAAAACAAGCCTCGACAGGAATATTCTTGCAAAAAGCACAACGAACGCGTTCGTGTTCGTGCCTCACTCGGCACTGTATAGCGAGTGTATAGGACAGAAGGAAAACAAATCGCGACAAGAATTTTCTTGCAAGAAGCGCTACTCTTTCATGCCAGTGTCTCATTTTGACACTACATACCAAAATTACCATTCCATTGGAAATTTTCCAAAAAAGGCTTGAAAAAGGAGCAGACTAGCTTCCGAAAAATGCATAGTCACAACTTTTTGAGCCGCAAATTGTATTAAAATTTTTAAACTTATACATTTAAATAATTAACAATAATTTCAAAGAATCAAAATGTTCAAATTCAATATTCAAATTTAAAAAATCAAAAAAAATCGAATAAATCATGATTTTTTTAAAAAAATCAATGATTTTTAATTTTTTCGATAAAAATCAGATTTTGCCCCACCCTGGTGAATGATGAAACCAATGAAGCAACTATGATACCATCTAGCAGATAACATTTGTTTACTACCTAGACCGGGCATAAATCGAATCAAGCTCGGACATTTTTGTCTCACCTGATACTTTGTTGAAATTTTTGGAGTATTATTTGGAATCAAATCAAATTTATTGAGTTCGTTTACCATTTACACGATCAGATTGGACGAGTCATAAAAAACTTCTTTAAATGAATAGAAAAAAGTACAAAAGAAAATATGTTAAGTGTAAAAGATAAAAGTGTGAAGTGTCAATAAAGTTGAGTAATTGAAAAGTGGGCGAATCGTTTGGCGTTTAGAAAGAAATTAAATACATAAATTAATTGGCATTAGCGCAGTTTTCGAACTGTTCTACAGCGTAAAAACAGTTTCGTTAGCCAGCTTTCAAATACCTCTGAACATTAAGAACTTTTCAGGAAAGTAAGTAGTTTATTAAAGAATCGACCATCCGCAGTAATCGGTGATTTTATTGTGAACGAATTAGTAATCAAATATGGATTAATTGCTTTGAAATTTATTGTTCCGGTATCATTTTCAATTTCACAAGGAGCTGATCTTGCGAAAGGAGCACTCCATTAATATCACGATTTTCATGAATTTGTGTATACATACAAATTTTCAAACTTCTTGTTTGGATTTGATTGCCTTATTTTATTTGTATATCTAGTAACAATAAAGACCTATCAGACAAAAAAACCCTCCAAGAAACCTCACAATTGACAAGGTAAACCATAAGACGGCACACAATTTTGCAGCCATCTTCAGCGGCGTGGTCTTAGTTGAACTCCTTCCTGTGAGTCTACTATAAATAATGGCAAATCTGGAAGTACTTGTTTGTTATTATATTGTGTTCGAGCCCTGTCCTGTCTTACATTGGATTCTGTACTTCTGTCTGGCTTTGTCGTCAATGTCTTTAGAACGGGATGCCACATTTTTTTGAGGTCAGTTCCTCTTCCTTCCTGTTGAAGTTATCCCTATGTTTATATATCTCAATTGCTTCACGGTATAAGGGAGTGGAATAATGTGTTGTTGGGAGGTTTGAGGTTTTATTGAATTGAATATTATTATTATCGAGAAGGACGTGTTCGGCTACAACTGATTTTTCAGTTATCCCAAACTACAATTCCGACTGTGCTCACTAATCCCTGTCTTGAAACTACGTTTGGTGGTTCCTACATGTACTTGAGCACGGAATTCTATATACCCCAGCATTGAATAGAGGGTATCGTGGATCTTTAGCAGACCTCAGGTGTTTCTGTATTTTCCTTGTGGGCTTGTAAGTTGTTTTGATGTTGTGCTTTTTCAAGATTTTTCTAATGCGATCCGTGGTTCCCCTCAGGTAGGGCAGAAAAGTGGTTCCTGTTGGTGGAGTTTCGTCCTTTGTTTCAGGGTGTGGGTCCTTGGTAGTCTTTGGCCGTTTTGCTGGTTCTATTTCCCTGTCTTGGTAACCATTAGCTCGTAGAGTGTTTCTCAAATGGTTTAGCTCATCATTCAGAGAATCCGATTCGCAAATCTGGTTCGCTCTATCGACCAGTGTTTTTATGATGCCCTGTTTTTGTCTCGGGTGATGGTTGGTGTCCTTATCTAGATATCTGTCGGTGTGAGTTGCCTTTCGATATACTTTGTGACCAAGTTTACCATCATTTCGTCTAGTGACCAACACGTCTAAGAAAGGGAGTTGCCCGTTCTGTTCGGGCAATGATAGTATCAGAGATTTCTTGGGCACTTAGAGTGGGATCACCAGATGAAAAACAGACCGTTCTCTGAGGAAAATCAGAGCAAAACATTCGAAAACCGTCCCAACCGGCTGTAATGCCAGACACGACGTGTGGAAAGTTCACCATTAATTGGAAATGAATACGAACAAGTGGTCGAAAGTGTGATCAGAATTACCCAAGGAAGGATAAATTTTAATCTGATAAAGATCAGGATGAGTTTTGAAAAATAGGTCCAGTATATTGATAAATTGGCTACTCTAGGAATACGAGTAGATTGATCTATTAGTTGTTCCAGATCATTGGTACTATAGGAAAAATATTGTGCCTGTGGGTGGAAGAATATAACCTAAATGAGTCATTCCATGAACTCGTAGAGCTCCATTTTAAATCTTGCTCGATTAGCACCAAAGAGATAAATTATATTGTGTAGTATTTAATGAAATATTGTATAATATAATTGAACGTCTAAAAGACTACTGCCAACCAGTTCAAGTGATTTGGCACTACACTGTGATAACTGTAAGGGGCAGATCAGCGGCTAAGCAGTGGTGGTCATCCTTTTTTCCCCACTTATGTACGAGTAACACACTCAGGATTGATCGACGCCATATTCAATAATTCTAAGCTTCCCTGTTCTGAGAAATCAGAATGTTTCACTTCGAAAAGTTGGCGGAGATGCCAAAATTCGGCAATGCAGCAAATGAAAACTATTGGTCCTACATTGGCGCACTATTTCAAGGGGAACAAAAGGATCATTAAAAAAATTATAATCAGGAAGTTGGGTATTTTAGCGGAGAGATTGAAGTGTGAGGAATCATGTTTAGGCCTTCTTCTTCTTCTCCAAATTGAAAAATATAAATCACAACTTCTATGAAAGAAGTAAAATAAAAAATACAAACATTCTCTGCTGAAAGGAACGTGTATATCATTCAAAGACATTTGATTCATACACAAAAAAGGAGGAAAAGTCTATCCAAAACAGCTACTTCCCTGCCTACATGACAGGCACTAGGTCACATAGAAATCACTTTTCCATGCTCAATTTGTATACCAAGCTTATGAAAATTGAATCAATAGATAGCATACATCGGAAGTATCTTTACAATAAATTAAAATTCGAGAATTATTTATATTTTTTCTACGCCCCCTTACGAATGCCAACCCTTTGAAGTCAAAATTTGTGCAAGAGCAATGGATTAAGGATGCCTCACCTTTCCAATGCCAACACGGTATGATAATATCATCTGATTGAAACCTGCTTCACAATATACTATCACTCAATAGCCGGTACTACTTGAATTGTATATGCAAAAATGTATTCGATCCCCAACAAAAAACAGTGGTGTTGAATCCGGTGACACGGCAGGCCAAAAAATTATATAATTTTCAAGTATCCTGTCACTAGCCCGTTAAAAAATTCAAAGAAATTAATCATTCATTTATATCATTCGAATCAGAAAGACATAGCCCTCCTAAAAATATCTAAATAAAGTAACTTTTAAGGTATAAAGGGAAAATATCGTAACTACTCGACGTCCGGTATTAAGAATATTTAGGTATCCACCAAATAGCATAAAACTGTCGCCATAATCAAGAAAAATATCTACTTGTGAACTCTCGATCGTTTTTTCATAAATCAACACACAAATCTAAGTGCCTCTTCTTAGATTGCTCTAATGGCAAGATATTCTTATCGTGGAATGCGTGGCCTCAAAATTCTTCTGTAGTAACAGTGCTCCGGCGACTGGAACAATAAAATGACGTAAATTAATATTCCTTCAATGAGGTCACGTGGAGAAAGAATTCAACCTTGTGGTACGACTATCATTACTGTAACGTTCTATTCTGCATTATACTTTTACTTTCGTGTTGCTTTGTCGAGGACGGTCTCGAATATGATTAATACGCTAAAGCAAAGATATCGACAGTTTATTATTATTAACCTGTAGGAGGAGAAATATTGTGCCGGTGGGTTGAAGAATATAATCTAAATGAGTCATTCCATCAACTCATGTGGCTCAATCTCAAATCTTGTTCGAAATTTGCAATAAATCACTGGAAAAAAATCAAATTCCCGAATAATGCTTATTTGAATATGAATGAAATATCTTTTTAATCGTGTACCGCATGATAATACCACCCTTCGAAATTGTATTTTATTATACTTCCCAACATTAAAATTTCATCTGAATGTCACACACTAACCTATATCACATACAAACTATATTCTCCACAGTATCGGTGATCGATTAGTCTATTTAATAGCAAACTATATTTCATCCATGTTATCTTTTTATTCATCAGTGAATAAACAGTACAATTTATTATCATAATTATCATTATCACTAACATAACAAGAATTAAACAATGTTTCAATTCATGATAATCCCGACCTAAGAAATGCATATTGGGGTTTGCTTTCCCTTCATTTTGTAAAAATGATGCTTTTTTCAATATGATAATTCCTCATCCGTTTTTCATTTTATTAAAAATTAGTCTTCAAATTGTCTTATACAAATGGTGAAAAAGACACATTAGCAGTACTCGTAATGCGGTTGTACATATAACATTGAATAATCAAAATCAATTATACAAGTGAGTTTTGAAAACTAATATTACCAACTTAGAACAGGAAGTAACACATGACATGGAATTGATAGAGAAATGCATAAACAACATCATTCTTACCATTAGTTATATTATATCATTTTTAAACAGAAAAATATGAAAGATGTGAAACTTAATATAAAAATGAATGATAAGCTAATCGAATAAGTTCAAAATCATCAATATTTAGGTCTGATCGTCGATAATGAATTGAATTTTGAAAAACAGAAATAAAATTAAAAATCCTGTTGTTCCGTTTCTAGGAGCAATCAAAAAAATGCCTTATTTGCTTAAATATGTACAAATTCTATTATATAATTCTTATATTCTTTCACGTATAAGGTACCTAAGCACAATTTGGTCCTTTTGCAATCTAAAACAAGAAAATATAGTTCGTCGTTTAATGAACAAAGCAGTCAAAGTAATTTATGAGTCACTCCATCGTCGGAATCATACAAAATGACCTGTAACATGACTAAAACTCGAAAAAGTATATAATAAAGTATATATATATATATATACAAATCAACGAAAAAACTTCCAAAAAGTAATATTTTGTTTTTTAAAAATTCTACTGCACACAATTTTATTATAATACCAGAACTTTCAATAATTATCATCTAAACATTATTCACACCAATAAGGGTAGAAACAATCCTTTTTCAATTTAAAGCTCAATAGAAACATTCAATGAATTACCAGAAGAAATGAAATCTTACAAATCCATACAAATTTTTTTGAAAAAACTGAAAAAAAAATTACTAGAATAATGATGTTCATCAAAGTACAAGCGACAATTGTTGATGTATTATTTGGTTATGTAATTATCATTATTAGTATTTCAACTTCCTTATACCAGAACCCCATTCTGTTTGGAAGCTGTCAGTTGAAATGAATAAAAAATGTAAAAAAATAAAAATAAAAGACGTAGCACTGGTTATTGAACTAAAATCGTTTCCGATATTTATCTTCTCAACAAAAAATAACGTAGCTTTCGGCATCTTTGTCATCTTCATGTTCTAACATCTTATCAAATGATAACAAAAGATGAATAAAAATAAAATACTTCTATATACTCTAATGCTGAATGCATAAAGTTTCAGTTACATGCTGTTATCATAGTCAATAGGTGAATGGAATTCTTAGAAATTGAGATATAGTTGAGAGCGTTTTACAAATGAAATTTTGGAGAAACCTCGATTTATAGCGTATGAGTTCATATACAGGGCATCGTAAAGTGAGATGTAAAAACTGTGTATCATTGGTGAAAGAAAATTCCTGGTTTATGTTGGGCATTAATACTAATAGATTCACTCTGAATATAATTACCATTATCAATTCATTTGCGATCATTTTCATGTAGAGCATTTCTAAAGTTATTATTTCCTAGTAGTCGGATTCAGACACTATAACTAGTGTTTTGACAATAAAATTGAGGAGCGCTTTCAAGAGAATGTTCAGCTGAAGCAGAAGCATCAAGGTTTCTGTTCTTTGCACTATTAATGTGCATGGCTAAATGGGTTACTCATATCATTATTGGTTACTTATATTATAAGTTTGTGTGCTATTTGAGTTTCGTGTTTTTCTGAGAAAAAATAAGATGATTTAAAGTGAATTTATTTCAGTATTATCGTTAACCTATTTTATTAATATTTCTCTGTTTGTTACCCGATAACATATCAGGATTTGATAATGAAAAAATGCCGAAACGTAGGTTGTTGTGCATCTAAACAAATATACACTGAAAACGATTTTATTTCAACTACGAGTGGAAAACAAAATATTCGTAAGCATTTAGGTTTCAGGTGTCTTTAGAGGATGTTTATCCTGAAACAAAAACATCCAGCTAATAACCAATCTCAAAACTTTCCCAAATAAACCACTTACGCTGATTTTCGTTGTTACAGTGTCCCCCAAAGTGAAATGCACTCCCGACCAAATGCGTATAGAAGTCCCAATCTCATCCTCTACCAAAGGAATTTACATCGAGGGTCTGAGGGACTACCCTGATATGGCCTGTAGGCCTGTTACGACAGGAACTCTAGCAGTATTGGAACTGGACCTCCAGGACGTTTACAGATGCGCTGTCACTAGGGCTGTGAATAAAAAAACGGTAAGGGATTGGGCTAAGAGCGTACTGCCTAGCGAGTAACAAATCATCTGTTTTCAAAAATTTAGTTCTCACAACAAGAATTATTGGTGTTCCTTGGCAGAAAAAAAGAATTATCATCACAATTTTTTCGATTGACAATATACCATGTGAGACTTATAGTTTGAATGATCTCATTTAGAGAAAGATTTTTTTAGGATTAGGTTAAACCTTATTGCAAATTAAATAATCAAAAATTTGTTCATCCACTTTGTTCTCTTCTCATTTCTGAATTAGGGGATATCGACTAACAATAGATATTTATAGACAGAGATTTGATGCCTCCTTTTATTTTCCCTCTAGAAAACTAAAGAGAAATGACCAGGCAGAAGTCTTGCAGGAAAATAATAGCACAGCAACGGGTAGATTCAAATAAACGTCTGAACATCATGACCACAGATTACAAACTAGTTTAGACAGGAAACAGTATTCGCGATGGAAAATGAGATCGCAGCGCTAGGGCGGAGAAACGCGGAACTGTCAATGGTTAGAGTGTCATGTTTATATTTGCATATGCATATGCATTACACACTGTAATGTTTCTGATCTTCCACTCACTACGAAAATACGAATGTTACTTAAAAGGTAAGCGTCCGTAGGTACGCATCGTACGTATCGTACGGATCGTACGAAATGGATTTTAGAATTATTAGTATAGTAAGTTATACATATGCGTCCACTGACTGGCAGCGGACGGATCGCACGTATCGGTCCGTCGGTAATGACGATGAAATTTATCGAAGGGGCAACTTTTCCGACTGGTGCGAATGACGTTATGCGGATTGCCGATAAGTGGACGCATGTCACAATAGGTAGTCACTGGTCGCCTCACAGATCATTTGAATTTTGTAATATTTCGACACTAAGTACGCACACGTGCTTTAATTATATTTGTTATTACCCATATCATGGAGCAAATCAGTGAATAGTGTATGATATTCTCCAAATTGTGATCTTTTTTTGAATATGTCATGTTTAACTCTGATCGTTGTCTTACTCTTCAATATATAGCTCTTACCGTAGCATTGAATTAAATTCCTATACTTTCAGACCACACTTCAATCATTCAAAATAACTACTTTTTATTGTTTTATATATTAAATTATACCCAAGTCTTTACCTTTATATGTGTGTGTATGTGTATGTCTTTCTATATGTGTGTATATGTGTGTGTATGTATGCACCTTAAATAGGTATTTTATATGTTAATCATTTTATTTATATGATATTCGAATTGTGTACTTTTATTGTAAACCTATTTTCATTATACTTAGTTCCTTACATACAAGCAGTTCACCACTGCTTCGTAAGATGTACTCAGTTTATTCACTATAAGGTCACTAACTACCTAACCTTACATTCCCCTTGTATTGCCAAGGAATTGTATTATGATGAATAAACATTTTATTATTATTATTATTATTATTATTATTATCCACAATCTATGTCTTCTCTTATTTCCTCTCCTTTCTTCTTCATCTAATAACAAAGCAATAGTGACAAGTTTTTCATCACTTTCCATGATCGGAACCATTACACACTGTAATGTTTCCGATCGTCCACTCACTACGAAAATGCGAATGTTACTTAAAAGCCGACCGTCGCATCGGCAATCCGATCGCTGCGGATACAGTGGACGCACTACCAAAAATCGATCCGTTTTATACGATACGTACGATACGTACGATGCATACCTATGGACGCGTACCTTAAGAACATTTCATTGAACGAATTCGGAGGTTTTTCATTATCAAAACATTGTAAAATTGGTTGTTTCGAGATGAGACTTGGATTTGAGTTTCTGCTGAAAAGTCGGGCATCCTAAAAGAATAGGTATTGCATAATTTGATGATTAATGCACATCTTGAATAATTGAAAATTACATCTCTCAGCTGGAAAAATTAACTTCGATCACTCAAATATAAAAATTTTTCAATGTATTTCTGCAATGATATAGCATCAGAAGTAGCAGTTTTCAGCTCTTTGATGTGATTCTCCCTGATTAGAATTATGCATTACACACTAAATTATACAATAGCACCCATACCGTAGAGATTGTATCAAAGATTAACTGATTTATATCCAGGACTAGAAAACACAATAAAGTAAATATACGCTCACAATAAATGAAAAGCAGCAAACCCTCCAAATATTTCACTGGAATATTTCCAAACTTCTTGAAAATCTCCACAATCGCTATTAGAGCTCAAACACACACAAAAATCATAAAAATCCAAAATGACAGATGAGTCAACAGAACAACCCCATATAAACACATGCAAACTAAGATGTCTAGAAGGATGGTGTACCGAGTTATACCTGGACATGTTTGGGGTAAACTTGGCGACACATGCCTACTATGATAATAAGCATCATGACCCCTTGACATCAAATCAGTTCAGATGGCGTTTGCAACGAAAAGAGTTACAAATTTCCTAGGAAATGTATAAACGGCCGACCTGACGGCTGGCTATACTTTTACTTTTGGACGCTGACTGATCAACAACCTATATTATTTGTTCAGAATACTGGCCAAATTCCCTATAATTGTGTTCCTTTCATTCGATTTTGTTTTTTTTGAGCATGACATTAGATTTTGCTCATTTTGTTGACTGCTCGAATCGAAGAATATAGTTTGTCGATCGATCGGTTGACTATGCACTTCCAATTAGCGTCAACTAGCGATGAATTCGAGAAACACACCACGATACGTAAAAATGACACTAATGACAGATAAGTGTCGCCATAAAATTCTAAACAATATCGCATCAGTCCCAGCACCATCCTTCTAGACATCTTAATGCAAACTAGGGTGTGGCGATCTTACCATTGAGTGCTCTCGCAAAAGTCGATAGGGGGCGTATCGCTTATTTTCTATCGCTAATACCGAAAACTATTGCGACACACTCCTGTATTTTGCCGTATAATGCCTCAGTTTATTTTCAGTATCTATTAAATTCATTTTTGCTGTTCCAATAACATCTTTACTGTTGGTATTGTAATAATGTACGACTGCCCCAGTAGTGTATTTATCTTTATTTTCATGAACATATAAGATCGCTTCAAGTATCTATAAACTTGGTACCGTAAGAATATCTGAATCAATGAAAAAATATCTTGCACGATCTATGAAGTTAGGTTAGGTCGACCCAACTCTCTGATTATTTTTTTCTGGGATACAAAAACGTAATTTGCTGCTGATAACGAACCCCATAATATTATCCCGTATTTCAGATGACATTGTATTAGACCAAAGTATGCAGTTTAAGAATATCTCCCCTTATCACGCCTCTCATTTTCCTGATGACAATGCGATCTTTAGACAGTTTTTTGTTCATTTCTGTGATTTGCAATTTCCAGCTTAGATTGCTGTCTATATGAAAAACTCATATACTTTTGTTGAAATCAATAATTTTTTCTGTTATCTGGATTCAAACACAATACATTTGCATTGAGATATTGCTAATATTTTTCTTTTGTTTCCATCGATGACTCTCCAAATCTACTAATATTGCATGATTAAATCATGAATGTAGCGTCATCTGCATAGAGAAACGAATCAGCTGTATCAAGATTTAATGCTAAAACATGTATGTATAAAATTAACAAAAGAGGACCCAATACAGATCCATGGGGAACAACTTGTTTGATTGATCAGATGTAATTTTGTTGTGAACAATATAATATATATATATATATATATATATATATATATATATATATATATATATATATATATATATATATATACCCTAAAAAGACAGACATTATATGAAACAGTTCATAATAATTCGACGTTCTCTATAACTCACCTGGAACTATGGCTTCCGAAAAAAATGTACTTCGTGCATAAAATGTGGGTTGGTCTCGAGAGATATTTTCATAGTTTGCGGTTTGCTTCACTAGATCCAAATATAGAAGATATCTGGATTATTTTTGGCAAAAACTATATGTCAATTGACACCATCATTGAAGTCTAAGTCTAAGACTCTGAGTTCCCAAATGTTCCGCGGTAAGCCAGCTATCACATTTCTAATCTAATTTCTGTGATCGTGAACTCTCAATTCAAAAAAGTATATTCCAAGAAAAGTGCTTATGAGAATATTAGAGACGAGATTGAGAATGAATGAAATGAAATCAAACAATGGAGATCTATTCTCCATGAAATTCTTCCGAGAAACAGAGGCAGCAACAGTTCAACAATATACACATGACCATGAAATACAAGTTACAATTTTTCATCACCGTACCGTGAAATCTCTCAAGAAGATAATGAACAATAATTACAATACACAATCACAATTATATTGAATTAAATACGTCTGCCGATGAAGACAGAACGACACAGGATGATGTGAACATAAATAACAATCATTACTATGATTTATATTATGCTAATTCGTTGATTTAATGGCATGATATTTAATTTTCCTAAGCTTCAATTCTGTTACTTCACTTGCAGGGGAAGCAAATATACTACCAAACGTTAATAATAGAGAACATGGAAGAAAACGGACATACAATCAAGGAGACGCTGCACGTGAAATGTTCCATTTTTTCCATCAGAAACCACACTGTGTCCAAGAGGAATGTTCTACCAGCTGGATTTCAAGAACCAGAGTGAGTGTAGACGTTATGAAATGCCCTTGGTGCAAGAAGGTGTTAACTCAATATTGAGGAAATCTAGAAAAATCGATTTGATTAATAATAACTGGAACTTTTCATCAACACATCTTTCAATAATATTTTTTGCTTAACATGGCAATGAAGTGCTTTCTAAAATCTTGTGGTGGGTATAGGTTTCTGAATTAATGTCCACGGTTCCAGAAAATTGGAAATACTGAAAAAAAATGAGTTAACACCTTTTTCCGAATTCCTCATAACCAGTAAAGTGATTTTAAATAAAACAAGAAAGTCGTACGTGAATAATTTTATTGTTGAAAACATTTTTCAAAATAACTTGCAGATGTAGCACATTAAGAATAATAGTTCTTTCAGTTTTCTCCTCTTGTTAGATTATGATAGAATCCTCTGAGGTTCTCGGGAATAAATGGTAGCTGTTCCTGAATGTTATCGAATTTTTTTGGTGCAATAGCCTTACTTCTATCAATCGTTGTTAAAATGGTATCATCGTTCCTATGTCTGATCATTTTTCTATTTTTCCTGATATCAACTTTAGTCCAAACTTCTGCTTCATCGAAAGAGTATCGACATTTAGTTATTCCGAACTCCTCGATCTGGATCCATCTCAACTCTCTAAATACCACTTTTTCATTCTTCTCAGACTTCTTTCTGTCGATTAAACCAAGCTTTCTTGGTAATTCTTTGATGTCGACAAATTTGTCGAACATTCTTGTGATGTTGAAAGGCGTCTTTTTTCTAGATTCAGTCATGATTGTCAGATATTGGTCCACAGTGTAAATATTCTGGTGTTTCCTGATTGATTTTTCTACCGCAGCAAAATCTCTGTCAGAATCCATAAATGTATGCCCCACTTCAGGAAACTTATGGTCAATTTTCTTAAACACACCAGCAAGAATCAAATAATGCCATAAACACACAATGAAAAAATTTTTATTCTGTCCCCCAGCCGAGTCACTCCAAGCAACTAAATGATCAAAATTTCCACCTTCGTCTTTGATGTTCTCCAAAAATGATAAAATTGCACTACCTACTTCTTCAGGCCCACGCGATCCTTGGTCCTCAGTCCAGACATGGAAATATCCTTTGCCATTTGGTTGGTTTGTAGTGATCGAATGTATTCCCAAATTATACAGCCACACTTGTCGTAAGTAGAAGGCTTTACCAGTTGATATTTTCGGCAAGGGAAGGGTTTTTTGCAAATCGAAAGTAATATAAATCATATTCCCATTTTGCCTTGCCATATTGCGATCAACTTTTTGTTGTTCAAAAGCTTTTTTGAATTTCGCAATATGCTCATCATTCGTTTCTGTATCACATACCTTACACGTATCTGTTTTAGGTGATCCGAATCCGAAATTGAAATCGTTGACAAAAATGTGCCTGTATGTGGTACTAGATACTGGAATGAGATCCTCATTTAAACATTTTATTTTGTATAAATCATACATTTTATTGATAGACAACCATGGAGATAGATAGAGCCTATTTGGATTTTTATGTCTCGAATAATGAGACATTTCATGAGGAAAAGATTTGATATGTTCATGAACAATCTCGCGTTTCTCGTCAGGAGTGGCATTAGGTCTGTTATTATGACGACCTCTTTCATCTGGCTTGGGAGCTGATCTACCAGCAGATATTTGATCCCTGATTAAATCTATTTTTTTACGCCCAATTCCTAACATAGACAGAACTGCTTCTTTACACACCTGTCGCCGCTCTCCATCTACAGTGAAAAAGTATTTGAATGACTTCTGTCGATGCTTTTTAGCCCCCAGTGGTTGCTTAACCGCGAACGGTTCCATAACGCCGAATAAATACGAATTTTTTTGGTTGGCTTCCAAAGAATAATATTCTGCAAACAAACGTCTTCGCGTTTCATCTACAAATTTTTCATCGCATTTCAACCGACATTTTTCTTTACAAAGACGCTTCCCTACGCAAGGAAGTTTTTCGGGAATAGTAATACCATTGAATGTTTGATATTCCTTGCCCCTATTTTTTTTATCTCTTCTTTCATTACGCTTCCAAGTTTCAGGGAGAGATTTTCTCTTTCGACTTTTTTTCTTAAGATCAATAGATGGCTCTTGTTCTATTTCGTGACCTGCAATGAAAACAATCATGCTATAATAAAACAAAAAAATATATTACCGAAAAATCTGCACCTATGATAGTATTATCTTCCGGAAATGCATTCTCTCCATTCCTAGGGGGTTCTTGGGCTTCTGTGTTTGCTTTGCCATTGTTTAACTGGAGTCTGTTTTTTTTCCTGAGTAATGGTTCATTATCTGAGTCGGTTTCATTCAAAACTAACACCTGAAGTAGTTCATCATCCGATTCAGAATCGTCTGAAACTGCGCATGACTTTCGAGAGTTTCCTTTCATAGGTACATAACCACTCGGACCAGCTTCACACTGGGCTTCACATATGTTTTTCTTGTAGTCGTAATGAGACTGGAGTTTCTTGACAGGAAGCCTTGCCTTGTCATTCTGATCGATTTGTTCATCTGAAGTTGTGAAAAAAAATGAGAAGTAATAATGTTCACAAATCAATAAATAAATAGAGACAGACAGCAAATTGAATGAGTTACCTATATCTGAGGGAACATACTCAGAACCTGAGTCTTGGAAAGGTTCTTCTTCCGATTCATCGTTCAAATGACGCATCGCCTCGGCAAGTTTAAGTTCCGCGAAAATTTTTTTAGTTCGGTCTCTCATCTATAAAAAATAAAATTCTATAATTTTTAGAAAATATTATGTCGATGGATGGTTATTTCATGATAACTACATAAATGAATGAACAAGATATTTGTTCTCAACAACTACTGATACAAAATATATGCTTTTTTTGAGAAATTTGAGGTTAGGTTCTGCTAATATTTAATCTAATACTCTAATTCCCATAGATAATTCAGCATTTAAATGCTAATGTACATGAAAGTTATATGAATAATAAGCATCTTACCTTTATTATATGTAAAAAGTTCAAATAACTCAAAAACTACCGATAATTAACTCAAGAACCGAAAGAATGTAAACACGTTCAAACGTAAACAACACTGAAAGTATAACGCAAGAAGGTGTCAACTCCGAACATAACACCTTTATGCATGTAGTGACTGAGTTAACCCCTTCTTACAAATATCAAATGGTTCATTCAGTCTAGATAACTCTTTTTTGATCTTGTGTTATGACGACTTGAGCGCCATCTATTCCCTGAAAATATATATCACCTGGCGGAGAACAGAGATAACACCTTTATGCACGGATAAACGAAGTTTTCACAAATATTGAGTTAACACCTTCTTGCACCAAGGGCTTCAAATGTTTGAAGGTATTTGGAACATGCTATTGATTCCAATAAAAATTGTACAAGCTGGTGAAAAACTCATTCAGTTCTCGTAATAGAAGTGGTGATGAATTTTTAAAAATGAAACAGGTACTTGCTGAACAACTGTATCACAGGATTACCATGAGCAATTAGAAATATAAACTACAAAATTTTACAAAATATCTACACTGCTTGGATAACGAACTCTCAAACACAATATTCCTCTTTGTTAAAGTGGTGCAACATGCCCCGAATTATCTTTGAGATATACGTGGGTAGCCCAATAACTATCTATATTTGGCGTATAAGGTACATGTGGAATCAGTTATAACTTTTCAACTCATTGATTTTGGTGTTGCGATAACTTGGTCTTGGTGGAACAAAATTTTCTAGTTTGGCAAATGCAACCATATATTGCTCGTCCAAAAACCACCATGGTTTTGCTTTGTACCTTCGTTGAATGTTGTTTTCCTGAAAATATTCCAGAAGCTAACACCAAGTCCTTGCCTACAGGTGAAATGATCCTTGTTTTTTTCTGGAACCGGTTTCACTTATTCAGTACATCGTTTGTCTGTTACCATGTCTCGGAAATAGAGTTACAAACCCATGTTTTGCCCGAGGCTATGAATCGATACAAAAACTAGAAGTATTGTGAAACGTTTCCAAACTTCTCCGAACCAGCCGATGTACTATATTCAGCACTTTCTTGACATGTCTATACTATTTGTGATATCTCGTTGTTTTAGAACCGGTTACCTATTTCCCTTTTGTTATTTTCCATTACATTTTCTTGTGTAGTGACGTTTTTTGTTCTCTTAGCGATATTACCTCTGGCAGTTAGTACGGCTTTGTTCGAATTATACTTTACCAGTGGTGCAACTGCGCAGTATCCGGTTGCAGCCAGTTTCTGGGATTCTTTGGAGTAAAATTTGTAGTGGAAATTTCCTTCTTCTCTTGACGATTTCAACAAAAGATGATGATGGGTAAGTTTAAATGGAAGAATATTTTTTTCTTTCCTTGAGGAATTCAACACACAAAAATAAAATTAACCTACCAACCTAATGGTCTGATTTCTCTTATTTCCCATTGAAAACCAACAAAATTACCATCGAAGTGAAATATAATTAACTGTATTATTTAAAGCATCTAATCGCATCGTTAGTTGTTTATAATTAGCAGTCAAATTGGGAACACATTATCATTATGATTATTGATGAAGGGGAATTACAGTATGATTTATCGGAATATTATGTAATTTGGTTTGAATCGTAAATAATAGTAGGTAGTAACTGTATTTTATTCCAAAAGTTTCTCACGAAAGCGCAGCAAAAATATAAACAGAGCAGCATTTCTATTTGAATATGAATATGAAGCTCTGAATGACGAAACGTTAGATCATCAGCAACATTAGCAAATATGATGTTTAAATTCTCACACACCCGAAGAACCCATTTGGTTAACGCAGTATCCTACTGATAACCCTAAGAGATGAAATCTGGGTGGGTTGAGTCTGGGAATTGGGCTATATAAAATAAAACTTCAGAATGGTTAATGAAATCCCCATTGGATTTTGTTTCATTAGCTGTAGAAGAATACCGTACATCAAAAAAGGCTGGTGAAAGTTTCGCAAACTAGCATTACATTTTCAAAAAAAAAAATTAATTTAAAAAATGTTGTTAGTGTCATCAGTATTACTGTAAGCCCTCAGAAGATATTACAGAACATCAGAAGGTTTCACATAAAATTTAAAGATGCTTTGCATCAATTAAATAGCGCACCGTAGATAATATTAGCTTGTAATACATATTTAGCGTGTTTTATACGAGCCCTAAAACATTTTATAAAATTCTGAAAGAATTCTTTTCTACCTTTTTATCATGTTCATAAAATCGTATAGGAGATATTGATGGAGTCATACTTATGCCTCATTTTAAGAAATATATTTTCAAATCGTGTCTCATTCAGAATTGACAATTGAAGGTGCAATTCGAAAAAAATTGTTAGAGAGATAGGATTTTCGAGGAGTATGAAAATGATTTTGTTGCCACAGATTTCTCAATCTTTTTTGATAAGAATATCATCCGAATTCTGGAACACCCTGTACATTTTGACAAACCAATAGCATAGCACTTCAGCAATTATACCAGGAATTTCATACATTTACAAGTAGAAACGATAGCTGTTGCACTTGATAATTCGGAAGCATTTGATCGAATTTGACATCGGGGTATCCTTTCTAAACTTCTGTCTTATGGTTTGCCTCCTCAGTTGTGTGCTTTGTTGAAGAGTTTCTTGTCTGATAGGTCTCTGTATGTGGTTGTTGATGGAGTATCATCTGATATTCTCCCAATAAATGCAGGTGTTCCACAGGGTTCAGTCCTGGCGCCCACTTCGTTTCTGCTTCATATCGATGATTTGCTCGAGAAAACATCTTGTTTAGTACATAGTTTTGCGGACGACAGTATCCTTCATACTAGTTTCTCTTCCAGAGTCCCCATAAGCTCGAAAAACAAAAAATCAAAGAACCATTCACGTCAAGAAAATCAACGATGACTTGATAAAAATAATGGAATGGGGTAACATGAACTTGGTGGAATTCAATGCTACGAAAACCCAGGCATGTCTTTTCTCAAGGAAAGCCGATCTATCATCATCTAGTATTCAGATATCAGGAGAAACTATTCCTACAAAGTCAAGTATCTCGCTGCTAGGAATTACGATCAGTGATAATCTCTCAAGGGAAAACCATGTGACATCGATCGCTAAAGGTGCTTCCCAGAAACTTGGATTTCTATTTCGTGCGAATAAATACTTCTCGTCAGCTTCCAATGATCTACAAGATACGATCTGTCTTGGAATATAGTTCTCATGTGTGGAGTTCGACACCAAAACATTCATTGAGGCTTCTCGATTCTATTCAGAGAAAGGCAATTCGTCTTGTTGGTGATTCTTCGCTCACAGACTCGCTCACTTCATTGGAACATCTAGAAGAGTAGGAGACTTGTCACCCTTGGCAATATCTACACGGATGACTCGACGGGTACAAAATTCCCACCCCTTTGTTGTGAATTTTGAGACCCGTCGAACCGCTCTTGCTCAGGGATCTTTTTCCAATAGAAGTATAGTCCCTTGGTTCACGCGGTATTCTTCGAACATTACAGGGCTTCCCTTTCGTGTGAATCTGCATATAAAAAAAAGCAAACAGTACTGTTCATTTTTATCGAAAATAATTTCTTAGCTATAATCAACTCTCACGAAAAAAACGACGCAGACGCCATCACCCAGTACACCTCGACCCACCATGGAGCTCATCAATCAAGCTCTTCCTTGAGACAACCTGGTATTTAAGTGGGAAATCGAAATAAGAACAAATTCATAAATTACCAACGATATTATATTAATAACTGTTCTATTTAAATCGGTATCTACTCTCTACGTGGTCTGCAGGTGTTAAAGTTTACTTTTACTTAGGAAACCGCTACTCGAAGCCATTAATCAAATTCGTCTAATTATTAGGTAAACACGGCTGCGAAGCAATACGCCATTATCTTCATATAACAGCGGGGTCCGAGCGAATCGCTTCTTTCGTAAAAAGTGGAGCGATTTGGGATAGAGCGGATAATTGATTTTTTGTGGGAAGATCATTAATATCGATGATTAGAAGGCGGGTGAATTTTGAAGAGAAGCGGTCGCAGAGCACAAAATCACCCGATAAGTAAATTTGGTTCAGCTCGTTGAATACGATGAGTAATGAATAGTGATAAATAACTAATAGTCCAGTGGAATTAGCTCAAAACTGTTGAAGTGTTGAACTCGTGGCGAATGTAGTGATTTTTGTTGGAATACCTCGAAGGTGTCATAGGAAATATTGTGCGTAACTTTTTTTCTGACAGTTGCGAAAATGAAAGATCAAAGAAAATTAAAATTTGCCTTCTTTCGATGTGTTTTTTTTTTCATTTTACTCACGTAAAGTCAATATTGCAGTGAAAATTCATAGAAGCAACTAGGTTATGCATACTGGCCCAGCATTTTCTAGCCAATGATCATAGAATAAGTGGAAACCATCGAGATTGATCAAGATTGATAATCATTTTAATAATTGGAGGCTGCTAATGTTTATAATTGAGAGTCTAGAAATTGCAAAACAGAAAAATAATATTAAATGGTGATAAAGGGCCTACCCCATTTATCACGCTATTTAATTTAATGTTGAGGCCATTTAGACGAATTTGGCTTGCCTGCACTACCTTAGACTGTGAGAATACTAACCCTATTCTCTCGAAGCAGTTAAAATTTCCTTTTTATGAAAAAGCCAACTTTGTTAGCAAAACGCGCATCGGAAGTAATATCAGTGTGGAGTTATGTCAATTGATCTCTAGAAAAAGTATAAACTCTCAAACCAAAGGTCCCAATCTCATCGTATATTTTGAAAATCCGTATTTCAAAATTGCAAAAGTTCTTCCTCGAAGCTCCAGAACTGAAACAAACAACGAAATAAAAATCTAAATCAGCTATATTTTCACACAAATAATTCGAATTCAGTAAATTGAATTGACTTTTTGATAGCTATTCTTCGGAATATTTTATTTCTCAGAAAACTAATGGCGAAAATGTCGCTTCCTCATTTTTGCAACTCAATCGCAATTGTTGATTATTATGTACATCAATGTTTAAAACGATATCGAAAACAAAAGAAATACTTTTACATTCACCTAGATTTTTTTAATTTTAATACAACAATTTTCGTGATAAATGTCAAAGAGCAGTGAAATTTAAACATTGTCCATTTTTATTCCGAAAAAGGAAAAAAATGTTTCTGGGTATATGTCGGTCATAACTTATAACAAAATGCGCATGAAAAAATAGTCGAAATAAGATAGCAGATGCGCTATAAATCAGTGAATCGCCCCGGAGCTCTACTACACTCATACACATTAACATTTTTATTATTATTATCATTATTATTAACTATTCTCCCCAAAAAAATCGAGATAATTTCATTACATTTTGTCTCGTTAGCCGACAGTTAAACGAATGAAATAATTACTGATGATCATTATTTTCAAAACAAAGGAAATATGTCATCGTCACAATAAAGAAGATAATTTATTGCTTGAGTGTCTTGTAATCAAATTTAAATCAAGCATTAATTTCAGTCAAGATGGCCGATGAAATTGAATAGAAAGAAACTATATATTATTGAAGTTGTAAAATTGTGCTAACGATATTTCGAATGAAAATCAATTTATCAGTAATAGCATAATGGGTTGTTAATTTGTTTTTTGCCGCAGTCAAATATATAATTTATAAAAGAAGAACGTTAATTTCAATATCGATCAAAAAATATCATTCATTTTTAAATAAAATGATATTATCCAATAATTTAAATTTCTTCTAATTCATTTCTACACTGAATTTTGTAAAATAATAACATGGTGGAATTGTCCGATACTTGATGGAAAACAATGATAACGTAATTAAAAAATAGTAGTTTACCTAACAAGTGCGGAAAAAACACAAAAGTTGACATAAAGAAACATTCATTATTAAATACATATCAACAGATCAATTATTATTAATATAGATATTGAACGTACAAAACTTCATTTGAAGAAACATTCATTATTAAATACATATCAACAGATCAATTATTATTAATATAGATATTGAACGTCCAAATTGTTGCATTCTGCAAATTAGTTGCAGAGGCTGAAATGTGCTCCAATGAAGTCAAATTTTGGTTTCCCACTGCTTTGTCAGCAACTTGGCTGGAAAGGGTCATATAATTGGTTTTGTCAAGATAGTGTTTTGGCCGACAGATTTTTTTTGTTGCTGCGGTAATTCAAAGTAACGAATAAAAACTGTCAGATATATATTAATATCTGACATTCATTCGATGAGGCTCATACCAGGGCCACTAAAAAATCATTGAAACATACTTTTTTATTTATTAAAAATTATAGCAGATTTATAATAATTTTTTTTCAGTCATTCTGTAAACTACAACCAAACAAATATATATTTCAAATATTCAAATGTCAGTATACTCCTCAAAAACTTAACACATTTACTTATCCGCACTAGTGCGGAAAAGTGACTATTTCAGAACTAAAATTTGTGCGGGAAGATGGACTTGTACGATAGTAGAAAAAGACTTAAATGTGTCTTGTTTGAATCACAGAATGAAGTATTTTTTTTTCAATTACCAATTTTCAATTGTAGTTTCGAAAAGATATTAGAGATGATGAAAAAGTCATCTTTCCTTTTTCATTTATGTCTTCATATATTTTATGTGTATTTTTTGTAGAATGAACATGTGTTTTTTGTTTTCTTATCTTCCCACGGATTGAAAAAAGAACCGTTGTTTCAAACCGATATAATGTCAAACGGATTCCAAGTGCACTTGAATAAATACATCTCATTCATCTGATTCGAAATTTATTCACATCAATTGTATATTCAAATGCCATTGTTATTCTTGTGGTAGCGAGACAAAGCTACTCGATTGTCAGTACAAGTGTCAGGCCCGCAGCACGATCTCTCACTAGTATTTCAATCAGTTGGTAGAACGTTTCAATAATACCATGAGAAACTAGAGACATATCCAAGAAAACATTCGTCAATATCAAACTACAAGTCCATAACACAATTTCAGGGGATCAAATGACCACCATGTTCAGTCCTGGATTTGTCAATTGGCCATATAGGAACGCGAACTAGGGTCGGCAACTTCCTAAGGGGGGCAGCGTCCAAATGGGACTGCAGATTTTAGAGGAAGCTTACTTGATTTCAAAGGATAAAATCAAAAGTCAAAAAAGATCACCGTTTTTTTGATACTAGAAGCAGGGATAATGTCAAAAAAGATCACCGTTTTTTTTCATACTAGAAGCAGGGATAATGAACACCATAAACTATGATGATATTATAGATGATTTTGTCATCAAAAAGTCCCGTAAAAATTGAAGTTCTTGTTTCTTTAATGCCCTTTCTTGATGAATAAATCATTCTTCAGTTCCATTTTCACTACATATGGAAAATTATTATTACACACGTAAAAAATATAAATCCGGCACTGTACCATGTTTCATACTTTTCCATTGTTAGTATATAAAGATAACTTCCATATCACTACGCCATCAGATTGCAACGATACAAATGACTATATACAAAAAACCATTTTTTTTCCTAGCCAGTAAAGTAGACCTGATTCACTGCCGTGGATGATAGTTTATAGCAGAGCGAGCGAGACTAGGAATCCAGCTAAGGCAGCAATCTACTTTGTTGACGAGTTGAACATATATTTTTTTCTTCGATTGTTTATATTGATATATGTAGGATATTGTATTTGCAAATTATTACAATTCTCACAATTTTTTATTTTTTCTGTAGTGGTGAATTAAAACAAAATTTTATAGAAATCGCCAGTGTTAGAATGGGTGGCTGCTATGGAAATATATATGTTCATAGTAATTATAGTTCGACCACATAATGGACAGTGATAGCGACTTAAAAGTACCTACTGTTCCAGGAACATTTCAATCAGCCAAATATCATTATTTTGCTGTCTAGACAGGAAAAGTGATACTTTGCTGATCGATTTGTACCTGCAAAATCAATAATTGCTTTCAATCGGGGAGAAATATCATTTCCTGACCCGAGAGAGAAAATTCACAAAATTCTCCTATATGTTTCCTCAGGATGATAGATCCTGAAAAAATAATGACGAGGAACCTAGTGCCGTACAAAAGTAATGGTACCAAAAGTCTTGAAATTATTATTTTTTTTTTCGGTGGCTTCCTATTTTAAGCGTTTATTATTTTGAAGAACGGATTCACTTTGGTTATTTCTAATTTCCATATTCAATTGAGTTGTAACGGTAATAGCGAATTACGTAACAGCGTACCTCAGTATTCGCTTTGAATACTGAATCTTACGTAAGGCTCAAGGACGATGTGATTCTCATTGCGGAATCGCTGAACGACTCAAGAAAGTTCAAATAAATCGTTCAATCTTTATCGAATATTATAAGGTGGTTTTCATTTGGTTAAGAAACGTTTAGAAAAAATTAGCGACCGTCCCGGCTTTTTGAGGTGTACAACATTCTTCTGATCTATCTCGTAGGGTTAAGCCAGCGAGCGTTTGCAATCTAAGCGTCAAAAATGTGTATATTTACGAAATTACATTAGAAACCCTTATCAGTGCCTCTCTACTATATTATGAATGTATTATACATATGAACCCTTCTCATAAATCACTCCACCTTTTAGAAAAATACGCATCAAAATCCGTGGGTAGTTTCGAAGATCTAAGCATATACAGGGTGTTTATTAAACATGCGGCAAAAATTTGAGGGACTATTCCTTAGGCTATTCTAAGGATATTTTGTCCTCTGATGATTTTTGATAGGGCGCTTTGTTTCGAAGATTGCGTTACACCCAGCTATTATCCAATTTCCCAAATCTTCCACATCTGCAACTGGAGTAGTATTTTTTATTACTTGGTGGGTCCAGTGTAGTGAGCTATACTTTGATTTCGGCTATGTTAATAATTTTAAAACTACCAGAATTATTAATGTCGAAATTTTTTTTTTTTCGCCCCGTGTCTTCGAAACAAAGCGCCCTATGGAAAATCATCAGAGGACAAAATATCCTTAGAATAGCCCAAGGAATAGTCCCTCGAATTTTTGCCGCATGTTTAATAAACACCTTGTATAGGGACAGACAGACAGCGGGAAGCGACTTTGTTTTATACTATGTAGTAATTTCCTGCTAGCACATACAAGTTAACTCATGGAATTCTAATGTAAAAACATTCGACATAGTCAATGGACATACTTGAAGACTGGCGTTAAATCAAATCATCTTTCGAACAATTCGTTCAGGCCAGTCTCAAATTACCTACACAGTAGGTTTCGGCTGGCACCTGTCAGAAAACAACTACTCCCCTGACTAATACCACGAAGGGCATTGAATTATATCCGACCGATGCCAGTGCAGGTTTCTTCATAGAAGAAAATCCTGCATTTGCTTTTGGCGATACAAATGAAGGATTTGATTTTCAATTATAGGGACGGACACACTTGTAGACCGGTTTCGGGCTATTGTTTATTATGATTATGTATCTTGTGGTACTTCATTGGAAAGGTAATAAAAGGGGAAACCAAAAACCCATCTTGTATGATATGAAATAATTGAAATGCGAAATTTATTTTGAAAAACTTGATCGAATAAAGCGACAAAAAAATATAAACAATTTTCCAGAATTTTGTATTTCACCAAATGTATCCGGAAATGTATATCAATCTGAAATAAAATCAACAGCATTTTATTTATCATCTGCAATAGGTACGCAACTTTACCCCACACATATTGGTATTTTTATAATTTCCGATATCCCAATGGTTGAAGTCTAATTAGACAATAACCGAACTGTTCGATTCAAAGAATTCTGACTATGGTCATAGTGATCGATTGATGAATTGAATATAAGATCTAGTCTACAACAAATATTTCGATGTTATCTTTTACCTGTTATTCCCTTAGAGCAACTCTCGGGGGGGTCTTCAAATAGAGTTTGTGTCTAGGTCTTGTTACTTATTTTCTACGCCACTCCTCTGGATCAGTTTGCTCATTCGTGGACCCCGTCAACCATAAAATGTGGCAGAGAATTCCCAGGATCTCACAGGCACTAGTCGGGTGCTCACCCCACTGCGGCAATTCCATAGGTATGTATCCCTTGGGGGTGGATTCTGATGCATACTTCATTTCTCGTCAGCTTCTGATGATCTACAAGGCTCAGATAAGAGCTGTCTTGGAATAAAGTTCTCATGTATGGAATTCGGCACCAAAAAATTCATTGAAGCTTTTCGATTCTATTCAGCGAAAGGCAATCCGTCTTGTTGGTGATTTTTCGCTCACAGACTCGCTCACTTCATTGGAACATCGTAGAAGGGTGAGACTTGTCTCTCTTCTATAGATATTTTCACGGTCGGTGCTCTTCTGAATTGTTATCAATCGTTCCACCCTTGCTCAGGGATCTTTTTTCAATAGAACAGCTGAGCTAGAACTCCTTGCCGAGAGAGGTTTTTCCTGAAGCTTACAAACTTCAAAAATTCAAAGGGAATGTTAATTCGTTTCTTCTGTCCCGTGATTCACGTGGTGTTCTTTGAACATTACAGGGCTTCCCTTTCCTTTGAATCTGCATATAAAAAAATCCGAATTTTGTATTTTTGTCCGAAATCAAGCTACTCCATGATTTTTTTGATATTTTCAAGAGAATTTCGGGTGCATAATGATCCGTTACATAACTATGTTTCCTGATTTGACGTATACGCTACACTTCAGTATGTGATGGGTTGCATATGAATGTTCTGAAGCGAACAATGACCCAAGGAACGGTAAAGCGTGAGGATGAAGCCTGTCTAGTAAAAACTGCCATTGTTGAAATGTTAGACAGGATTTCCGACTCACACCGACCTCTACCCAGCAGCCTTGAATAAATTAATGACTCAAAACAATTGCTGTACTCGGCACGGACAAATTCGAGAAACTGTTTATAATTCACCATGGACACGGATTTATTCAATTATCTTGATTACTTTTTAATTCAACCTTGCGGTCAAGTCATTCATTACTGTTGTTTTTTTTTCCAGAGAAATCGAAATTCTGTCCACTAATAACACTATTGGAAGAGCTCCAGAACCGATACTGGGTGTTGGTGTGAGGCAAGCCGGTAAGCTGGTTACAGGAGAGCTCAATGTTTCT
This sequence comes from Zygogramma bicolorata, assembly GCA_032362365.1. Lineage (NCBI taxonomy): Eukaryota > Metazoa > Arthropoda > Insecta > Coleoptera > Chrysomelidae > Zygogramma > Zygogramma bicolorata. The sequence goes on from JAVJAQ010000699.1 coordinate 553,213, forward strand.
CCTGGAACACCACTTCAAATGGAAATATTCCTGGATAAAGTGTCATCTCCCATTTATGGACTTCTGGTGACTCATATGCAAGTGACGGACACCAAAGCTCAAGAAGAAACTATTATATACAACGGGTAATTAAATATTCATATTGAAAAACCAAACAGAGAATTTTTTTTTTATCGTTTTTCCAAAAAAAATCGACAAGGAAACGACATTGTTTCAAGCTTCTCATTTTTCTTATTCACTAGTAGTCCAGTAACTGAAGGGACGAACCTGTGAATAAGTCTCTGAGTTCTTCACTTGTGGCTCAATTTGTAGGTCGTCACAGATGTTTTCAAAGGACCCAAAACTTGACACGATTGCGTTCATGGCAATGGCCGAAAATGACCCCCCAAACCCAGAAAAATGGGTTTTCCGCCAATATCTGGCTACATATACGAATTAGAGAATTTTCGTCCATACAAAAATCAAAGAGCGTATCATTATCTACGAAAATGACCCTTATCATTTTTTCCGAAAACTCAACAGTTTTCGAGATAAAGGGACCCAAAACTCTCCTCATTTCAGCTGCCGCTTTCTCTATAGGAATTATGTTGTCTATGCATTCGCTTGGAGGCGGGCGGACGAATTGTTTCATAACTTAGGCAAAAAGTGACATTTTTCAATGATTCAAAGTTCAAGATAATGAGGAAACCCGTAGCTATCATTCCATATATTTAGAAGTTCTTTCTTATTTGGCAAAAAGATTTAATAGGCTGTGAAAGTTTTATTCCGCACCATTTCGACACTGTTTCATTAATTTGTTTACATTTTTTTTCAAAATAGTCTTTTATCGGAAATTTTTCTTTATAATGGGTCCTTGGGGGTCTTGAATGATCTCTGAATTTTTTTTTGTACTTTCCCCGCGTTCTAATAAATGATCCATTTGTTTATTTACATTTTTCATGCGATTTCGTAGTTATGTAATATTTGCCATAAAAATTATACATGTATTCGGAAACTAGAGCATCTTGGCTTCAAAACAATGTGCATGGCAAGTCGATAAAATGGCTAATAATTTTTTAATTCGCGGTTGTTCCGCAGATTCTACATAACTCCGAAATCGCATGAAAAATGTAAATAAACAAATGGATCATTAATTAGAACGCGGGGAAAGTACAAAAAAAATTCAGAGATCATTCAAGACCCCTCAAGGACCCATTATAAAGAAAAATTTCCGATAAAAGACTATTTTTGAAAAAAATGTAAACAAATTGATGAAACAGTGTCGAAATGGTGCGGAAAAAACTATCACAGCTTATTAAATCTTTTTGCCAAATAAGAAAGAACTTCGAAATACATGGAATGATAGCTACGGGTTTCCTCACTATCTTGAACTTTGAATCATTGAAAAATGTCAGTTCTTGCCTGAGTTATGGAACAATTCGTCCGCCCGCCTCCAAGCGAATGCATAGACAACCAGAATTCCTATAGAGAAAGCGGCAGCTGAAATGAGGAGAGTTTTGGGTTCCTTTATCTCGAAAACTGTTGAGTTTTCGGAAAAAATGATAAGGGTCATTTTTGTAGATGGAGACGATCTTTAATTTTTGTATGAACGAAAATTCTCTAATTCGTATATTTAGCCCGATATTGGCGGGAAACCCATTTTTCTGGGTTTGGGGATATAAACACAAATTCCTACTTTTCAATTATATATCCTACAAATATGAAATTCTCCACTGCTGTTACTGCTTCCCATATTGTTTACGTCTTTTTCTTTCAGTTGTTCTGTAGACCCCTACCTATTCGAAAACTTCAACACTGTAGATGGAGACTTCCTGTCTGCTAAATTTCGAGCGTTCAAGTTTCCAGAATCAACTTACGTTCAGTTCAAAGGAACAGTAAACGTCTGTCTTGACAAATGCAAAGGGGTAAGATATTTGCCTTGAGAAACTGTTGGAATTTTTTTATAAAATATAATGATAATAGTACCTCATACAAAAACTTTACAAGCATGGTGTTTTTCAATTCCATGAAATATTAGATCAAAATGTATACATGCTAAGTAAGATGCCTAGGAAACCCTGGTGTATCTACTTATACCTGATTAATTTTGGGATAAACTTGGCGAAAACCGATTGCTTAATTTTTGAGATCATAAAAACTTCAGATCGCTATTGTAGATGGCTATCAGTCATATACCATATGAAGCTTAATTTTCACTTGAGAAAAATGTGCAACCGAATATTCTACTACTGTTAATTATTTGCCTACTGAGATTTTGACAGCCCTGACAGACAATCAAATGCGTTTCAGAAAACGTGCATGTAACGTGGAAACCTACCGTAAACAACTTGTCAATCCCTTCACTGTCACCTGCTACTTCTATAAATTTTTAGTGTTTTATATCAGTTTGTAACACTAGACTTTGATTCCGAGAAAATATACTTTGCCCATTCACCTGAGAATGTAGGACAAAGTTGCCTGCTGTTAAAAAAAACATGCTAGTGTATTGAAAGTGATAGACTGTCTTGGAATTGGGGATGCACACGGTTATCCAACGTTTCAAAAAACGTATCACATCGATATTTCCTTTATTTAAACAAAACTTTGTTTTCAATATCTCATTGATAAGAGCTATAGATGTTTCCTCCTCGATAGAAGACTTTCGCTCAAGCTGAAACGAATAAAATTAGCTACGACGTTACATTCATGTTATTTTTTTGAGGCGATTCGTTTTGTACTTACTTTAGGTACCGAATAAAGATGAATATCTGGATCCCCAGATTTTGACTGTCCACACAAAATACAAAATCTTGGTAATGTTAAGTTTATCGGGCACCAAGCGATAAAAAAAAAATTTTTGCGTGAACTTACGTATTTCGACCTCCTGACCAAAAAACTTGGATAAAAATTTTGGCGCTCTCCAGTAGTTTTCAAGATACAGGGCATTTTTTGGGTCAAAAATGGGATTTTTGAATACACGTTCCTGCATCAAAATTACACATGAAATTCATCCTTTTTTTTTATCAGCACAATGTACACATCCCTAATTATCCGTTCCACACTTTTTTTCATTCGGAAACACTAGTTTTATAACATAAAAATGCACTTTTCCTCAACAAAAACATTGAAAATTCGGCATGTCACTGCTAAATGTTTAGTGTATTTTTTTTATGAGGGGTTGGTACCTTGGAAAACCAGAGCACACTATTCAAATTTAAAATATCGCGAATTAATTTTCCTTCATTTTGAAGTTTTTACGTGAATAATTAAAATGATGAAATTATTCAAATATACAGCCTTAGTGCATAATAAGAGGGCATTAGTTAATTACCTTACAACAATAGGAATAATTCTCTCGACAATTCAATGCCCGAGGTGTGAAGAAAAATTAATTCTCGATATTTTGAATTTGAATAGTGTGCTCTGGTTTTCCAAGGTACCCACCCCTCATAAAAAAATACACTAAACATTTAGCAGTGACATGCCGAATTTTCAATGTTTTTGTTGATGAAAAGTGCATTTTTTTGTTATAAAACTAGTGTTTCCGAATGAAAAAAGTGTGGAACGGATAATTAGGGATGTGTACATTGTGCTGATAAAAAAGAAGGATGAATTTCAAGTGTAATTTTGATGCAGGAACGTGTATTCAAAAATCCCATTTTTGACCCAAAAAATGCCCTGTATCTTGAAAACTATTGGAGAGCGCCAAAATTTTTATCTAAGTTTTTTGTTCAGGAGGTCGAAATACGTAAGTTCACGCAAACATTTTTTTCATCGCTTGGTGCTCGATAAACTTAACATTACCTAAAATCTTCTACCATTGTAAAAAACTACTTGTAATAACTTCAAAACTGATTCTACTTATATAGACTTTCAAACACTGTTGAGTGCGAAGAAATAATTTCAGATAGTTTTCATTGACAACAATAAACCTCAAAGTTACGTCAATCTGACAAAACAAACATTTCACAGATTTTCGAAAATGTTTATATAACGCCCCCTATACAAAAATTAGAAAGCTTTTGTAATCGTTGATTGTTTTTCGCCAAGAAATTCTAAACAATATCGAATCACTAGATCTTAATGCTAAGTGTGTCATCAGTCATTTATTCAGGACAAAACATTTCATACGTATAGATTGACAAAGAAACCTTTGTAGTGAGACACGAACTTTTTGAAGAACTAATAGAGACCAACATTTTTGGTGAACATTATGCTCGTCTCTACCGAACCTTTTAGTCAGCGCACATCGTTGAATCACCATATCTCGCACGATTTTCTCAGACTTGATTTATATATACTTTCATTTCCCACTGACTTCTTGTTCAATCATATCAATATATAGCCTATAATATCACTCCTGAATATTGTAGCTATCAGTTAGTGAAAGAATTTTCATGATCAGATCAGTACTTCCGAAGATTATCCCTCACAAACAAACATACAAATAAATGAAGTTAGAAACGAACCTCTTTACAATATGAGTATAGGTAGTATATATAGATTTTACTTTCTCTAGGTGGAATGCAGTGATGGCCAGATTGGTTATGGTAGAAAAAGGAGAGCAATCGCCGAACTTCCTCCGGATCCGAACAAGATCTTCGAAATCACAATAACGTCGTTCATCAAAGTTGGCTCAGAGAATTCCGAAGTTGTTATTGATGAAAAAACATATAACAACAAAAAATTCATTGTCGGCAATCAGATGACTGAGAGAGACATCGTTCAAGGTGAGGAAATCTCTTTCTCCGATTTTCAACAGAAAAAAACTGTTCAATGAATCCTCTTCCCTTCCTTGCCTCCAGCCAAGTTCTCTTTGCCATGATATAACTGATGTTCAGGAACCTCATAATGCAGAATAGATTCCCTCTATATTATATAATGAGAAATTAATCAACGGATCTTCAAACATCTTTTCAATGTCAGCAGTGAAACGTAAATCAAGCTCCAGTTGGAAATTAAAAACATTTTTTAAACTACCATATCCAAGTTCTCTGAGTTTTCAATCGTTTTGAATTGAAATTAAAATCATAGTTGCTATGACATCTTTGTATCAATATAGAACGGATGTTTTTCAGTCTTAGACAAATGCGTTTCAAATACAAAATCACCAGAAAATTAAATAGTTTTCTTTCAATAATTGAAAACGTTTCGAATCAGAACTCAAACTTTGGACCAAAATTGTGGACTCAGTCTCCCTGACTGATGTTTGTAAATTCTCTTCGATTATAGACACCGACTTTCAGGATTGTTTTTCCCAAATTGTTTCAACATTCACACAGTGAAATAGTGGCTACGTACGCTGTTTTACTCTATATTAGATATGCATGAGCACCTGCTAGATCATATTGATACATTTCTGTGTTAACAATTGATGAAGGCGTAACTTCAGTTTGAAAATAAATCAATCTGTTGTCCTCAGTACTGAAATATGTTTATAAACAAATGATTAGTTTGTATTATTCTCCCTTCTGTGAAATTCTGAAGGTGAAAAAGTGTAAAATACATTTCAAACACTGCTGACTAACTACATCAGTTAACTCTATTCGTTTTGGACCAATTTGCTTATACCTTTACTGCCTAATGATGAACAAAAAATCCTCAACAGGTTGATCACCTAGTACTAAAAGGGTAGCTCAATAAAAAGATCAACATCCAGGCTAAGATTCAAAAATTTGCATCGACTGTTCCACCTAACTTTTGGTTCATTTGTTACCTAGATAAAACCTTCTTCAGAGGCGACCCACCACAAGAAGTACTCGAGCTGAAAGAAGAAGATAAATACACCTCCATCTTAGCTGATAATTCCCAGTCCAGTTCATCAGCGAAAATTCTACAGATTCCGATTTTGATTCTAGCTTTCGTCAAATTGTTTCTGTAAATAATCGTGCAAGTGCAGGCTCAAAATTGTAACAATTTATTGTAAATATATCTGTGATAATGCAACAACAGTAGTGATTGTGAATTAGATGTTCTGCACAACTGTATAGACGAGTATTTCGTGAACTATTAGGGAAAATCTCTTCAACATCCTATATTAAAAGACTAATAGTTGAAGAGATGTTCCAGGTAAAGCTTTTTAAATTACTACCGATGATGCAAATAACTGCCAGATAATTTAATTGTAATATTTAGAGTGAGTTGCATGTTGTATCTGAATAATCTGATTGGGTAATTCCTTGGATGATTTGTATCCTGATAATAGGTGAGGAGAACACATGAAGATCAACCACACATAGAAGCACATAACTCGAACTCAAACTGAAAACAAACAAGGTGGTTTGTATAAGAAAACAATGGGAGGTAAACATTAAGAGCACCGAGTAATTTCTGATATAATTTAATTTTGAAAATCGTGAACAGTTAAACATGGAACATTGAGTTTTTTTGTTAGATGAGGAACATATTCCTTTGAGTGTCTGAATTTCATGTCACTGACAAAATATATGCAACAAATATGATTAAATGAAAACACTCTTCCTTTCTTTCTATATTCTTCAATAGAACATCAATGATAGGAAAATGTAAATATAATGAGTTGGTGTTTTCTCTGTTTGTATAAGTTTCATCTAGGACAGTTGAATAATTCTTAGATAGGTCATACTTTAATTTTTGATATGTTTTACTAGTCTAAGTACTTATTTTTGAATAAAAATTCCACTTTAACAAAAAGTACTTTTATTTACGAAAACCCTATTCTAGTCTTCCTTTTCCCAAAATCAATCAGCTTCCGTGGAAAGTCTTCAAAAAACTTTTATATTTGAGTCTAAGGTTGCTATTTACGACATAAAATGTTTAAAAAAGTATAAATATAGAGGAAACAGTTAGCAACTGATGATTGATAGAAATCGTCAAACAATGATCAGTGTATACTTTTCATTTTTGTATCATGTAATAATACTCACCCTGAATGAGGAGGGGGGGGGGGAAATTTTATGAATGAAAGATGAATTCCCATCAATACTGCTCGGTTAATTATTTACAAAAATGCAAGTGTTTGTTTTTTGTTCTTTCAAGCAAAAGTACACAAGTGCTCAAGATTTATTGTGGAGAATGCGCCGCTTTTTGACTTCAAATTCGTGCTGGGGGTCTCAAAATACGTAAGATCAGGTCTTAAGATTTTTCAAACCGAGGTGATAGTATGAACGATAAATAAAGTAAGAGCTGAAAATTTGGATGAAAGTATTAGTATTGAACCCGCTTTTGAAATTTCCAACCATTTTCCAAGTATAAAGAGAAATAGATACCAGATATCCATCGAAATTTTTTTTCGGGAAAACCCTTCCTTGTTCTCATTTCATAAATATGATTGAGCATAATCCATTTTAAATCTAATTAACCAAATGGGGAATTGCTCAATGGCAACAAATTGGTATGGAGATTAATTTTTTGTCATGCCATTTCATCATTGTCTTTTAATTTTTAGTTAGCAACTGAACCGAGTATTTTATGGCCATGCGGGCATAAAGTTCAATTTATGGCCCGCAAGGACTGTAAAGACACAAAAATTTTCTGTGGGTGACTTACAAAACCTCAGCCCAGACGCCCTCGGCTTTGTAAGATAGTCACCCTCTGGGTATAAAGATCCACTTTATACCCTTGGTAGACAAATAACTATAATTTTGACATAATTATTTTTCATAATCAGTCGAAAAATGAATCACTTTTTCTCACTCAGTTACGATAAGTAAAACAAAAGCATATTGAGTCGTCCAATGAAATCAATCACACTTATTGATATCTATCATATATTCAATATGGAGTCAAGGCATATTTTTTGTATCAAAATAGTTGTAGAAATCTCACAATTCAAACCGAACCCTAACCTTCGTGTAGTATTTGGGATAATAACTTTTTATGTTCCTCAATAATTTATTGAAGACAATTTATTTCTGTTTTCCTACTACCACTCCAACAATCATGGCAACCTAATGTGTATGCTTGAAACAAACTGTAGAAATCTGTAAATATCAAATTAAACAACAGTGATCTTTATTTCTTTGTCATTTTGTATTATTCAATGATAGTAATAAATAGAATACAGTATGGGGCGGGAATTGGAAACAATGAGAATTATGTAAGTATCAAATCGTACATATTTTTGAATTTTTGAAATGGTGGTTTGTCTTATTGAACTCGAAACAATTTCAATTTCGGACTTCGTGTGCAAGGTATCTTTCATCGTGGTAGTAGAAAGTTTATTTCTTAATTTCGTTTTCATAACATAATTTCTCGGACACAAATTGCTATGGTAATACTGTGCGGCAAACATATGTTGTAACCATTACTCTTTAAGATAGGTGGGGACTCATTAATGGGTGTTTAATAATCTCTGCAGATCGTTAAAAGACCTTTATCTACACCCGTACTCTAATAATACACTTATATGCCCACAACCCTTTTTATAATGAAATCCATTACGATACAGATTTTCATTACGATACAGATTTTCAACCAATAGAAACCCATTATTTTTCAATCTAGCATGATGTGCAAACTTTGCATTTTGATGTTTGTCAAGTCAAAATCAGTCGGTATTGAATTTTTGAAGAATTTAGTCAATTTTCGATAATCGAATGAAAATGTCTTATAGCAGTGATATAGAAGAATTACCAGCGACTCCTCCACAGATGTCTTAGACAAGAAAAAAATACAATCGAAAGGATTATATTTTTCATTTGACAAATGCAACACATATGTTTTTATTTTCGACCAAAACGAATGAGCTGTCATGGCCGAGTGGTCAATGGCGAGAGCAGTGATCTGAACGCTCGGATTCAATTGCTGACCTCGGCAGAGACTTTTTTCATTTTTTTTTCTTTTCATTTCTTTGTATTTTCCGTGGTAATACCATTAATGATAATTTTGTAGAATAGAAGAAATATGATTGATTACCTACTATTATTGTGTTCAATATAAATACCTAATAATATAGTATTTTTAGTTCTCCATTATTTATTGAGTGTAGATAAAATAGCGTATGCAACTCTCATGTAATGGTTATTAATACAATCGCATAAACCATACGAAACTCACCTTCGGCTCGTTTCGTATCCCGGTTTATGCTCATGTATTAATAACCATCATTACACGATCGTTGCATAATATAATATTAATGGCCCATTGGCTCAATGCTCACATAAAAAAAGTCGGTGCAATCAGCGTAAAAACAGTAATGTTCCTTTCAACTGCACTGTTGTAAATACAACAAGTATACATTTTCTTCTTCTTCTATATAATGCATTTTCTGCTGACTCTCAGTACGAATATGAGAATGATATCATATATATTTTGATCAATTCGTTCAGGTCTGCCTCAAGGTGGAGACGATAAAGTTTCGATTGGGACCTGTCAGGAAACAGAGTCTGACGTGAGTAGATGTTGGTTTCTGACGGGCATCATTTGGAATGGAAACCTTTTATTTGAGGAGAGATGAGAGCCAAATTTAGTTTCTATTACATTAATGGGACACCGTTGTCCCTAGCACGACAAATTTAATAAGAATTCGTTTTTGTCTACTTCATGAAGAAGAGACAAATATTCATTGGAAAATCACGAATGTTAGTTGGCAAAAGTAGAGTATGAATGGTGTACCGTTAATAATGTCATCTTTGACAATTAAATGCAACTATGTTTCAGTACGAATCGAACTTCGAAGCTCGTATTACAGGAGACTGCCATCTGAGCACTATTCACTCCCGTGTTTAATACCAGATGACGCTACAGGTTCTCTTTCTCGTGCGACGTGCGAGTTAAACTGGATAAGCCTTCTTTCATTCATCATCATCTTCCGATAATAAGGTGGGAGTTTCAAGTATTTTACACATTGAATGTAGCCAGCAACTGTTTTCTATTCTTTTCCGAAGAGATCGAAAAGACACTCAAAACGTGTGAATTGTAGTTGAATTTTTTCTTCCTCTCTTATATTCTGTCCTCTTCCGATAATATTCACGTTTCTTAATAATAATAAAAAATCAATATCTATGTATCAGTATCACCACAAAAACATTTTGTAAAACAAATCTGATTTGAAAAAAACGCAGATGTCCCGGGTGTTATTATTTTACCATTTCAGTGAGACATGACCACAATGGGAAACTTTTGTTTCATCATCAGTTGTAACATTTGACAAAAACAAGGACAAAAAGACAAGATTTCAAACCAATTGAAAATATTGTTCGCTTTTGTTCCGTTGTTTTCTGGGTTTGTAAATTGTAACCTACCACAATCTGAAAAAATAAGAATGAATATTGGAATCTATACAAGTGTAGAAGGGCAGATTTTCAATCTACCTCGAAATGTTGCTGCGTCTATTGATAGAACAAGTCCAATTAGTCAGCAACCTCTCGTATAACTCAAATATTGACTATCAAAAAAATAATAAGAACTGATATATATGAAAATACTTATCTGTTAATGTTTCGTTACGTAACGTTTTATATAATATAATATTTTAATAATATTGAAAAAGTAATATCGTGCGGTCAAAAATATATCGGTGAAACGTCTCGACCATTGGAAGTGCGGAAGAGTGACCACAAGATGTACGTACATCAGGAACAGACAGATAGGTGGTTCTAAATTATCAGAACACATTCTTACTGCCGATGGAGACCACACAGTAAAATGGAATGACACTAAAATTATAACGAAAGAAAGCAATGGCAAGAAACGAAAATTAAAGGAATCTGCTTTCATCATACTGTCTGGTGAAGAATGCATATCTATGAGTTCGCTTGATATGGATCGCGGATGGCTTTCCCTCTTGAAGGACGAAATGTCAAATTTGAAATGATTTGACAAATGTCAATCACGAAAATTGTCTATTAGGCATTCCAGGTACTTGTCAAAAATGTCAATGAATCGAAATGAACCAATACGTATATCAGTTCTTATTATTTTTTTGATAGGCAAAATTTGAGTTATACGAGAAGTTGCTAAATATTTTTTTTATGTTCTGGTTCCCACGGAAGGAACATCCTATAATGTTCAGAGAACATCGTGAGAACCAAGGAAAAGAAGGTAGGAGTTGATGTTCTCCTTGAATTTCTTAAGGTTGTATGCCTCGGGAAACACCTCCCTAGGCAATGAGTTCCAAAGCCTCGCCGTTCGTTGGATGAACGAGTCTTTGAAGAGAGATGTTCTGCAGGTCTCCAAGGTGACCACAAAGGGGTGTGAAGACTGAACCTGACGGGTCAATCTCGAAGAGACTGCCAAAAGAGAAAGGATTGTCGACATTTCACGAGAGCATCGCCCATGAAAATATCTATAAAATAGAGACAGATCGCCAACTTTTCTACGGTGCTCCAGAGAAGTGAGCGAGTTCGTTATCGAGGCATCACCGACGAGACGGATTGCCCTTTTCTGTACAGAGTCCAATAGTTTCAGGATATGTTTAGGTGCCGCACTCCAAACATGGGAACAGTACTCCAGGACAGATCGAATCTGTGCCTTATAGATCATAAGCAGCTGACTTGAAGTGAAATAGCTTCTGCCGCGAAATAGACAACCAAGTTTTTGGAATGCACTCTTGGCAATGGATCTCACATGATCTTCCCAACAAAGGTTATTGCTGATAGTAATGCCAAGCATGGAAATGGATGGCTTCAATGCTATGGTCACCCCTGACAAGATTATGTTGGGCACAGTGGAATCGGCCTTTCTAGAGAAATTGTGTTTTGTTTGGATTGAATTCTACCAAGTTATTAGATCCCCATTCGAGAACTGATGCTAAGTCCATATTTATGTTGTTAACATTTCTTCCTCGTTCATTTCTGGTCTCACGGGCCGATATAGAAGCCCCGGAAGAGAAAGCGGTATGGAGGGTACTATCATCCTATGGACTTGTTCTATCCAGAAAGAACTGTTTTTCAATTGACGCAGCAACTTTTCGGGGTAGATGGAAAATCTGCCCTTCTACACTTGTATAGATTCCAATATTTATTCTTATTTTTTCAGATTTTGGTAGGTTACAAACCCAGAAAACTACGGAACAAATATCGATCCACCACAAAATAATGACGTTCAAACAATAATTGTTCTAATGTTTTATGGTGAGGTAGAAATGTCCTGAAATCCAACTTTTGAGTTTTCTTTCCATAAAAAGAAAAAGCCTCAAATTCTTATAATATCTGTTTTTAGGACAAATTTGCAAATTGATTGACTATTTCGGCCGAAAAACAGATATTATAAGGATTCAAAGCTTTGTTTCATTTCCAGAAATGGATTTTCAGGACAATTGAAAATAGTTGAGACAATAGGATTTTTCTCAACTTCTGTGTGTATGGAAGAGAAAATGTCAAAAAGACTAAATTTATGCAAATTACATTATTGAAAAAGTCATCGTGAAACATAAATAATTGGTGAATTAAACTACTCCATAGGCCTAGAAGAAGTATGGTATATTTAAAACAGTTACTCTAACTAGATGTCTCTTCTCCACTCAGCTCATAGGCCAAAAACACATAACTTAAATCTAATAATTAATTAGTTATTAGTTTAACTCTACCAAAATCTGTGATAATATGGCTTATAACGCTTTAATTCAGAGAAATTATGAAAAGTTGTTCTTTGGCTCTTTTTTTTTGAAACATTGATGTTACTTTGAGAACCACAATAAAGATAACGGAGCTAGTTGGTCATAGCACATCTTCATTTCGAGTGGAATATATGCAAAACAGAGCATAGGAGGAACTTTTTTAAAGATTAATAGGATTTTTGTGATTGAACCAAATATGGATTATTGAAGTATATGCGCCAATTGCAGACAAACAAATCCCATATTCGACTTAAAATGGAACACAAAACAACAGTTCAGGCAAAGTTCAAAAGACTAGTTTTGACAACCCTTCCTGAACAATTAGCCTCGGTTTTTCATATGGTTACCAAAGCAGAACAATTTCGAGTAGTCACACATGAGTTTCATCATAATATATAATAATAGAAATGGTAAAATTATCAACTAGAAAACTTATCTCGGAAAGATGACTATTTCCAGAAGAACACCCTATATATGAAAAAAATATGGACACCATAAAAATGTACCCACGTATCAAAAAAATCAATCATAACTCGATCCTAAGACCACTTTCATTGCTGCCCATTTTCACTGTTGTTTCTTCACGGAAACATCCATATACTATTCATTTTCAACTTTCCCTTGCGCAAAATCCTAAAACGACGTCAAAGTGAGGCGTACGCAGCTCAGAAGGGACGAAGCAGGAAAGCAAAACAGTGAATCAGTGAATGGATGTGTAGCCCAATAATGTGAATGTTTAAAAGCTAAAAAAAATCGACCGAAGTTCATATATCATGTGAATTTTCACCTTCCATCACATCGAGACATCGTCGAGATTTTCAGGAAGACAAGTAAGACCATTTTTCCACTGCAAAAAGTGCGTACCGATTGTTTTTTGTGCTTCTAATCATTAGCAATATCAACTGAGGTGATGATCTTCTGATATTCCCTTGCGTTTCGTTATGTAGTTGCTGTTCGTTTATTTGTAGGGTGTTGTAACGGCGTGTTACAATACACCCTTAAGAGGGTAGATCAATACACAAGGTTCACTTACCGCGTGGGACAGCTATTTTACGTTTTCCATGTTCGTAGTTACGCATTGGATTGAATGCTGGATGTGAAATCACTAGGCTTAATGGAATGTGACTTGATTTACTTTTGAAAATTATTTTTGATAAATGCTCAGATGTGTCAATAGAAAATAATTCTTATTCCTCGTTGAATAGTACATTATGATTCAAAGAGGTATATTTTTCTACTTCTGCGATGACAAGGTAAACATCACCTAGAACAGATCAAAAAATTATGTATAATAAGAGAATTGCAAATATAAATTGAACAAAAATATAGACAGAAACGCATTCAGCCTAAGAAACCACCATTATTCAAGCATTTCCGCTGATGAGAAGTGGCACTTTTTTAAAGGTGGATGATGATAACGAAATCTCACCTGGATTAATAATGAAAAACTGTCAATAGTGTAGTTGTTTCGATTTATAAATCAACTACATCCTATAACTGCAGGCGGGGTTCACGCTTCCAAATCAAAATAACTATCACTTCAATTTTCCCTCATTTTGAAGGCAAATTCAAGTAAGCCAACTTAACTTATGGATAACTTATCACCTCAGAAACATAAATCATCAGGTTTGAATGAGGGGTTCCAGACAAGTACCTAACTTAGAAATTCCTATGTTTTATCTGTCACTCACGAATTTTTGAGTTATTTATAAGTTGAGCTGGCTTGCTTGAATCAGATATAATTCAATCTAGGGTATTAATGCACTGTCTATCTTCTGACAACCAAGTCAAATTTTTTTTTGGTCTGTATGGTAACTGGACTCCTAGGCTACTTGATAAACACGGTAAATGACATTGCTTTTTGAGTGGAAATTAAGATCTGAATTGATAAAAGATGTTGATATTTCAGTGTTAGTAGTGGAAAAAATATATATACAGCTCATCCAATCCATCTTGGCACAAACTCAGATACTTTTCCAGTTGCATACTAGAAGTGTAGACCATGATGAAACAAATAGCACCTTCTAGGAATGAATGAGTGAACACATATAATAGGTATTTTTTTTTGTCTTAGTATATGTCACAGAGATTGCTGGTCATATGCGTTCTCAGTTCTGTGCCAAGATGGATTGGACAAGCTGTACCTTAGGTGCTTATATGGGTTTTTTTCATGCAGATCACAAAAGTCCAACACAGATCCGAAATTATAAGGGAATATTCCAGTTCGAGTCCAGTCATGGGGATATGGAAAATAGTAAGAGATAGAAAGGGTTGATTAAACTGGAGCTCTTCAGTTAAGGAGATATACAAAAATAACCGAAAATTTTGAAATTCTTTTTTGTATTCTTTATTCGCAGAAATTCCAAAACTATAATCACACTCTGAATAGGCTAACGGAATATGTTTATGAAACTCATCAATAAGGGTGTCTGAAGACAGAACTCAAAGTTTGAATTGAAATGGCCGATACTTGGAAATCCATATTTGAAGTGAGAATCGTACACAGAACTTTCAAATACGTGTATTTCTGTTGCATATTTTTGATCGACAATATTCATTTTATATCGAGCGGAGATATTTTGGGTTTCTACGATATTCTTGAAACTTTCTTCAATATCTATTGATCAAGTGAATTTTTTCCAATTACGGCCCTGATAGGCAATACTCACGTCTTTCTATAAGTATGCCATGGTATATTCGGAAAAACGAAACATATTTTTATATTAATGATTCTAATACTCATTAATACCTCAATTCAGATTCTATGTGAGAATCTCACTTTCTACATTTATTGATAAACCAACATGAATTATTTATATCCCTCCTGAACTCAGAAAGTATATTCCAAGGAGTGTACACTCACTACTATTATTAATCTGCATATACCCATACTACTTTGATGTAGTAACATCTCTGAGTAGGAGGAATATAAACATTTCAGAAGGCTATATCAAATGTTATATATGTATTATAATCTTCTTCAGGAATAACGTAGAATAAATTCGCACCACGGCAATATTTCAGCTTAATTCACTCTAGCATAATTTTTAAAATAGACTAACTATAGGAAACCCGTTCTGAATTCGAATTAATGGAATATAGAATGGTCAATAATATAATAATGTTGATATCTCAAGATAGTTATCAAAAAAGGCATAGTTTACATGATGATGATCAAATATTGTCGAAACTTCGAAAAGACCTACAATAATCGATATAAAATGGTAGTTTAGTTACTAAAAATACAAGTCCGTATTGAAAAATTACAACTTGAAGTTGAAAAACCACAATATAAAGTTTTGTCAGCATATTCAGTTAATCTGTCTATGGCAACGTATAAATAGATTTTTGAAGTCTGCGCGAATAAAGAAGATACAGATACATAATAGAATTTCGAAGTCATTGGTTTTTCCTGTATATCCTCGCAAGCAAAAGAGCTAGAATCAATTTTTTTTGTCATTTATCAGAAAAGCAAAATACAACAATTTTGTCCCAGTAAAACAATATTTGGTACTACTCAAAATGATTACACACAATAGCAATCAAACAGTACAGTGGAGAACCTCGAAGCTATGAACTTGAGCCACTATTATTTTCGATTTATATGAATGACTTACCTGACAGGGTTAACGCACTTACCACTTTGCCGGAAATGCCTCGCTTATGGAAGGAACTAACAATCGTTCTCTGGAATATGGTTAGAGGAAGAGTAGTGTAGCACTTGATGGTTCGACTGACATTGATGTTTCGTTTCAAAGTCATTTTTTGTGGTGGATCAGTTATCTTTATTGAAGTTTCCTAGGATTTTCAACCTATTACCACAATCTGGAGAAATGAAGAATCAATTCGGAATCTGTACACGTGTTGTAGAGCAGACTCCAAGTATACCCATATAAGAAAGAGTCTGAGGTGAAAAAAAATCCATGGGAAAGGAAAACACGGAATCACTCAGCTACTAAGAATAGAATAGAATCGAAATTCATTTCTACTGAAGAACAAAGAGAATAATTTCCACCTACATGATGTAGTTTTTAAAGTTACTAAATATTCATTACCCATATAGCACAGGACATCTCAAAGATATCTTATTTATATCCAAATCATTCCGTAATGTCTTAAAAGGATAACCCAAAGATATCTTATTTATCTCATCTTTGAATTATTTTAAAAATATGTTTTATCAGACCAAATCTTCAACAGAGGATAATTGATGAATGTTTTTAAGTGGAATGAATGAATCTCTCGCTCTCTCTCGGTACGAAACTGTTTTTGGTAACAAAGTGTATATAGGAAAAAAAATAAAAAAATATATTGATATCATACAGTTGACAGTAAGACAGTTGAAAACAACATGGACTAAAATGACTATAGATGATTCGAACACGTTTGAGCATTCGAAAGAGTTGTCCTTCTGTAATTATGAATATATCCAGATCACAGATTCTCACCATTTTGTTTACGGTCTCGAGATATTGTTGAAGAGGAGACAAATTGTCCGAGACACGAACTAGATTGTCTCTTCTTCTCAGTCTTATGTCAGGTACAACAAATGGTTTGGAGAATATCAGAATTATTTGAGACGACTCTAGTAATTGGCTGGAATACACATGAATAAGGGCCAGACCTTGTGTTTTCTAAAGAACAGGGTCCTTAATGAGACATCAACACATAATAAAAGAAATAAAAGCACATAAGAGATATCATAGAATATGATTAAATTTCACATTGAAATCAATATTAAATATACTATAGCGCTTCACAAAAATTTGGGCACTCATTCACAGACTTAAAAACAAAACTTCAGGAGAGGCTCTCTTCACTTTGCTTTTGAATTCATGATAATTCAGGTATCTCACTAGATAGATACTTTTACTCTGATGAATTTGAAGAAGAGTAACATAAATGAAAATTGTTGGAGTTATTGGTCTGTAGTTTCTCACATTGTTCACGCTTTTGTGTATGAGGGTAACTCTGCCAGTTTTGAGGAAGCTTGGGAAACGATTTTCTGTTAGAGAAAAATTGAAAATCAATGTCAGTGGTTGCTTCAACAAGTCATAATAAGCCTTGAAAAACTAGGCTGGAATGCCATCAATTCCAATGGCTGCTTTGGGTTTCAGCGTCTTGATAGCATTTTCAACCTCTTGTTCACCGATATTGATAAGGGTATCTAGGCCATACTCAGAAAATAGTGTGGGACTTCGACCTTGATATATGCCCAGAAACTTTAAGGATCATAACACTAATTATGTAGACGTTCCACATCAATTCTGAGTTCTTTATATTCATCTTTATAATAATTAGCTTTTTTATAATTTTGAAAAAATATTCTTTTAACTAAATTTTGTGAATGAGTTCTTTAGAGATTCATGTTGGAAACCGATTTTGGGTGAAATTATTCTATTTTCTTCAAGCATTTTCCAAAAACTGTCTTCAGGCAATTGTAGAAACTATCCACACATCCGTCGACACTGTCCATACTTAGAATATTCAACCACGAACACTGTGAAAGCATTCTATAGAGCTCCACGAAGTTTCCTTGTGATTTTTCAATTTGTTTACCAAAAAGAAAATGCATTTTTATCTGCATTTTCAATGTTTCAGAAACGAAATCCACATTTTCAAAACAAATCTTCATTCAAAATTAAGTTTCTCATATTAATTAATTGTTTTTTCCTAAGTTAATTCAAATAATATAAGTTACTGACTAATTTGGTTCCCCTTGCACGCTAATATGGATTCCTAATCAATTCCTTATTTTTCCAGATTGTAGTGAGTTGAAAATCCACAGAAATTACTCAGTTCAGTTTATACTGAAATTATCAAAATCGATTCGCCCTAGCTACTTTTTCGTTTTAAATATTAACAGCAAGTATATTTCTAGAACCAACTATGCTCCCGACCAAACCTTCAATTATACAGGGATAATCACAATCATCGAAAGTGGCACCTTTCAAAATCAAATTCGGCAGAATGTCGAAATCGAACGCTTCCACCAGAAGCAATTCGGTGGAGACTAATGCTGAATGCGAAAACGACATGGTCAGTCCCAGAACCAACGTCCCCCCGATCCTAGAGAACGGCAATGGGCAGGACACCATCCCCTCCAGTCCGCCGCCCTCTTATGAACATGTTCTGGAAGAGGTGAGTTTGAAAAATTCTCAAAAGCAAAATTACTTGACACTTTCATAGCACTACCCCTTTTTTTTTCGTGTTATAGAAATTAATACTGTTCAGAAAAATAGCTAAGTATTTCATATTCGATTGATACTTATTTTGGTAAAATACTATTTATCGGGCGCCACCTGTTTTTTGAAAAAACATTTTTTCATCTTACGTATTTCGGTCTCCTGAAAAAAAAATACTAATGAAAATTTTGGCGGTCTCAACTAGTTTCGGAGATACGGCCCCCCAAAGACAGGAAAACGGGGTTGACGCTTATGTTTGTTTTTTCAGCCAATTCCGCTCGAAATTCCTCCTTCTTTATATCAGCACAATACGCACATTCTGTTCCACCTTCTTCATCACTTTTCAACCGAATTAAAAGCATTTTTCTCTACAGGATTGAAAAATATATCCTGATAGGAAAGTGAGGTTAACAAAACAGTCGAACGCGCAAGTTATGTTGTTAACCTCGCACTTTCCTATCAGGATATATTTTTCAATCCTGTAGCGAAAAATGCTTTTAATTCGGTTGAAAAGTGATGAAGAAGGTGGAACAGAATATGTATATTGTGCTGATATAAAGAAGGAGGAATTTCGAGCGGAATTGGCTGAAAAAACAAACATAAGCGTCAACCCCGTTTTACTGTCTTTGGGGGGCCGTATCTCCGAAACTAGTTGAGACCGCCAACATTTTCATTAGAATTTTTTGTTCAGGAGACCGAAATACGTAAGTTGAAAAAAGAATTCAAAAAACAGGTGGCGCCCGATAAATAGAATTTAACCCTTATTTTCTACGACGGCGTATTGGTGACATTGCAAAATTAAAAAATTTCGCAATTGCAACTTTCAATCTGTCAATTGACAGAATGAATCTGACAATTGCGGAATTCGATCTGTCAATTGACACATTAAATGTGTCAATAATTTACAGATATAATCTGGCAAGTGCGACCTTTAATCTGACACTTTTTCTCAAAGTGAATTAGGCATTCCAGATACTTGTCGAAAATGTCAAATGAATCGAAATGAACCAATACGGCGCCATCTGCCCCCAGAAACTATCGTTCGTTTTCTGCAAACGAGTGTGTGATTGGTTAAAGCTTGTGTTAGCCACCCAGACATCACGTGATCTGGAATGCCTAATTGAGGCCAATGAATTGAATCCACTGGAAATGAATTGAATTGACAATTCTGGTGACATCCAGGTCATAAAAATCCAGGTTTTCCTATTCTGGAAAACTACTGCTTGAACTTGAATACTTCTTTTACCAAACCCCTTTACTATTGAAATCGAGTTTATTTCCTATAATGTGAATAAAAAACAAATTCCATTTATCGACTCCTTGTCCTGAATACTTCAAAGCCCCCAAATTCTTTTTGACTATATCCATTAATTTTCTGAGTTGTGGAGCAGACTCTTTCATTATTGGGAGGAAATAGAAAAATGAATCAATATGACTCAATGAGATGACCCCTTTGTTTTCATAACGTTCCTTTGCTGAAGTACAAGCCTCACTGTAATTTTTATCTGGATTTTCTAATGAGCTTGTGACTTTGGCTGCATTACCTTGTATGGAATTTTTTAAATAATAAAAACATTCAATGTCGGAAAGCTTCAAATTAGAATAAATGAGATTATTAAAATTGTTATAAAATTCCAACCATTGCTCATATGATCCAAGAAAAGTTGAAATTTCCATCGTAGGCAACTTGACATTATTGATTGAATGATGATAGCGTGAAATTGTTTCAACTGAACAATTCGAACCCGAATGAGAATGTTTCATAAAAGTCGCAATTGCCAGATTAAATATGTCAATTGACACATTCAATCTGTCAATTGACAGATTAAAAGTCGCAATTGCATGATTTTTTATTTTTGCAATGGCACCATTACGCCTTCATAGTAATGTTCCTGGCTGAGAGGTAATTTTTTGGACTTCCATTGTCTATACAGTGTGTAACAACGAAAACTTCACAGAGCCGTTTTTGAATATAAAAAGTAAGAGTTTTAAAAAAAGCTCGGACACGTCGATTCCTAATTAAAGGGGGACACTTTTTAGACTAATCAGATATTTTGTAGTAAGCACCCCCTCGGAGGGGTGCGTCCGATGACCATTATTTAGATAGGGAAAGTAGGTCGAGTGGCACCTTGTTTTAAAGGTCTTTCGAATATCTTTACTACTCTATTAAAAGAAAATTTTTGTAACGATTGGTAACCAACCCCATCCACTGAAAAAAAAATCAAAAAATACGAAATCACATGGACACGTATTAGCAGGTTGTCATAAAAAGCAAAAATTTATTTTTTTATGAAAGTTCTGAACGTAAATTGTACCTTAAAAACAATTTGATTTATTTTAAACAGCGTTGAACTCAATACAAATACCTTTAAAACTTCAAATTATCTCGAAAACTATTCGTCACAAAAATTGTCTGTTAACAGAGTTGTACAGGTATTAAAGACCTTTTAAACAAGGTGCCACTCGACCTACTTTCCCTATCTAAATAAGGGTCGTCGGCCGCACCCCTCGGAGGTGGTGCGTACTACAAAAAATCTGAGTAGTCTGAAAGGTGTCCCCCTTTAATTAGAAATCGACGTGTCCGAGCTTTTTTCAAAAATCTGACCTTTTATATTCAACAACGGCTCTGTTAAGTTTTTGTTGTTACACACTGTATAAATAACTCTGTTGCAAAAACTGATAGGATCCGAAGAATCTATGTCAAAACAGTAAACCACGAATAATCCAATATATAACTGTCAAACTTTGAAACTGCATGAGCAGAAGGTAATCGAAACACAATATCAGAATGAAAATTGATGAATTATTTTTTAGGTTTCTTCTTTTTCGTTTCAAAGATCAGAAATGGCAACTCCTGTGAAAGAAGTGAAATAAAGAATACAAATGCTCATTGTTGATAGGTGCGTGTATATCGTTCAAAACGTTTGATTCTTTCACGGAAAAGTCCATCTGAAACAGCTACTCCCCTGACTATATGGCACAACGAGCACTAGATTACATTTAAATCACTTTTTCTTGCCCAATTTGTACACCAAGCATACGAAAATGGAAACAAATAGATAGCATACACAGGATAATATTTCATTACAACCCATAAAAGATCTCGTTTCGCTCAGAGAAACTTATATCTGAGCTCTTCAGTGAAAACATGGATAAATTACGGAACACTTTCACTAAAACCTTCAGACGATTCCAAAATATTCAACTCGTGGCAAGTCTGTCATCAGTCTTAATTGACATTTCAGTGACATATTCATTCATTTGATTACCAAACCAGCCATCGTTATAATGATTAGAAACTTTGGTCTTCTGGTGGGGAAAATGAAGTTTGATGAAATATTTTTTCCCCTGTTTTTTCCTTTTTTTCTCTTTTTTACGATAATGAAAGGAGAGTGATATTTTGCCTTTCTACTTCGAATCATAAATCAGATAGCAGTAGCTTTTTTAGATGATTTTGTCTTTTTGTGAATGAATCAAGCGTCTTTGAATGATATAAGTGTTTGTACTTTTTTTATTTCACTTCTTTCAGATAAGTTGTAATTCATAACTTTGGATTCTGACAAGGAGAAAGCTAAAAAATAATTCATCGAATGAAAACTTGTCAAATAATAAGGTCGAACAACTGAACCAAATATGTCAACCAAATCTAACAAGAATATAAAAATGGATTCTTACCAAAGATTGAGAATCGAAATAATTCAAAAAATAATATTTCCATTAAAATAAAATACTGACAGTCGTCTCCCGAAGACGATTCGGATAGCAGTAATCAATATGTCGTGAGTACACTCAATTTGAAACTTCGTTTCAAAAAATTTTCATTTTGCTTCATATTTCCTCATTTGATATTTTGTTCGATTTAACAAAGTTTTACCTTGTGATTAAATTGATTATTAATATTTCATTGTTTCAGTTTGGATTCTTTCGATCTTATAAGTTTTCTTATCAGGTTTCAATAGAAGGACAATGGAAGTCCGGACCATTACGACTTAATACAAAATTTGATTTAATTCATTTTCCTACAATAAGTATGTGATGAAATTACATTGCTCAATAGATGAATATTCGAAAAAAACTGTTTTTTCAGACAAGACTACAATCCCAAAGTGAAGCCTCTTCTCCTACAGTTCCTGTCAAAGGACCAGAAATAATGCATAAATCAAGCAAAGAGTTGTATAGAGCGGTGGCGAAACAATTCGGAATCACTTGCAAAATGTCGGACCAATGCAGGTTAGTAACCATCAGATACTTGAGTTACCGGCAATAAAGTGATTTTCATGATCAATTGACCGATTCAGGATCGCCCCAATATTTTTTTTTCTCTCCTTATATCAATGTAAAATTTCAGTGGTTCATATGGTTCTACAAGAGATTTCAAATAAAAAACCCAGTATATCCATAAATTTTTTGATTCAGCAGTTTATTCCACGTACGAATATTATATTACCGCAACATAAAATGACAGCATTATAATTTCTATCAATGGATGATTATGAGAAGAGAATGATGTACCTGAAGTGAAGTGTAATAGCCCATTGTTAATTTAGGAAATTTCTTCGTAAATCTTCGAAGAAAATGAAAATTCGAATTTCTATATCAACCTCATCACACTAGAGGATTCGAACAGATTTCTTCTCAAGTGAATGTGAAAGTTGCATACGAAACTAACAGGATATTAAACAATGAGGCCTTCCAGTTAGGATTTTCCTAGGCGTTAGTTTGAAAATAATAAAAACGCGCTTTTCAAATAAATTAAATAAAAAGTAAATCATATATTTTTTTTTCATTTGGATTAAGAATGGGGTAAATAAAAAAAAAGTACTGCAATATAAAAAAAGCTTGGGGTGCATGTCGTCAATAGACTACTTAAAAAGCACCCCAATAAACTTATTTTTTACTCTTCAGTTCATTTTTTTACGAATTTTCATGGATAGGTGTTTTTTCAAACTGATATTTTTTTTTGAAGATTATGATGCTTTCATAGATTATCATTATTACGACTATCAACACCAAAATGCGCAACATGGAGAGCGTCGAAGTCGCTGAAATTTTACTGAAGCATACAATATAATAAAAACTGCAAATTTTGCTGTGGATTTTAAATATTTAAGTTTATTTGATGATGAATGGGGGCCTTACAGTGATATGCAAACTGGCTCCTTCGCCAAAAATTTCGTTCTATTCAAGATCGCTAGAATATAGGGACGATTCTTTCATATTATTGCATTGTGATCGGTCCTTGATAAGTATGCAGGAATTCAAATTATTTCGACGACATAGCTGATAAAAGCGTATTAATTAATAAAACATACGCCAACTATAGCATCCTTGTTCGATTTTTTTTATCAACGTCAGCGACTGTAATGCTTCTGTTACATATTTACTAAGTACAATATAATTTCTTTTCAATTGTGTCTGCAAAATTAAGAAGAATAAAAATACCATTTCAATTTTCGTATTATTAGAATCAGACAATCTATATAAGGAAAAATTCTTGATTCATTTTTCATTATTTCCAACAAAAAATGTATTCGTTTCACACATTTCATAGTCACATACATGCTGTTTGAATATAAAACTATTCAACTATAAAAAAAAAATAACAAAAAACAAAATATCTCATTTCATAAGTTGCATAAAATAACAATTAATCTTTGAAAGGTAAAAAATATTTATATTATATTGATATAAATAACTACTGAGCTGGGAACGATGACATAAAAAAAACAATTTCAATTAGTTATATCAAATCTCTGGTAAAATAAGGCATTTCTGAACATATCAGGTAAAGGTGAAGAATACAAATATTGTATTGATACGTAAATACTGTTGTATGAAAAATGAACTAATTATTGAGCTGTTGGACAGAAAATGAACGTCATTAACGTCATCAAAGTGGAAAATTATTCGCTATATGGGAAAGTTTTTCATTTTTAATATTTTCAGGTCAAACTGTGATCTCAAAAGGAGAAATAGTCTCTTCACAACGTTAAAGGCGTTCCAAATATTAATCCTGAAGTAAAACTTATAGGAAGTTTCTGTAGGTATTATGGGCAGAAGGGCTGAAAAGTGCGTTAATTTCGAGATAGTGACTTATCTTCGAGAGTTCAATTATTTTTTATTTATTTATTCATTTAACAAAGCAAATATACATATGTGTTAACATGACTACAATCATTACAGAAATCAGAACAAGAGAGAGAAAAAAATAAAACTACAACCTTTTACAAGTTTGTTGTTGTGAGTGTTCGCTGATTTCATAGTTTTATTGAGCGACTCATTTTGACCATAATTGGTCCTACAAAAAGGGACCTTGAAAATGTCACTATTTCGATTTCTTCTAACATTTACTGATAATGGAGTAAGCTCGACAATTTGAGGACAGTCAACACTCCCATTTATAATTTTATGAAGGAATATCAGACTGATTTCCAGTCTTCTATGTGTCAGAGTATCTAAATTAAGAATCTTTAATATTTGTGGGTATTTATTAAATTCATCTCCGTTCATTCCCAATCTAAAGCCACAGTATCTTGAGAATTCATTTTGGGTTTTTTTTTTTCGCTCCGTGGAAGCCGTCTGACCTGTCTTTCACAACCAGGTCTACGGAAAGCACCTCAGTCTCTAGGGCTTATTGCGCTTTACTTCCCTATATTTCATGACACCCATTCCAACAGCCTTGTCCCCTGCACAAGTTTGTGCAGGTTGATTGCTGGGTGTTTGTCATATTCTTCTGGATCCAGAATTGGTTTTCCATATATTTGTTGCCTTTTGTGATCCAGAGCCTCACATTCGCAGAGTACGTGTCGAGCTGTCTCCGTCCCTTTGTTGCATTGTCTGCAGCTAAGGTCGCCGTGGTACAGCCCTATCTTGTTCAGGTGTCCTTTGAATGGACAGTGTCCAGTCAGTAGCCCTGTTATAATCCTAATCTGATTCCTGTTACACTGAAGCAGGTCTTCAGTCTTTTTCTTCAACGGTCCTTTTATGAAAGTTCTCCCGTGAGCACTACTAGGTAGATTTTCCCAGTAATCTCTGTGTTTTGTTCTCACCCAATTCCTTATATGATTCCGTACCATCGTTTTGGGTACCCCCACTGCTGGTTCGGATCCAGTATATGGTGTCGATGATCCTTGCCTTGCAAGCTCATCGGCTTTTTCATTGCCTGTGATACCTGAGTGACCTGGGACCCATTGTAGCGCAAGTCTATTATGGTCTGCCAGATTTTTCAGTTCCTCGCGGCATTCCCATACCAGTCTAGATGTCACTCTGGGGTTTTTCAATGCCCTAAGTGCAGCTTGGCTGTCCGTAAAAATATTGATCCTCCCATTTCGTTGGGACCTCAGATTGATTGTTCTCGCGCATTGGAGTATAGCATACATTTCTGCTTGAAAAACAGATGTGTATTGTCCGAGCGGGTAGCTGTACCCTAGGTTCCTCCCCGCACAGTATACACCGGCCCCTGTACCCTGTTCCGTCTTGGATCCATCTGTGAACCAGTTGCTCCAGCCGGGCTTGATTTCAGGGGCATTGTCTTTTTGCCACTCTTCACGATTCATTTTGGGTACTTTTCACGAGTTCTAAATCAACTTTAAAGAATGGTGACCATATAATAGAGTTTTTTTCGAGTATAGACCTCACCTGGGCACAATAAATAATCTTGAGAGCGCTAACAGACAGTTCTCCTGCTAAACGGAGAGAAAAGCCTAACATTTTTCGAGCACGAGATGAGGTTTCTTGAATGTGATTTTTAAAAGTCATTTTTGAGTCGAATATAACCCCTAGGTCTTTGATCTTGTTGCACTCTAATAAGTTTTTACCATGGATTTTGTAAATATAGTCTAAAGCTTCCTTATTTCGTGAGAAGGTTATTTTTTACATTTATCCAAGTTCAGTTTTAGTTGATTGATGTTACACCACCTTGCAAGGTTATTCAAATCAGACTGCAAACTCTCAGCTTCAGACAAGGATTGAACAGTTCTGAACATCTTCCAATCATCAGCAAATAATAGAAAAGAACAGCTGGTAATAACATTAGGAAGGTCATTGATTATTTTGAGTGTTATACACATCAAGGTCACTATGAATTTCCCGTTGGAATACACATTTTTCAATGCATGGATAGGTACTCTTAAGGAGGCGCGTGGATCTTCAGATCCACTTGTACGACAAGTTGTTTATCGATTAGCGTATAACTGTTCTGTATACTGTTTGAAAGTCATTACTTTATGGTGGATAGATTTCTTCTTCGTAGTTTTTTCGGTTCTCAACCTTCCACAATCAAAAAAAAGATTCGACATTGGAATCTATACAAATGTAGAAGGAAAGATATCTAATCTACCTTGAAAACATGCTGTGTTGATCAAAAACATTTCCTTCTGAATGAAACACGTTATATTCGTCAGAAAATTCTCTTTGAACTCAAATTTGCTAACCGAAAAAATACAAGAAATAATATTTATCAACATACGTATCTTTGTAAACATTTCGGAAATCAAATCTGCCTGCGTTTTAGAAACGTATTCACAAATATTTCTCTTATTGGTTCTTTTTCGAAATTCTGTCAGGATTCTCATATATGACATATCATTTTGTCTTCCAAGAAGGGTAGGCAGGTTACGATCTATATCAAATGATCTCTCTGAGATACACGTAACCTCAGAGAGCATGATAAAAACAGTTTTCTTCAACTTTCGTGTCCTGTCATTGCTAGCCATCATTTGACTGTTATACAATCCTACTTGTTCGTGCGGTCAAAAATATATCGGTGAAGCGTCCAGACTTCTGGAAATGCGAAAGAGGGATCACAAGATGTACATCAAGAACAGACAGACTGGCGGTTCTAAATTATCAGAACACATTCTCACTGCCGATGGAGATCACACAGTAGGTTGGAATGACATTCAAATGATGGCAAGAAAGAGTGATGGCAGTACTCGGAAGTTGAAGGAATCTGCTTCTATCATACTGTCTGAGGATACTTGCATCTCAACGAGTTCAGTTGATATAAATCTCACTAGGCTCCCCTTCTTGAAGACAAAATGATATGGCGATTCTCAAATTTTTTGACATAATTGAAAACGAACCTAGAAGAGAAATATTTCAGATTTTGGTAGGTTAAGAACCCATAAAAAACTGGGAACAAGGAATACATTCTGTACTCCCATATTTCGATTTCCCAATCAGGTATGCTGATTTTTTTTTTTTTGTTCCAGGTGCTTCGACTGTCAGAGTCACTACTTCGACTGCGAATACGAGAAGAATGAACAGGAAAAAACTGACGGTGGACTGGGGGCTGGCACCCCGATGTTCATTTCAGAGGTTATGCACGGTACCGCATGTGTTATACTATAACTCTATCCAAATTAGATAAGAAATATCATGGAATGTGAACGAATTGTTTGGAATGCGCCAGCCACAAGAGCAAGCTTTCCCATAGAAAATTCAGGTGATTGTTTATAAAGTTACAATGGATCCAATATTTCGGTCGTATGTATACTCAACTTGATTTGTCAGTCATTTAGGGGTAAATACTATGTACAGGATGTTTTTTAGTAATATTCCAAATTGTAGGAAAGTTATTTTTGGGTCGAGTCTAAGAGAACTTTTACTTGAAAATATGTCCCAGAAGTATCAACTTTTAACCCGAAGAGCAGAAATTTTAAGAAAAAATTATACTACTAGCTTTGTGGAACGTTTAATTTTCTATTTATTCCATATACACGCCATTTGATAATTATTCCCCTTAATAAACTACTGTTTTAAGCTACTCACCATGTTTTTTCGCAACCGATAGGTTGCAAATGAATATTTTTTTATGCGAAAAACTTACGCCAAACTGAAAAAATCTCAGGGACGAATGATGGTTTTATTAATATTTTTTGCTTGAATAAAAAATTACGTAGAGCAAAGAAGATTCTTACTACCTTTCATAAAATTATTAAGGATATATCAAATTCGTCAGGAACCCTTTACGTCAAGATTTAAGACCTTCAGGATACATATTTCTTACCAAAAATTTCCGAAAATAACCGGCTTTAAATATAAGCATATTAATAGGAAACACCCTGTGTCTTTTATACTCCTAACTATCCACTATATAATCACTAAAATCATCAACGAATTATCTCTAGTCAGTACACTAGGTAACAGCATCATAAGATGTGTTTTTGAGAGGTCCACGAATTAGTTTTGTGGCGTTTTGTTGTCTGAGACGTACATTTTTACAGGGTGGTTATGTGAAACGAAAAATATTATTCTCGGATATAAATGTTCTTCACTTACACCAGATGTGAGTTGGTGTTTATTTCCAATATGGAATAGCATTTACAGTATATCGAAGGCATTAATTTCATTGGTACTATATAGGGTGGTCCAAAATATCAATATAATATGAAAAAATAGAAATGAAAAAATAATAATATGGAATTATGTATTATAAAATGAGCCAGAATAGAACTGGAAATTTTTAGGGTGATAACTGAAAAAATCTTGTATTGGAAACCCTAAAATTGACTGCATATGCGAGTTATGTCGTGGACCTGAACGATAGCTAGCGTCCGTAATACTCCAAGAATTGTGAATCAGTGGGCAAATAACTAGATGTACATGATTACCACTGTTGATGTTGAAACCCTTTACAAATGTGGATAACTATATAATTGTAATTTAACGATGTGTATAGGTAAAATTCGAAGTATAGACTGAAAAGATAGAATGTCTGAATGTGAAGTAGATCTTTGTTTAGATTACATGTTGTGAATTCATATAAATATACACTTATATTCAGGAAACTACTAGTGCACCCTCTTTCGTGTTTAGCTGCACTTAATTTAGGCAAGTCTCAATGAATTCTATCGTATCTACTAGCATTTATTTATCAGTAACTAGTTTTAACCCAATATTAATTGAGATACTAGGTATCTAGTAGATGGTAATAGACGTGAATAATATTTCATGTTTTTCTTTGCTTTCTTTTGACTCTCTTACTTTTTTCTTCTTTTTCTCTGCAGCAAAAACGGTTTTGTTCCCGAATTATATTTTCGGTGAAACAATTACAAGGTTATGGTACATGTTGTGAGGATTCAGGTAATATTGAGGAATTATGAACTTAAACAACTAATCTGACTCACAAGAATAGTAATAACAACAAAAAATTGATAAAAATATACAGATACATACTCTCGTATGAAGAATTTTTACTGTGCAAGAAAATTTCAAATAAGGAAAAAATATTCGTACATATTTGTTCGTCTGCTCTTATGTCATATAGCGATCTAGATACGATAAAATTCTTAAATTAGTCTGGTTTATCACCATTGAGTAATTATACTCATTATTTGTACTATAGATAAATGCCAATGCTTTCTGAAGATCTCATGGAATGGATGAAAAGGTATATCAATTTTAAATGTAGATACCTTTGTTCGTATATAATATGAGTAGAAAAAATATTGCTAACTGAATGTCAAATATTCTAAATGTACACGATTTTGTAAATACACTATTCATTGTAACAAAAATAGATATTAGAAGGATATTATAAATCCAAAAACCATACAGGGCCGTCTTTCAACTTCATGAATTCGCCAACTTTTGAACAAGAAATAAGCTCGAAACATTTTAAATCTGTTAGTTTTTGTTACATTCGAAACATACGTGGGAGCATCTTAGAAATAAAAGTGGGTCAGGCAAAATATTATAAAATGTTTGAAACATTTTCAGAATAATATCAGGTCGTGACTAAGCGATCAAAATGTGAAACTATGAAATAGCTTATATGTTTTTGAGTCATTGTTGAGCAAACTCAAATGTTCCAACATTCATGAATTTGGAAAATATTTGAAATGTTTCAAGCGGAACGATTCGGAAATGAAATATATGGCGCATAGAAAATATAAGCGATGGAATAGTACTTTAATTTTTGTGAAACATTTCTACAGATGTTACCAGTTCATTCTGGGAACACATATATATTTACTGGATTGCATGTATGGCTTCGACAAGAAAAACTAAAATATGTCTGTTCAAAATAAACTGAAAGCTGAACTTAGTGGACAAGTTGGGTTATAATTATTCGATCTCTGATTCAAATATGTCTTCAAGAGATAAAATCATACTTTTCCTAAGCCCTGGGGTATACCCATTAGGATTTGTCGAATAGTTCCCGCATTTCAAATGGAAACTGTATGTTCCACTATCAATTATATGTTTGTATATATAATATATATCTGATAAAAACAACTCTCAACATTTGAGAATAAGGGACAGGCTCCCATATGCTGACCATTTCCAAAATAACCCAACCAAAGTACCCACAATCGGATTAAGTGTGTCTGTCTTTTCTTGCATTCGTATATGGAAATCTGTGGACCAAAATATTAGATATTTCGACATAATGTTCAAATGTGTGAACGCTTGCTCTCGTTTGTGAATTCCAAATAGTTATTCGAAGATGGCTGAATCTTTTCAATACGATTTACGACTTCCCGGAAGAAAATTCTTGTACATACACTTTCTCACAATGTAACTTGGAAGATACTTTATGATTTTTGACGAAACCCTCACTACAAAACATCTGAAATGTTGTCTGAATGGTTGTTTATAGCTTCTTAACCAAACTTCTCGCCAACTTACAACGTGAGATCTCTATAAAGAGAATTGCAGTTCTCGGGGGCATCTTCTAGACCAAGTTTCGATTTTTCGGTTCACCCTCAGAAGGCCTTTGAAAATTCCATATCAGTGCTTCAAAGCGATTTCAAATGTTTATCTGCTTTGAAAAAATCTAACGAATTGAAGGTTCAGCTAGAACTTCCATGTGTTTATATACCTAACTATTTTTGTTAGTTTTAGCGTGTATTAAGAGTGTTCAGAATAATTCACATACTATTTCATAGGCATGAAAAAGTATCTACAGCGTGATTCATTTGTATCGACCCTGGACTTATTGCAAACTATGTTTGAAGTGAAACCCTAAATTGTAATAGATTAATTTTCGTCTGTATGTGAAATTTTCCTCAGCTCAGCGTGACCGTGAAGAAAATATATAAAGCTTGGCAAAACGAAATTGAAATTTTTCGAATTAGGAAACAAAATATGTGAATAAAAATTCGAGAAATATTGAAAAAAGAATCATTAATGAGATTATATCGGAGGATGAAGTTTTAAAGAAAAAAAATAAGAAAAACAAATAATTCCTTCAATTCTAAACATGTTCCATAATATTTACGAAAATAAAGTGGATCCGAAGAAAAACGAGAATGTAACACAACAAACTACAATAATGAATAAAATGAAAATTGAATTGTGAATCAATGAAAGGAACGTTTTAAAAACTTGCCAGGAAAAACTGAACTCTTGAGTTGGAATAAAATGAAACCTAATACTATATTTCAAAACGAGTTTCTCCTGGTTTCTCCGACAATAGATCGAAAAGTCGTGATAACAGACAGCTGGAACTTCATTCAAAATATCTTTTTTTTACTTTCCATTTTTGATTCTATTACATTATTTTCTACGGATTTTTCAATTCATTCAATTGGAATTCCTAATGTGCTTATTGATATCTTTTTTCTGAAGACTAACTGCATATTTTCTCTTTCATGTTTCAATTCATTCTTCATATTTTCACAAATTAAATTTTTTATCATTTTTTTGTCAGAATTTTATTATTTTATTTCGATTCATTTAGTTTTTGTGGTAGTATTTTTCATAGTTCTCCTTTTCTTTTGAATTTTGATTGATTTCTTTATTTTTCATCACTGAAGTATCGTATATTATCAGTCTCAGTTTCTTTTCAACATAACTTTAATATTATTCACATTTTACATTTTATTATTTTCACAGTTTCAATTAGCTTATCTCCGTTTTCTCAAGATTTTATTCCGATCTTTGAAATATTTTCAAAAATAGAAAGTACAAATCACAACCACTCATATTTGAAGATATTCTATACTGAAACCGGGATGGAAACGGTGGAAAATGTCTGTCTTTGGGGCGCTGTACTTAACCATTCTCAAAGGATCACATTTAGGTACTATTGTGTAATTATACTGAACCTCCCATCGATGTCTATTGAGATAACATAACTGCTATTTTCATATTCCTAAGTATAATCGAACAAGTGTATGTGGATGTTTGTAAAACTGCGATTAGAGAAAAGAATATACGAAAAATTTTTAAGAATTTTCATAGATAAAAACATTGTACATACCATGCAGAAACATTGGGAATTAGACACAAAACTAATTTTGTTTTGCTTGTGCACGGTGAATCAGTTATAGTTGTAAGTTTCAAAAAATTGGATGTTCCAAGGATATGAGCTGATCATGTGCAAAATTCCTTTTACCTTTTACCAAAATTCCTTACAACCTGGAAATATTGAATTAATTTCACGTGTCAAAAATTTGATAAAATATAATTTTCTGCGTATACAATAGTGAGGAATATGAGCATGTTATAACATAATGCACCATTATGATAGAAACGGTTTCCCAATGTTTCTGTTTGTTATCCATATACCTTCAAAGAGACACATTTGTCTTATTCGAACTGATTAAAATAAGATATTTTTATTTCTGCAACGAGAAACACTGCTGAATCATTATTCCTGTTGAATCGTATTGGATGAACTGATCTGATCTCACCTCAGCTGAATTCATACAAATGGTAATCAACGTAGGCCTAAAATTAGAAATCATAAGTGGAATTTGTAGGAAAGCGCACGAGATTGATATTATAGTGGCACTCATATTTTTGTTATATGTGCAAATTATTCATACATGTCCAAATACATTGTATTTATTCAGTACCAATAAAATAAGATCTAAATAATGACTGCGGTATTTATTTATTCAATGTCGTAGCTGAACTAAGTCGAAATTAGTTTTTTTGGAAAAGTAACACTATTGCTCGGGTTGAAAACCAAAACAAACCTCATGCTCAAAATTGAACCACACCCATATAAAAAAAGACAGTTCAAATATAAATAGAATATGGTTGTATTCGGGTTCACAATAAAAACAGTTCAGGAACGGTTCGAAATAGTTTGAAGGGTTTGTCGCGAATATATCTACATTAATTGGGTGGGTGACTATTTTTGACTGTCCTAGAACAGTATTTATTGCGAACCCGAATACGGCTAATATTCTCCTTATAATTCAGTTAATTGTTATCAGTTGGCTAACCTGACAAGAGCCGACAAATCTGAACCTAACTTTCTTAGTTTTTTGGTGGGCTTGCTTTGTATAAATATTTCATTCGTTTATATAAAATCGACTGAGTATAAAAATCTGTAGATCTGCAGATATGCTAACCACTACACTACCGAGACCACTATACTCTATGATTTTCACGAAAAAGCAAACCCCAACACAGTTATATAACAGGAACGTCGCTGTGATATCACGACGTAACATGTAATGTCCCATTAACATTGTTCACACATCGCGATGTCCCAATTAGGTGATATCTCTTGTGATGCTACAAGTTTTGCAACGTAACTACGACAAGTTTCGCGATATAAACTGTGACAAAACTTTTTCAATGTTTCCTTTGTGGCGTCACAGTAATGACTTCAAGATCATTATTGCAATGGTAGAGGAGTGTGGCCAAAGAGGTCCATCGCAAAAGTGCTTTATTGTATATTTTGTTAGGAAGAATTTGAAACTTGAGAAAATTGTTTTTGATATTTTCTGATAAATTCCATTAACAGGTTACTGGATTCAGAAATGGCGCTCACGACTAGATCTACGAAGTTCATTTTGAATTACGAAATGATTTGTAAATCAGGCATCAGGAGCAAGTTTTTCCATGGGATACTCCATCAGATTTTTTTTGAAATTTGTTCTGAAATTGTTCGTTCCGTTAACCAGCTGACGAACGTCAACCCTCAGAAGTCGAAACTTGTGCGAGCAATGGATCAACGAGGCCTTACCTTTTAATGTGCGATTACCCAGCACGGTGGCCCGGCGAGGATTCGAACCCCGAGACCTGGCTAGCAATCAGATGGAGGTATCCTGAGGTCAGAAAATTTTGAAACAATGACGTAATACCAATTGATGTACATCGTACATCACATTCCGAATACCGTTTGTTGCATATATATGAATGTCTCGACGGTAACTTGTTCTACCTTCGTGAGACACTTTTATATTAGAGTTAGGGTTGATACACTTGACAGGTGTTTCGTTTCTAACTGTGAATACACTGAATAAATAAGTAGGTAAGTTGCGAATGGGATTTCAAAATGAGCGATACGCCCTATGGTGAAAAATTTCTTTTTCTAGGGCATGGCCCAGCTCTTCAGGTTGACTGACAGTCATTCGATATCTGAAGTTTAGCAACGCCGACCGCGGTTACTACTTGGATGGGTGACCATACGGGGAAATACTTTGTCGAAAGCTCGTACAGCTGCAGCGAAGTAGCATATCATAGCTCGCAGGCGATATATCAATGAGCACAAGATATATTGTGAATATGCCGTCCTTCGGAGGGGACGTAAAGCCGTCGGTCCCGAGTCTATGGATGTTGGGCTCGTTAAAGATCCCTGCCTCTGGTTGGAATACCAGAGGGTTCGGCAAAATTTCCGGTTGGGGGAAGTGTGCTCACCGGCGTCGGTGATTGGCCTTGGTAGCGGAAACAGGCCGACGTTAAATAAAGAAATAAAAAAAAATATTTGTGACGTTCATTAGATAATTTTAAATTCAGACCAATTTAGGCCAATCAGAAAGCTATCTGATCGTCGTACGATCGGATTTCAGATCTGTCTGAATCCAGCCATACTCAGGTGAGTTTCATCCCAGTTTGATGCGTTATCTGGCTGGCGCTCCTGTATTCAGAACGCAATCATCTATCTTTCTCTCTCACATTAATAAGGTTGGCTGTTAGTGAGAGAAATAGATAAATATGTTCTGAACGAATACAAGAGCGACAGAAAACGCATTTTTTTAAATTTGGACAGAGGACGCGATTCTGTAAATTTGAACGCATGCAGTCGTGTTGTTCTAATGCAGATCAACGTACACATTCTATATCTATCTACGTCTTCCTGCAGTGAAAAAGTTCTGTAATAAAATCTGTCAATTGTGTGATTTGTGATTCGAAAAATGCACTGGAACCATACCAGAACCTTATACTGACTGGTAACGATTCTTCGGACCAGGGCTGCCAGAACAACCACATTCGTTTTAGTTCGTTCCAGAAATGATACTTGATTCGGTACATTTTCAGTGTATTTAGATTTTAAGCATAGAACACCTTGAGTGCCAACTCATATATGTGGTTAAAGTTTGAGCTTTCATTATCAAAATCAAATTCAAGTGACAACTCACAAGCTGTCAATCGTCAAGACCAATTCAATTTTCAATTTGCCTTTATAAATTTGTGATAATTTTATCTATAATAGAATGCATCATAAAAATTAGCAAGTGAGTATTAGCAATGCGTTTGACAAACGGGGGCTATTTATTATATTATACATCAAATGAACTTATTCCTGATAGGTAACTAGAACGAATGTGTAATCGATGCAATTTTACTGTTTTTTTTTTATCAAAATACCCGCCCTTTTTGTGTTTCGGATGTTGATAGTATTGGTACATTTCAGTGAAATCTTATACAAGTTTAATGTAAAAAAAAATCAGTACGATCTGCTCAGATTTAGTACGTTTTCGAGAAGAATATCCCACAATCTTTGATTTTAATTTTTAATTCTGGCAGCCCTGCTTCGGACGATTAGACGTCGGATTAGTGAAAATCTACCTTAATGTAAGATAACAAAAATGAAACTTGGTCATAATAATTTCGTGTGTTATTGTTTCTGAAGGAATTATTTAATAGTTGTGGTGGATCTTATTTGATTTAAGATAAAATACAATAAGTGCTAAAATGTTGAAGTCTTTTGGAAGTCTACAGCACGAGCTGGAGGAAGCGAAAAGTAGCCTGAAAGGTGTAGACGAGAATTTAAAGAGGTTAATAGGCAGAGACCCTTCAGAATTGCCACCAAGAATTCCCTTAAAACGGCCTGCTCTAGACGATAAAGGACGAACCGTTACTAAAGCCCCTATTAGGATGAGAAACTTTACACACGAAAATGAGGAACCAGTTGCTAAGAGGAGAAATAATATATCTGTATTCAAAAGGTTATCAGATAAAGTTATAAATGATGAGCATATCGCACCTCATAGGGGTTTGATCAGTAAAGTCATTGTCACTAATAAAGAAATACCCAGTAGGGAAGAAGCCTTAGAAGCTCAAAACAAGGATGAAAAGTTTAAGGCAAGAAATAGGCGTATGTTTGGTGCTTTATTGGGAACTTTACAAAAGTTCCAACAGGAGGAAACTAAACTGAAGCCAAGAGTGAGTATTGAAGTGTCAATTGTACAGTATTGAACATAATTGTAATCAATGTGTATTTCAGGAGCAGAAACGTGCAGAGCTGGAGAAGAAAATAGAAGAACACGAAATTAAGGAAAAAGAAGAGGTTAAAAAGGAACGTCAAGAATTATTCCTTAGTCGGAAGAAGAAACAAGCTGAAATAAAAATCATTGAGTTGAAAATGTTGCGAATGAAAGAGTATTCAGCTTGGGAAGAAAGTCAAAAGCCTAGAGCAAACTTCATAAAGACAAAAGCGAAACCTCATATACATTATTTGCCAAGAAAAATGACAAATGAAACCAAAAAACTACTTGAAGAAAGCAAAGCCGAAGTAGAGCGTAAGTATCATTTGCTATACATGGTTTATCTACTACTTCTGATACTATTTTTTATATGTCTGATACAGTACTACGTACTACTACAGTAATATTAAATTGTTATTATTAAAGCCAGGGTACATTCTCTGTTCAGCCTTATATAAAATATTATAACTAATTCAATTATATGTTTACAACAGAGATTCTGGAGAAAAAGCAACAACAGATATCAGAGGAGTTGCAGCACATAGAAGACCGAATGAAGCGAAACTTTGACTACAAGTTCCGGTCGAGGGGAGATAAAGGGGAGCAGCCACCTGCTGCAGAGGAATCGCATCATAGAGAAGATAATAATGACCATGATGATGATGATGATGATCAAGATGACAATAACGATAAAGATGACCACATGGATGAAATTATAACAGAAACTCAAATTGCTGTGATTAAGAACGAACCAACAGACGATAAAACTGCTACCCAAGAACAGGATGTCAACCCAGAGACAGTTGTGAAACAGTGTGAGCCTAATAATCGAGTCGAGGATATAAGTGTACCTGACGAACCCATGGACATTAGCACAAATGGGCACTTCGACGATGTTCCCCTTCCTCCAGAATCTCCTCCAGCTCAATATAATATCCCTGAAGAAAATGATGTTCAAAAAGAAAATCCTGAAAATCAGACTGGTGAATGATTGGGAGGAATGTGTTTTTGTGTATCATTTTGTGTCCATGAATGGATTTAATTTTTGGGTAGGATATAAGTTAAGGCCCATTCAAGCGTTCTATTTCGTATTTGTACAGTAAAGTTGTGGTGTACATGCTATTTTTCAACTTTACGTCAGTTGTTTATGCTCTTTTTATTTAATTTACACCGAAAATATATGTTTGTCCTCTTACGTATCTGTCCTGAGCTATGCGTTACCAAATGTTTTCTGAAATATTATATTTTAATCTTTACCTGATGAAGTCGGAGGGTGTAATTAAATATTGAAAGCTAACCAGTCAAAAGAAGTAACATTCCTAACTTTTCTGTATTTCTGAAAATTCTGTGACCACAATTCGTTACTTGAATAATTAGATTTTAACTGTAGGAATCGACGGAAGAAGTAATTCTAAGAAAAAAATGTTTCATACGTTTTTTTCGTAAAAGTTATCTTTTTTGAGTTATTCGAAGTTGAAAGTGACAGTTTTTTGACGGAAAAATCGACTTTTTTGAATGTTTTTTTTATAAATAACTCTAAAATTATACATTTTATCAAAAAAAGTGTGGAAAGGCAAATTGTAGCTTTTGAAAAAACTGAAACAATGCTCTATAATTTTCCTACGACATATACGAACTGAGATACAGCAAATTAATGATTAGCTTTTTTTGTCAAATGTATAAATTGGAAGATTTAAAGCGAAATAACGAAAAAAAATTGCATTTTTCGAAGGAAGCTCATGGAATCTTTTTTAAACTATTCAATTTGAGCTTTCAAAGAAATAAAAAAATATCTTCCTAGCGTGAAAATTGACAGACTTATTATCAAAATAAGATCGGTACTCGCTTTTTTCTACGAAAAAAATCTGAGAAAACAACCTCCAAAGTACCCCCTAACTAAAATTGATCGCCACACTTCTGTGATTCTCTTTATATATGTACTATCAATACACCCACGAAGTTTAACCAATTTAAAATGCCTAATTTTAGAAAAATTGGAGTTTAAAGAGAAAACGATTTTTTTTGATTTCGTGTTTTTAACCCTTTTCTTATAAATATCTCTCAAAATACTGAATATACGAAAAAAACGATACAGTACCAAATTGAAGCTTCTTCAATGACAAAAATTTCCCTGTGTATAAATTTTTTTGTAAAGTGAATATTCGGCGAGATATAGCCGTTTAACACCTACATTTACGATCGAACATCACCTTAGTCAACTCTCCCCATTTGAAAATTAAGGGATCTTAAGTAATTTTATTCACATAGTCTTATAGTTCTTGAAAAGATCTACAAAATCGTTCCTGAAAAAAATTTTCTATCACCTAAAATGAAGGAGCTATGCTTGAAAAAACGATAATTTTTTTTTTGAGAAATTTGAATTACCCTCTTCGGAGCGTAGTAATGTACATAACTGGTATATTCGGCCGTTATAGGTTCCACTTTTTCCATTCATATTTTAAGACAGGGAAGAAGAAAAATCTGCTCGCGTGTGTGAGTGTATATTTCGTTGATTTCTCACCAGTGTATTCTAAAGTTTGAAGACATATTATAAAAATTTCAATGTTCTCAAGGGTAGTTTATAACAAGGGTAGGTTGATAGATTATGAAATTGTATCCTAAAGCATGACACAATCATTATTCAACTATTTTTACGCATATTTAGGTTTTTAATGTTATTTTATAATTTTTGACAATTAGGGGTAGTTTTCACCCCTAAAAAACAAAAAGCGTACAACGGCACTATATAGAAAATGAACTAGAGAGTGAAATAAGCCTAATCCCAAATTTTTGTACAAGTCGGTGCTGGACGAAAAAATTGCGAGGT
The DNA here is from genome assembly GCA_032362365.1 of Zygogramma bicolorata. Lineage (NCBI taxonomy): Eukaryota > Metazoa > Arthropoda > Insecta > Coleoptera > Chrysomelidae > Zygogramma > Zygogramma bicolorata. The sequence continues at coordinate 593,137 of JAVJAQ010000699.1, forward strand.
TTTACCAATTTTTTAGCTTCATTTTCTGAACTAAGAGTAATGGGAAGAACAGTTATCATTTATGATATTTACTTAGTTTTCTGGGTTGAAAGACACCCTGTGATCAGGTGATAGAGCTTATTGTCTAGAAAGGCACAAACTTTTCATAAAAAATTGTGCAACAAATGGGATTGTTTTTATCAGTTTTACAATTGAAATTTGGATACCGCCAAAAGTTGGTGCGTGTTCAAAAATAACTTACATGCATTTAAATTAGCTTCTGATCAAACAGTACAGTGCAGGAAAAAAGATATTAAATTTGCTATTCTATTTTGATAGTTTCAAGAGGAAAATTTATCGAGAAGTGGAAAAAGTATTTTTTCATTATCCTCGTATAATGAATGAAAATTCTGATATTAGTACTCATTAAAAGAAGCTATAACCAAATCACTTTCGAATAATTAAAAAAAAATTATCCTGACCTGTATACTGTTTGTAAGATGGTTATCAAACATTCAGTAACTTTGGGGGTATGTAAATTTTGGTTGTACAATGAATGAAAATATTTCCCATAGCATCACTTGAATGATAGGAAGCTTCCTTAAGTTTTCCCATTTTTTACAATTTCATGGCTGTAAACTCAATAATTTCATTCTTCCCACATTTTTTTGTTAGAATTCTAGTCATCCGACTTCTGAATTTTTGGACTGATTCTCTAACATCTACGGAATTCACTATCAAAAATATGATGTATTCTGATGAAGTAAATTGTCAAGAGAATGATTATAGTATAAAACTAGCTGCATTAAAGACCGTGCGGTATTAATGTGAATATTTCCATCGTATGTTAAAAATCCCATATGAAGCGGGACATTCTCGATCAATTACAGCGATAAATTCCCGGCGGGACATTTTCGGCCTGGTAAATACCCGGTAGGTATCGAAAAATACCCGCTCGATCCGTGTATCTATAGTAACGATTGTTAAAATGTACATTTGTCATCTTGATAGGCATAAATACTGAACTTTAAACGTCGTTGTTTTAACTCCGAAAATATTCTACCGAATTAGGCTGAATTCAGACAGATCCGGAATCCCATCGTACGACGATCTGATAGCTTTCTGATTGGTCTAAGTTTGAATTTTCATGCGGGCGGGAAGAATTCGTCCGAAAGTTTTAACTTTTTCTTATGTCGGATGAAGAAAATGCATTTCTGTCAAATGCAATGGTCAAAGCTAACGATGTTCTGATTGGTGCATTATTTTTAGCGGGAATCATCTGATCGAAATGTCATTCTGCCATCCGATGTCGGATTGAGATGAAATATATTTAACTTCGTCCGATAAATTTACCCACGGAACTCAAAGGACACATATAATCTGACAGAAACTGACGTTGTGGCGGTTTGTAGTGAACGTTGGTCGGGGAGTACCGAATACCCTAGTATCACTAGACTACAAAATGGTGAAAACCAATATAAATTTATAAAAATTAGATACATCGCAGATTTTAAACTGGCTTGAATATATTTTCTTTTATTTCAAAATGAAGAAAAAGTATATTGAAATAGGATATTTAGAGAATTTATTGCAGAATATACAACTTCCATGATAATTGAAAAATATATCTGTTTGAAGAGTCTGCGGAAACTCTCCTCAAATATTGCTCAACGTAGTAATAGATACGGGGCGACTAGGAGGATTTTCTCATTTTAAAATCACTAAAGAACTATGTGACCTCAAATAAGAACATATTTGAATAAAAACTGCATCTCTTCATTATAAATATACTTTGTTTTCGTACCAATCGATGTTAGATAAAATTTATAGTACCACTATGGATCATCAAATATCATTATCTAGTTATATAAGATGTTCAGCTAGGTATCTTCCTTGATGAAACATTGAGTTGAGTCAAGCACATGGAACTCCTTTGTATTCGAATCATGTCTGTTATGGATTCTCTGGGGTGGTAGTTTTCTCTCAATGAAATAAAAAGCTGCAATTTGCATCTAACATACGAATGTATTTTCATTAGTTATAAAAATTCTGCGATATTGAGCCATATAATAGATTACTTCAGCACTAATATAAATGTTTCGAAAAACACTATTTCTCTTTATGGTCAGTATTGAACTCTATTTCTTAAGAAGCTTGTACATAGTTATACGACAAACCAATATGCCCCAGGGGATTATATAAATTGTACCTGCAAATGACTATCGAATTCAGCAAAGATTATTTTGACCAGAGCAAACACATACTATACGGTGTTCAGACTATAAAAGATATACAATGAACAACATAGTTCAATTCAATATCAAAACCGGGTCAGTATAATAATTGTATAACTTTATTTCAATAATATGTGGTTATTTTGCCACTCCTGACAACATTCCATATTGCGAACAGTGATAGTTGGACGGAATTTCCATTTGTGCAATCCTCAAATATGTCTAGTACACTTCTATACATTAGTCGGGATGTTCTTGTATCTCCTTATTGAATATAATCGTCCTTCCAAATACTATTAGCGAAATAGGCATTCCCTTTTAATGCAGCAACACTTATCCATTCAAAATGAACGATGAATCATTGCGAGCACCTTGGGTATATCTCATTCAATTATCTTGGTCATGTAGTGAGCCTGTCGACATTCAATGAAAATATTTTCACTGTGCCCTTGGTAGCTTATCTGGTACAAGTCACTCTTCCGCCAAGCCAATCTTCATTGTTGGAGTACTAGTTAAGGACATATGATTCAACTGGTGCATGGCTTCATTATGATATTTTGCATCTCTTCTCTTTTGACTACATAAAGATCATGAGGCTCAGTTCACTTGAAATATAGGAAATAATCTTCACTCATCAAATATTATTCGATTCATTTCACCCTGAAAAGGCACGATGGTTGAATGCGAAACACTCGACATTTTTGTTTACTGTACCTGGCCGAACGACAATTTTGTTTTCTTACTAAAAGATGAATATTATCAGATTAAGCACATTTGCTACGATCTCAGTCGATCTCGAAAAAAAATTATCAACAGTAAACACATCTGCTGCTTTCTTTTTGAGTGTTTCAAGCCCCGGGGCTCTTAATTCTAGCTTTACTATTGGTGGAATTTGACACATGTCATTTTTCAACCAATGGTAAAGCTAAAATTAGCTGCCCCGGGGCTTGAAACTCCCAAAAAGAAAGCTGCAATCAGGTTATGTTTATTTATTGGCGAAACTTCGTCAATGGAGTTTTGCGAATATCATGTTTCGTGATCACACAGAACAAAAAATTCTAGAATTTCGTATCCGAGTAGCAATCGGGTCTATGTGAATCGCCCATTTTGTCCGATGATACGAGTACGATTCGGACGTCGGATATCGGATCTGTCTGAATTCAGCTTTACACTCGTGCATCAAAATAAACCTGATAATTTTCCATTCAAGCATGTTGTCAGTAAAAAAACTGCATTCGGTTATTTTCATATTTTGCTAAAAGAGCCCTCCTTCGGAGTCGGGCTCTTTCGACAATATGAAAATAAACTTATGCAGTTTTTAGACAACATGCTTTCATGGAAAATTATCGGTAATTTTGAAGCACTTGCTGTGCACTTGTAATTACTCCCGAATATATAGGTAGGAGTTGATAACACTTTTGTTTCAGAGTATAGGGCTATTTGTATAGGACATTGCCTAATAGTAGTCAAACTATTTTGTCAGTGTATTATATTCACCTAGTTCCTAGCGAGGTTCTTAATTTTTTACACAAAAGCGTGACAAGACGTCATGGTATGAATTCATTGTATATGGTTTATTCATTGTAAACTTAGTTTTGATTACTGATTGATCTTTATCAAAATAATAAAACCAAACAGAGTATCCTTATAGAGTTGAAAATTGGTGGCAAAAACCATATGGTATTCCTCAATGGAAACATTCTTTAATCCTTAAACAAACTTTTCAATGCTTTTTTTTTACATCTTACATCATTCTGTTTACACTTTCCTTTGATGTCATTTATTATTTCAAAGTGTCCGTTTCGGTATGTTTTCAATATTTCACGATATTCACAGAAGTTCTCCAAATTATGCAGATCGCATAAAATATGAAAACTGACAAAGTCATTCTTCAAACTCGGTGCCCACATTTTCAATACATAGATAGATATACGATTATTTTCGTAGATTAGTACAATGCCTATCAACCGGCTAGTCATAGATACATGGTCTGAGAGGTGGGCCAAAAGCCTAAAACAAGTCGAGCGCATCACATAGAAATAGGACACAATTATCAGGAAGATTATTGTTTATTTCAGAACTTGTATTTTCAATGGGAACTATTTTTGGGAAATGATTTGTAAAGCATTCTTATATTTATACTGCGATAAGCAGAGTAGAAACAAAGAACATATATTCATAGAGGCTTCCGGGTTTGTTGGCCGTGGTCTGCAGGAGTTTGGGTCGGACATTTTGGCTACAACTGCGGTTGACACTGTCATAGGCAATGAAGTGTTCTGCTTTGTCGCGTTGCGTTAACTGAGGGTGTATCCGTATTTAACGCAAAGCTACATGTCGGACTAACATATGTAATCGTCCATGTATTCTGAAGTGTCGATATATTATCAATAATTACTACCCAAAATAATAATAAATGCACCCAGTTAACACTAAGTCACCCCCAGCAAGGACACAAAGCCAAACGAATCACAATATGACGGTTGCAGTTATGTTATGTGTGCTCATGATGAGCTCAGAGTTGAGGTATAGACCCAACTGTTAAGCCGCAAAAACACGAATACTATTGATTGTCTCTCGCGACATATACATAATTAGTACCACAAATGGACGTCCCGAGGACGTCGTTTGCTGTATATACTCGGTACGTTTGTTTCTGGACGTCTCCAGGATGTAAGGTATATAGTCTGATATGGACGTCCCGAGGACGTTGTGTGCTGTATATACTCGGTACGTTTGTTTCTGGACGTTTTCAGGATGTTCGGTATATATTCATAAGGGACATGAGGACTTATCCAGAACCACAAATGGACGTCCCGAGGACGTCGTGTGCTGTAGATACTCGGTACGCCTATTTCTAGATGTTCGGTATATAGCTTGGAACAAATGGACATAGCTAGTACCATAAATGGCCGTCGTGTGCTATTAGGGTATGTTACGTTTCTCCTTACAGTTGAAATTGTTTCCAGGCTTTCTGTGGCCTCTCTGTTCAGCTGCTGATAGTAGCCTCTGGTCTTATCTAGAAATTGCGCTCAGTCGTATAACACCTCATGACTCATAAAATTTTAATTTAATTTTTTAGATTTTTCAGAAGAAACGATACAATAAATTTTGTAATATTGAAATCCAAATGCAACTTGTATTAGCTTCTAGATAATAACTGTTGCTGACATTTGTTTGAAATAATTTTGGATATTTATCTCAGAAATAAGTAGGTAACTATATAGGTAGATAACTGCACAGGCACCTATAATCGATTTTATCTGATGGCATGTCATAATGACAACGTTATGTCACTCAATTTTGATGACATAAGGAAGCTCATTATGGGACTAAGTACCATAATGAATTCATTATGGGACTAAGTACCATAATGAATTCATTATGGTACTGAGTACCATAATGAAATTCTGTAAGGAAAACATGTAATGGTTTGATCAAAAAAGTTTATTCAAATGTATTGATATAAATGCCATCAGATAAAATTTTGTATGTAATACGAATCATAAACAATCATTATGGCACACGCCGTGTTATCGGACTCGGCTACGCCTCGCCCGATAACATTCACGACTTGTACCATAATGATCGTCTTTATGATCCTTATTACATAAATAACTATTATGGTTCATACAACTATATTCTCGGTAGTGGTTATATCACCTCCGCCTTTCAAGAGGAAGACCAGGGTTGGAATCCCTGCCGGACCACCGTCCTGGGATTTACACGTTAAAAGGTAGGGCCTCGTTATGTCATGTTCCGATATTGCTGGTATTACTGGCCACAGTAAGCATTTTCGGAACGCTTTTTGCAGTGATAGTAATCTACTACTGATGATATCGGAACGGATTGCCATCGGACATCCGTCAAAGGAACTGTCAGCGGTGACAGGTGTGACGTACCCTGTCTTATTTCAAAATGAATTAAATATTGGAAGAAATATTAAGCAATAGCGATACGGAAATCGGAAATAGATAATTTAGAGAGCTCAAGCTCTCATAACGAGTCTTTAGAGAATATTTATAATGACTGAAATTATAATCTTCGACAAAATAGAGGTCGCATAGAAAAAATACCAAGAATAGAAGGGTGAATTCAAAATGTAGTAGGTATTTACATCCCTAAGATTTTCAAACAACATAGGTAAGTGCGAGTAAGGCTTGCCATCTCGAAAAATGGGGTTCCCGCAGATTTTATTGATCTGCTGGATTCATTTCAATGCAGCATCAACTTTTACGCAAATATCTCCCAGTACAACTCGAAATATTTTTGATAATTTTGCAATTGCAATGATGTGACAACAAATTTAATCTGTTATCCGTTGACGTTTATTCGAACACAACCTAACCTAACTCAATTTGGAGAATACTGGGACTACAGGACCACTTCTGCAGCAGTAGCACCAGTAACTTTTTAGTCTCTAACAGGGTACCTCAAAAATTGGCGCGAAATAATTGCCAGTGAATGTCAGTAAAATCGGAACGACTGAATTAGCTGGACAGTACTGTTCAGGAATATCGGAACATGACATACCTATTACTCGCACAAGTTTGGACTGTTGGGGGTTGACGTTCGTCAGCTGTCTAACAGAAAAAAAAGAATCAGAAAACAATATTCAACAAACGCTAGGATTATAAACTTTGGCATAACGCATAACCGTTGAAACTTTTTGTAGATATAAATTATTACCTTAACATTAAACTGATATTGTTTGCACTCGACGAGCGTTTCGCTAACAAGATCATCTTAAGAAGTAAACTGATACTGAACTACTTACCTATATTCGAAACGGCAAATTGGCAAGAACTTTTATTCATGTGGGGAGGTATAATTTCTCTAGTATTGAAACCAAAGTGAAAAATATGTATATGCTATGTAAATGTAGGGTCCCCTCCTGAGATTTTTTCAGTTTTGTCTTCGTGGCAGGGAATGGTAATAAGTCCCCCCTCTCTTAACCATAAATCAAATTCATGTATAGAAAGTATTCCTATGATAAAATAATCACATCTATTTTTAAAATAAACTTTAAGAACTTACAGCATACATTATATAATAACACTTATTATGAATATATGATACATTAAGACTAGATCTATTTGGTATTTTATTTCTGAATGAATGAACTAAGTTACAAAATAAATCAATATCTCTAAATTTTTAATTGTAAAGCGTCACTATTCTTCGTAGAGGAGAGTTTTTATTGAAGTTTGTGCGACTATACTCTTCAAAAGAAGAGGCGGGTTTTTCTTAATTGACGAAAAGGAACTTTTAAGTGATATATAATTTGACAATAGCTTAGGAAGATCCACCACATGGTTAAAAATTTTAAATAGTAGCATCATTTCAGATTGCTCTCTTCGATCCTCTAATGAAGGAATTTGAAATTTGTTTCCTAGTGAAAGGGTTGTTAGGCTGGATCCAGACAGATCCGAAATCCGATCCTACGACGAGTTTATCAGAGTTTTCTGATTGGTCTAAATTTGATTTTAGACCAATCAGAAAGCTATCGGATCATCGGTATTGGTCGGTGATCGTTCTCAGAAATATTTCAGACACATATTTTGATTTATACTGGGCAATATTACCTGAAAATATTCATTCCAATTTGGTTAGAGCGTTAACCTTTCGAGACGATCCACTTTATAGTCGTGGGTTCGAGTTCAAAGTTGTGAAATTTGCTTTTGAGATCCCTTTCTTGAGTCAGAAATAAAACTTTACCGGTTTATTAGCCATAAAGCTAACTGCGGGGAAGCATCTTTCCTTCCGGCCTAAGTAGTCTATGCCACAGACCAGTCACAGTCACCTTACAAGTCACAAACAATTCAGTTTAGTATTTTGTGTTCTGTGCACCCCAATCCCGATGGTTCAATTGTCATTTGTCAATCAGAGACTCTGACAGTCTGACGAGAACGAGAAAGATTGTCCCGATTCGGTGTGCAGCTCTCAAGGTGTTGACATCGTATTGACGGACGAACAGGTGCGATATACTAATCCTTTGTTATATATTGATCTATTGCATTTTCTTCTATATTTTGAAACCAGTTATTGATTACGATTATTGATTTTGAAAGTTAGAAAATATTAGTGCGTTAAGAATATCAATACGAAAAAAGGTTGACAAGAAACTGTAGTCATGTTAGGAGAGGGGGGGGAAGGTTCGCCTTCCCCCAAAAAACTACATATAGAACAAAGCGATACTGATAGTGGAGAAAGTAGGGATAGCACTGATAGAGAGATTAGAAATATTTTTTCTTCAAATTCAAACATTTTGAACAACCAATTAAATTCAAATAATTTGAACACTAACATTTTAGCATCTTCAAATTTAGAGATTGAAAATAACAATAGTATGGAAGATAACAATGAACCAATAATTGAGGACATTTTGTTATATAGTGATAGTGATAAGGGCCCGTTCACAGTAGTCGTAGAATCCATAAATACTGATAAAAACATAGGTCGGTTTTCTCAGTTGAAAATAGCCAAGGACATTTGTGATCTCAATTTAGGTCCAATTACAAAAATAAAAATTCAAGGAAAAAACAAAATTGGGATAGATTTCAACAACAAAGAAAGCGCTAATAATATGATATATGATGAGCAGCTGACCTCTAGGGGATATAAAGCGTATATTCCCTATAGCCATGTTACTTGCAAAGCTATTGTCAAAGGAATATCGACCTACTTCACAGAAGACGAATTGAGAAGTATGATTAAAAGTCCCTGTAAAGTAATCAAGGTAAAACGTATGAACCGAAGAATTATAGTAAATGGACAAGTAACCTATGTACCTGCTTCTACTATCTTGATTACCTTTAAAGGAACTATTATACCGAGGTATGTCGATATTTGTTATATAACGTATGTCACAACCCCATATATTCCACCAGTGACCCAGTGTTTCAATTGTTTACTATATGGACACATTAAAAAAAATTGTAAAGGGACAAAAAAATGTTTTTCATGCACTGATCTACACGAAACTGAAGAAGAATATAAAGAATGTAAATCTATTAAATGCTTATTCTGCCAAAGTTCAGAACACAAATCTAACAGCAGATCATGTATCGAATACGACAGACAAAAAAACATTAGAGAAAAAATGACTTTCGAAAACATTTCCTTTTTTGATGCAGCGAAACTATTCCCCAAAGACAACCCAACATATAATCAAAATAGACGAGACTTTCCACCACTTCCAAATAGAGATGAAAACAATCAAATTACAATATCACAACGTAGGGAAACATATACTACAAATACTTCAAGTCAAAAACGAACCTATGCACAGACTTTAGACTCTAGACAATATAGAAATATGGAAGGATATAATAGACAAGAACACAATGACATACTTTTGTATCCCGATGGCAGGGTACCCCAACCTAACAACGGTACAGTTTTGAATCATATTCTTAGCCAACGACAAACACGAAATACTGGAGCTATTCCAAAAATACCATCAACTCAGAGACATAAAAATCCAGAACATAACACAACATCAACAGACAGATTACCACTAACACAAGAAAGTAATGCAGAACAATTCAACATAAAGAATTTCTATGATAACTTTATAAAACTACCGAGACAAACTAGGGACAAAATAATTGATTTGATACAAACAGTTGACAACAATAAACATTACCAAGACTTTGACTCACCTGATTTTTTCTAAGCAACATTCGATAATTCAAACCACCATACAAATTTAACAATAATCCAGTGGAATATACGGAGTGTGAATGCCAATTATCATTATCTAGTAAATATTATTCAAGATTATAATCCACATATCATCCTCTTGAATGAAACATGGCTTAAACAGTCTCAAGTCCTCAACCTTAAAAACTATAATGCTATCAGATTAGATCGAGAGGATGGCTATGGAGGAATAGCTACTATCATACGTAATGATATTACCTATACTCAAATTCCGATTCCAGGTATGAATAATCACGATTTATGTCAGAGCATACTTGTCAATCTCGGGAGTATGAATATCTTAAATACATACAATCCCCCTAATAGCCGGATACAAACTGATATGTTCTTGGACACGTTTCATAGATTAACAGGCAACATTATCTGGATGGGTGATTTTAATGCACATCACCCTTTATGGGGAAGTACAAATGCAAATACTAACGGAAATATTATGAATAACATAATAGATGAACTTGATATGGTAGTTTTGAATACTGGTATTAACACACGATTCTCGAACCCTAATGAACATAACAGCCCGTTGGATTTGTGCTTCGTGTCGCAGAACATAGCAGTAAAATGCGATTGGAGGGTGATTACTGATTGCGGAAATAGTGATCATTTTCCAACATTATGTACATATAATGATATCTCAGGTACCATATTTTCCAATACTTTAGAACAGAAACGACAATTTTCTAGGGCAGATTGGAAAAAATACACTGACACATTACAACAAAACGAATATACAAATTTGACATATGATGAATTAATTCAAATTATGAATGATGCAGCGGATATCTCGATTCCTTATCACAAACAAAAACAAATTAAAAGCCCTAGATCACCATGGTGGGATCACGAATGTCAACAAATAAATTTAGAGAAAAAACAAATGATAAATAACTTCAAACTCAACCCATGTTTAGACACATATATTGCTGCTAAACGATCTATTGCGAAAGCAAAACGTTTTTTCAGAAAAAAGAAAAGAAGTAGCTTCAAACTTTTTTGTTCAACATTAAACAGGGAGGCTAACATGACATATGTATGGAACATGATAAGAAGTTTTTCTGACAAAAAACGAACTAGATTTGATAGAACCATGTCACCCGACCCGGTAATAGCTTTACAATTGTTGAATAAATATTCTGTTTATGATATGGAGCCTGACATTCATTTAATACCGAATGAAAACAATTCCAAACTTTTCACAATGATGGAGTTGGATACAGCACTTCTATGTAAAAAAATAACAGCACCTGGACTGGATGGTATACCATACAGCATGTTCATTCACTTACCAACAAAAATGAAATTGATATTGTTACGCATATTAAATCAAATACTACGCGGTGACGCAATTCCAGACTCATGGAAGAACTTTTTAGTGATTGGCATTCAAAAACGCAATATTACACCAATGACTGTAAATAATTATCGACCATTGGTTTTAGCTTCATGTGGATTAAAGATACTCGAAAAATTATTAAAACGAAGGTTAGAATGGACATGCGAACATCACCAAATATTTTCTCGGTATCAAATGGGATTCCGTAAAGGCTTCGGCACAATTGATTGTATCAGTTACTTAATATCATATGTTCAAATGGCTTTCAATCTGAATTACATTGTGGTGGCGGTATTTTTAGATATACAAGGGGCGTATGATAATGTCAATGTTGGTAAGTTATACAAATACCTGCTCACATATGGTATAGAACGTGATATTGCCAATTTAATATTTCGACTTTTGACAAATAGACTACAATACATTACAGACCAACAAGGCACACGACATGGACCACAATTAACAACAAAAGGACTACCACAAGGATCACCTCTTAGCCCATTACTTTTCAATTTATACCTAACATCTTTATTTGACACGATACCCACACATGGACGACTTTTGACATATGCAGATGACCTAATGGTACTATGTAAAGGGAAAAACATTATTGAGGCAATTGACAAAATAAATAAAATTTTATCTGACATCAACACATGGATGTCTGACCACGGTTTTCAATTATCATTAGATAAATGTGAAGCTATACTATTTAAAAGAGGCAGGCCCTGTAATGAACAATTGAATATCAACATCGGACAGACGCGTATTAAAACTACAACTGACGTAAAATACTTGGGTACTATCATTACATCTAATTTAAAATGGGACAAACATATTTATAGTATAGTCAATAGAGCACTCAAAGGTATTAATGTAATCAAACTTTTTTGTAAAACATGGTGGGGGGCGGACCCGAAAACTATGATGATGGCATATAATGGGCTGGTTCTATCGCATCTGGATTATGGTGCCATTTTACTTAAACCATGCACAAAACGGAACTTGGACAGACTAGAACAGACACATATCCAGGGACTTAGAGTTATTTTAGGATGTATGAAATCCACACCAAAAAACGCCATTTTGGCGGAAGCTGGCGTAATGAATCTAGAATCTCGTAGGCAATGGCTGGCACATAAATATGTATTGAAACGCATGGATTTCAGACCTCCTATTATAGAACTTTTGGAAATTCTTCACATCATGAATTACCAACACACTACTTATTGGCAAACACAAACACCATATATGGTAGAGGCGTTTACACAATGTATGGCCTTTCGACCTATAATGTATACCAATGAGATCATTCCGAGTTACAGTTTCGACTATGAGACATACATCACAACTATAGACATTATAGATATCAAGTTACAAAAACATGATTTGTCCACTAATTCCAAATTTCAGCTCTTTTCTGAGGAATATCAAGACGAGTATAATTTCATATACACTGATGCCTCTAAAAGCGGCAACAACGTGGGTATAGGCATTTATATTCCCAAGATTGACTACTCGTTTACAGCTAAGTTGAATGGATATACATCAATATGTGATGCAGAACTCACTGCCATATACGAAAGCATGAGGATATGTATCCACAAAGGCTTAAGCAGAAATTTATTACTCACCGACAGTAAGAGTGCTCTAGATAGAATCAAAAATATAAATTTTTCAAAAAACCATGACTATATTACATTAAATATACATGATATAGTGCGAACATGTTCCTATAATGACATACATTTTAAATTTGCTTGGATACCTGGTCATCAGAACATTGATGGTAACGAACGAGCGGATTCCTTGGCAAAAATTGGCACATCCTTGAATATTCCATTGGATATTAAACTTGATAAACATAATTTTTTACCCCATCTGAAACAAACAATTACCAAATTATTTCATAGGCAGTGGCAACAAGCCATCCAAAATAAAGGAAAACAATATTTTCGAGTACAGTCTGAATATCCTACAATACCATGGTATATAAAAGTACCAACGATGGACCGACGTCATATAACTACCATTATTAGGATGAGAACTGGACATTGTTGCTGTAATGATCATCTGTTTCGTATTGGGGTTAAACCTAGTCCCAATTGTGAATGTGGGCAACCTGAAACTCTCAATCACATTTTTCTGCAATGTCCTATCTGTGCTATCCCGGGTCAAGATTTATATTTTACTTTTTTACGCCTTGGCTTACCAGCCCCTCTTGACATGTCTATTGTATTGAACAATTTAAATATTAGAATTATTAAAGAAATAATACGATATTTATCTTATAACCAACTACGACTTTGAACTATAGAGGAAGATGAATTACCTACATTCCTTTTTCATTTTATAGTACCCACACCACCATTCCTTTGTTTGTGTCTTTGTGAATATCTATCTGTGTCACGCAATTCCTACTAACATACCTTTCAGCACACATCGACCAAAGACTAGGACACCATTAACCAAGAGAGCAGAAGATTTTGATCAGAGTGCACACGACCTATATTATGAAGACTAACGCCCAATACGCAAGCAATTTGAATTTCTTATATAACTGATACCAATATGGATATGGGATTGCGTCAAGCAAGATTACCTATATCCCCGGACGAAGCTGTCGTTACGTAATGTATCAAGCATAGCGTATCGTTATGCAGTTACGTAACGGGAGGAGACTGGTCGAATGCACCCGACGGGAAGCAAGGACCAACCAAAATAGAGAGAGAGAGAGAAAGATTGTCCCAAAAAACACATGAAGAAGAAGATCTTGTCTAAAAGAGAGACGGAAATAGAAATAATAAATAATACTGAATAAAAGAGAAATTAATAAATCTCATTTTTATATTTTGCTGGTGAGTTCTTGAAATCGAATACTAGTTATTATATTCATATGATCGAATTTTAATTCACTAGTAATATAATTTCGATTATGTAACTAAATAAGGTTATGTCTCTAGATATGGGGGGCCACGGCCATGGTCACGACCATCACGAACCTTATACCATCCCAGATTACAGAACGTACAAAGTAGAAGATGTTCCTGAGCTCCTCACTATCAAAAAAGCCTTAGCTTCACAAGGGTTGAAAGACCCCTGGCTTCGAAACGAAGTATGGCGATACAACCCTAAAGAATTTGGCACAGAGAAGTTCAGGACAAGGATGGTGTTCTTCAGGGGTTTCAAATATGGATTCGGGGCTTTCCTACTGACTGTTGCTGGTACTGCTTTATATGACAGAATGTATCCTAGCGAACATGGTCATGGAGAACACCATTGAGCAATCTTAACCGCTTAGAGAAATTCATTAGTTTTACTGTTGTCAGAAAAGTAATAAAATTTTGTAAAATATTTTTTCTTGTATTGAGAATGGAAAATGAACAAGCAATTCATGAATAATACTAAACAGAAAGTTACAAGTTGATTCCACTTACTGTATTCAAGTTTTTGTTGATTTTTGGAAAGCCAGCCGGATGAACATTATATAGGAAGTAAGAATAGCTTACCTTCATAACCAAATTAATTGGATTTGGCATTCCTAGTTGGAAGGGTTGTTTCTTCAATAAACTCTTTTTATACATATTACAAAGAGAGGATTTACAGTTACTGAGAATGATAATTTTTGCTCCCCTATGTTGGAATTCAGTTTTCCCTTTGGTTTCACATACACCTAACTTGTAGAAAAGTTGATAGATAAGAATTTCATCATATCACTAGAATATGCACATAAAAACTTATTTAGCAAAGACAAAACCACTAGAATTTAGAACTAGAATTTGCAAGTAATTCTATTTGGTGTGAACTATATTTAATTATTCACATTTTGAAATAATAAAACTACCTAGCTCGATTACTTCATGAAAAGTCCACACCTTACTGCAGTAAACTATTGTAGACAGAGGTACAGGGAGATTATTCCACTAACAAAAGGCTATTATCAATGCTACTAGGAAATCTATAATTATAACTAGTTTAATAGGAAGTTCCTTCCTGGAACCACGAAATGAAGGTATGTGAATGGCTTCTTATATTTAGTAGAGCATGTTACAGGAAATATCAAAGAAATGTCCCATAAGTTCAAATTAATTTCATGGGATTTTTTGTGCGGAAAATTTTTCACAAACATTGAACCGAGATAAAGAACTAGAAAAATCAACAAATAAAGCAATAAGTCATGTTTTTTCAATTTTTATTGATAAATATAAATGTATATTTTTATGCACCTATTTCTTGTTATTTCGTCATGAATTTATTTTGGCGACTTGATATTTTGAAGTGTTCAATATCAAGTAAAAAGTTTTTTGTTTCCACGGGTGATATAGAGGAGTCTTCGACCATTTTTTTACGATTAAAGAACAAATTTTCTCATTTATTTATCATCATTTCTTGATCATTTCCAAGACATCATTTATATGGTTCCGATGCGCTTCAAATTTGAGCTTCCACTCAATAGATGGCGACATCGGTACTTCACGACGATTAAATTAATTTTACCGATTACATTTTAATCGAGAATTCCAATACTATACTACCCGATTAAAAATTGATCATTCTCAAAAGTGGGCGTGTCTCTGTTAAATCATCATATATAGACAATAAATTCAACACGACAGAGATGATTTGAAGCACAAGTTCCATCGCTAAAAACATGTTCAAACTTCAAATGGTAGGGAAAAAAAAAAGAGGTGAATTTCTAAGGATTGATACATCAATTCAGCTAATACTGGCAGATATAAAAGTGATTGAGAATATAATTACCGATGGCTGCAACCAAAAGGAAAAGCTATTGACATGGAAAACATAATAGCAAAATTCAACTCGATCACAGAGGTACATACGCAGAGACCTAATAAATTCTGTTCTCAAATAACATCAGAAAGGTACTGGTCTACTAGAAGTTGGACTATCTGATCGAGGATATATTGTATACTAAAAGAATTCTCGTCATCGGGTCACTGAAGTCTGTTCGCTACTTGACGGTATATACTTTTTGCATTTCTATGAAATCTCTGATTTCTTGGTCACCATCGTCAAAAAGGTCATTGATCTTATCTAAATTAATTTCGTCCATTTGAAATCTGTAAAAAAAACTAAATATACAGAAATTTGGAATTATGTCATGAATGATAAATGTATCACAAAGGACAAACTTTCACTGATCATAATTACTTCGATCACGATTATTTTAACGACTACCTACTGATTTACAGCCGATTGCACCGAATTTTTTTTATGAGACCATGAACAAAGGAACTCTTTGAGATAGGTCCGAGGGTTCATTAATGGGTGTTTAATAATATCTCAAACTATGGTGCAATCGTTGAATGACCTTCAATGGCTTAATGCTCTCATAAGAAAAAGTCGGTGTTACTACGGGTAGATGGCACTAGTGATATCGTTTCCAAGTCATGTCTTTTCTTTCACGACTTTGTAGCTTGAATCACACATTTTTTTACCTACTTATACCTAAGGTCAAAAGATGGCAATCAATTCAGAAAGATAAGTGAAATTTTTTGTCAATGTCGTAGATCATTCATGTTTTGAAGATTAATTTATTGCCCAAGCTTTCATTTCCTACACAATTTTTCGCAGTCACCTCTATTTTCTATCAAAATTTCAGTCGAACTGACAGACCGAACTCTCTACGTCTCTACCTCTTTTTCCCTTCGGGGGGCTGATTTTCAAATCAGGTAAACCCTCATACCCACAGAAAGTCGAATGTCTTTCTTTATTTCGCTTATGGGATAGAAAGAGATATCCGAATTTTCTCTTGATGGGAGAGTTTACCCGATTTGAAAACTCTCCC
Organism: Zygogramma bicolorata; assembly: GCA_032362365.1. NCBI lineage: Eukaryota > Metazoa > Arthropoda > Insecta > Coleoptera > Chrysomelidae > Zygogramma > Zygogramma bicolorata. Next base: position 610,214 of record JAVJAQ010000699.1, read on the forward strand.
ATCAAGAAAAAACGCGGACATCTCTGTCTCAAAAGCGAAGGCACATTCGACTTTGAAACTTTTCCTAGAGATCAATTACCCTTACACCAAACTGATATTTATGCACTCGACGCGCGTTTCGCTAACAAGGTTAGCATCTTCAAAATGAAGAAAATTGATCTTCTCCTGAAGATGCTAACCTTGTTAGCGAAACGCGCGTCGAGTCCATAAATATCAGTTTGGTGTTAAGGTAATTGATCTCTAGGAAAAGTTTCAACTTTTACACCAAAGGTTCCAAAACTCATCGTTTATTCAACGTTGAGGTATGATTTGAAAATCAGGCCCCAGAGGAGGAAACTTTGTAGTTCATTGTCAAGTGAACGGTAATATCGAGATTACATTGCAGATGGCGTAAAAAAAAAGCTTCAAATTCTTTTTACACAGACATTGACTAAACTATAAACAATGCTATGGATTGGCCAAGCGTAATATTTGTTTGAAAAGTGTTACATTTCACAATCGAAATCTGTCAACTTGAGTTGTTCGAATTTAAATCATGCATTTGGCGCCATCTATCACATCCACTAATGTTACACAAACTACTACTTCTTGATAACCTTCATTAGGGTCTTTAATATAGTTAAATGGAATAATTCTAGAGTAATCAGATTACTTGAACTACCTATTCAATTTCAATTCTTATCAAACTGCACATCCGGTCTCACATAATGAGTATATAGGTACATTCCTGACGGTCATAAAATCGAAAAATAATCGTATTAAGTATCATGCTTTATGTCTCCTTCAAATCATTTTATTCCTTTCATCTCATCCAATCAACTGTCGATTGTTCGATATTTTTCGTTTCTATGAAATTTTCAACTGGGCTATATTAAATTCATATTTTTGTTTTTCACTGCATCACAAAAATTGATAAATTCATCATCAATAATAATTTGACACATTTATGAACACATATATCAATTGAAATGTAAACGCCCAGAAAATCGTTGTGCTGAGAAGAAACGTAAAATCTCACGTAAATTGAATTTCCTTCAAATGTCACACTCTTGGTATACTCAACCAGCCTTGGAAAAAATAGACTCTTTTGGTGCCAGCGGCAGTAAAACTAGAACATAGTCAAGGATATGAATGAAATAAATGTTAAATTTCAATAAAATCGGTTGAAGAATCATCAAGATATTTAGAAAAACGGATTTCTTTTGAAAATGATGACACCCTGCATCTTGAAAACGAACATGATAATATGAGCTTTTCGTCTTAGATTCACCCCTTCGAATTTGGCCACATACTAATATTTTTTAACTAATAATTACCCAAGAACTCAAATGATGTCCGAAAACTGCAGCTGAAAATGAATTAGGAATTTTAATTCGAGCCATGGGTGCCGTTACAAAAAATTTTAGGGGGGCACACATTTTTGAAATCAAAGTAATGCATTAAATTGAAATGAAAATCCTTTTGGACAATACTTACGAGTGTGGTTTAAAAAAATCGGTAATACTTCGGTCGCTATGAGCACCTTTTTTTTGAATTCTTTTTTGGAGAACTTACGTAATTCGGTCTACTCTATAAAAAATCTGAATGAAATTTTCGGCGGTCTCGTATATTTTCGGAGATACAGCTCCATTTTGTTGTGAAACTTCACAATTTTTCACATAAAATTTCTGTTTTTTGACAACACAAAATTCGTCCTACTTCTGATCAAACACCACTCACTCTCTTATTCATTCGTTTTCAACATTTTTAAGCAGAAAAAAACATTAGTTTTTCAAAAAATACTTTTATTTTCAAATCACAACCAATTTGTTGTGATGTCATAGTGCAATGAGAGTGATGTATTTGCAGTGTTGCCGCTCTCATTGTTGTTGAGAACTGAATATATTAATGTTGACTTTTGGAGAAAGTTGGCTTTGTGGATAAGTTCCACAAAAAAAAATAAAAAAAAAAGGCGATAGGAACATCTTCTGCAAAATTGTTCTAAACTAGAATTGAATTGGTGAGAATATACTTCCCAAGCAAAACTTTCGACATCTGTGAAAAACAATTAAATTGAAACCTCCCTAGGATCACACTTTTTTCAACATACAGATTTTTAAAGTTTGTAAACCTCAGGGAAAACCTCTTTCGATAAGCAGTTCCAATGTTCAGCTATTCTATCGATAAAAAATCCCTGAGTAAGAGAGATTATACAGGTCTCCAAGCTCACGACAAAGAGGTGGAAATTCCGCACTCGTCGGGTCATCCGTGTTGGTACTACCAAGGGTGGAAAGATCGACGGCAATTCAGAAGAGCACCGACCATGAAAATATCTATAGAAGAGAGACAACCCTCCGACCCTTCTCCAAAGAAGTGAGCGAGTCCTTGAGCGAATCAGGGTCACCAATGAGAAGGATTGCCTTTCTCTGAATAAAAAAATAATAGCATATGGAAATCAAAACGGAGAAAAGCTGGCGAGATGTGATGCTTTGCGTGCACCGAAAAAACGGATCGGTTGGACTTGTACGGGGAAGAAGTCGCGGGCAACAGCTGGCTATGTTTGAGAAGAGACAGGCCTGGGTTTTCCCAGCAATAAATTCCATCAAGGTGCCGTTACCTTATTTCATTATCTTCGCCAAGTCATCGTTAATACTACTGACGCTAATATCTCTCTGAATGGCTTGTTCCCGTGCTGATATGGGGACTTTAGAAAAGAGACTAGTATTAAGAGTACTGTTGTCCGCAAAGCAATGCACTGACCAAGATGTTTTCTCCAAAAAATCATTGAAATGGAGCAGAAACAAAGTGGGTACCAGAACTGAATCCTGTGGAACACATATTTTTCAAAATATTCTTTTGTCAAGGTTCAACCATTACATTGACAGATCACGACACAACAGTGATATCCAAGCCAGGGTGGATTCCAGTTGTCAGAGTGCTACTTAATCATTCGCATACAGAACATTCAAAAATATGGTCACATTCTGCAATTGCAACTGCACCATGGTAGCAATGCCTGGACATCAGAATGGGCGAATACGAACATTGGCTTCTTGTGTAGAAGGTCAAGAACAGACCCTCAGGGCAATTTTCACTTGTTAATCGGGCGGTTGTCGGGAGTAATTACACAAGTGCCGATAATTTTCCATGAAAGCATATTTTCTAAAAACTGCATGAGTTTATTTTACTGACAACTTGCTTGAATGGAAAATTATCAGGTTTATTTTGATGCAAGAGTGTAATTCGGTAGAATATTTCCGAAGTTAAAACAGCGACGTTTAAAATTCAGTATTTATGCCTGTCAAGATGTCGTCAAATGTACATTTTAACAATCGTTACTCTCCGACCCTTCTGAAATGTTTATATTAATTATTCAAGTTTCTTGGAGTGGTATATTGCTCATTCAAGTTTCTTGAAGGAAGTTTATCTATTGGTATAGAAATGTTTCGAAATTCACGACTTAGTCAGTGAGCCTACTCGAAGACTGGCAAAATATCAACGAATAAAATAAATTACCAATAGGTTAGAGCCAGTCCAGCTATTCACACCGTAGGTTGATGGATCAACATCTGTCAGAATCAATATATCAGATCGAGTCATCCGTGTAGATATTGCCAAGCGGGGAACGATTGATAACAATTCGGAAGAGCATCGACCTTCAAAGTATCTATAGAAGAGAGACAAGTCTCCGACTCTTCTACGATGTTCCAATGAAGTGAGCGAGTCTGTGAGCGAAGAATTACCAACAAGACGAATTGCCTTTCTCTGAATGGAATCGAGAAGCCTCAATGAATGTTTTGGTGCCGAACTCCACACATGAGAACTGTATTCCATGACAGGTCGTATCTGAGCCTTGTAGATCAGTAGAAGCTGACGAGAAGTGAAGGTTTTTTTCGCACGAAATGGAAATCCAAGTTTCTGGGAAGCACTTTTAGCGATCGATCTCACATGGTTTTCCCATGAGAGATTATCACTGATCGTAATTTCTAACATCGAGATAATTGATTTTGTAGGAATAGTTACTCCTGACATCTGGATATTTGATGATGATAGATCAGTTTTTCTTGAGAAGAGACATGCCTGGGTTTTCGTAGCATTAAATTCCACCAAGTTCATCTTACCTTATTCTATTATTTTTGCCAAGCGTCGTTAATTTTATTGACGTGAATGTTTCTTTGAATTTTTGTTTCTCGAGCTGGTATGGGGACTCTTGAAGAGAAACTGGTATGAAGAGTACTGTCGTCCTCAAAACTATGTATTGAACAAGATGTTTTCTCGAGCAAATCATTGATATGAAGCAGAAATAAAGTAGGCGCCAGAACTGAACCCTGTGGAAGACCTGCATTTATTGGGAAAATATCAGATGATACTCCATCAACAACCACATACAGAGACATATAGATACCTACCGGGTATTTACCAGCCCGAAAATGTCCTGCCTGGAATTTATTGCTGTAATTGATCGAAAATGTCCCGCTTCATATGGGATTTTCAACATACGATGGAAATATTCATAGTAAAGTATCGAAATACAGGCATCAGACTGACTAAAACCCTCAAAAATGAAATTTTCAATGTTCCAGGGACATTCGATGAGGAATTCTTATTTTGACAGGACGGTGACATACTTATTGACTATGAATTAAATTGATGAATTGTCAAAGACTTTGTGTCAACATCATGACATAAGTGATAACTAACCCTGAAAACAAGCTATGTGTAGTAATCAATGCTGGTTTCATTGGTTATTTCGACACACATGACTAGAATGGACAAACTTGATAGGACGATTCTTCATTCAAAAAATATTCACTTAATTATAATAATAACAAGAGCCTAGATTATTCCCGGAAATTTAAGCTTGCGTGGTATTCGGTAAGAAAATTTCACACCATAATTTTGAAAAAAAATATTTACCCAACCTAACATTTTGAATTAATTTCTCTGATTGTCAAGTTGGTCAGGGTATTGCTGTTTTTGACATATATGTTGGTTAGACATTTTTGTTTAACCGGTTCTGCAAGAGAGCTTGATAATGTGGGAAGTGAATAAAAGTGAGCATGAGTTCAAACTATATAGGTCCGTCCTTGTCATACCCCAACATATATAAGTTTGTACCAAAAAATTTGAGTGTGAGCATTTGCTCCAACTTTATTCACTCTACCCAATAATAACTGGTTTGAAAAAATTATATAAGGTAGTCTAGTTAACATGTACCATCCGAAAATTATGATCGAGGTGTCATTCGTTCGTATTGTCACGAAGAAAAATTCGAAAAGGCCTTGAAATAACCACAATTGTTTTTTCTCAAAAAATCATAATTTCAATCAATAAATATATTACGAAAATAAAAGTTTAGATTTACTTGTATTTCTTTATTACAATTTTTTAAACAATAACAGTAAAAAATTAAAAAAAAAAATTGAATTAGCTTTCAACCGTTAGACATGGAAACAATATAGATTCATGGGAAAAAAATGTTATTCACTTTTTTAATTTTCGATTTTCAATTGTAAATAAAAAAGTGGATTATCAAATTTTTGAAAATTTTGCAACGGCGATCTATTCATTAGCCTTTTGAAAATAGCTTCACGAAGTGGAAAAAATTCCAGGATTCTGTTGATTATCAGAGTCTTTATGTTTCAGTTTATGAAAAATTATTAATTAACAAATGCATAAATGATGGAAAAATTGGGATAAATTTCTTCAACCGCGTATTATAATTATTGTTCATTGATGTATTCCAAAACTAATGAATTTTTTAATTCCTCCTTAAGAGTCATATTTAATATGTTTAAATAATTTTTTTGTTGCTGTGTCAGATTGACGAACCGCGCGCGAAAGCCAGACTACCCGTTTTTAGCTCTGATTTCAAGGCTTTGTAAAAATTATAAATAATAGAGGTATATCTCCGGGAGTCGGAACTTTCCTTTATCATATTTGATGATTTTTTTTGATCTTTCTTTAAAGTTCGAAAATTCTGGATATTTTTCTAGATATTCTACTACTACTTTGTTTATAACTTTTGGAATTTTTTTCAGCACCTTTTCGAACTTTCCTTTAAGCTTTCTACGTGACAATACGAATCTAATGACACCTCGATCGTAATTTTCGGAGATTATATAAATTTTTTCATATTTTCAAGAAAAAATGGTACATGTGAAGTAAACTATGGGTGATGGGTACCAGCCCAGTCTATCGCCCTTTGGTAATTTTAGTCAACTAAAGGTGGTAGAAATTTATTTTTTTTAGTTGCCATGGAAACTAGTCAAAATTGAGGCATCTTATTAGTTGAAAATTAGAGGTGTGAAATTTTCAGGTGAATCAATCTACCTATATCTAAAAATCTAAATATATCTTTACAAGAAAGAATCGTAACTCGCAAATTTGGAGTCACAACGCCTGGAAGATGAAGAAAAGGGGGGTTGAAAACGCTCTTGGAATGTACCAGTTTTTAAAAATTTTGACGGGTATTCAAGTTTTGCACAGTTTGTCATAGGACAATGAAGTATGATTTGCTGCAGAGTTATGAAAATCTGTAGCTCTATTGACTAAAGTTGGAGATGTCTGTAAACTGATGAAACATTGATGAGGAATATAAAAAGTGGCAAGTTACAGACCTTCCGTGAGAATATTCTGATTTCTGTGTAGAACATTTAAAAAAAATACACTACTTTGATGGGCTAAACCGACCTTCTTTTCTATTTCGGCTTTTGATCAAGTGGTAATACTTATTTTGAATTTCGTCCAAAAAACTCAAATTTTCTCTCAAAACATGTTGTTCATACATGCATACACATTATCTTATGGAAACGTACCTGGAATTCCAACCCAGTTTCCTAAAATTTTCGTCATACCGACTAGGAACCCTACAAAACAAATAATAATCTGCAGTCCTAATCCCCGTAGACACAGTTTGAATCCAATTATAATACCATTATCTACGTAGGTACCTAATGAATCTATTACAATAAGTTATAGTCATTTACGGTGTTACCTGAGCTCGAAAAAACCAATAATAAATCGATAACAGACAATATCATTTCCATATCTTGCCAAACAAACTCGGTTGTGCATAGAGTGCAGGTCTGGGATTTATCTGTGTTTTTGCCGAAGAGAATGATATTGCTGAATGGTATTGTTTGGCCAAAAAAATGTCGATCTCCATCATAGTTCACTTGAAAGTGCTGGTGTTGTTTTTCGTGTGTTTGTGTTATAGTGCTACAGTGCAAGAAGTGAAGGATGATTTTTCTGCATCGTTGAGACGTTCTGTTTGTTTCGAGTGCTCTGATATTTTGAAGGTTAGTCGTTTTTGTGAAAATATACAGGGTGAGGTTGTCGAAGAAAGTAGAAATGGATCCAATTAAATTTGCTCTAATTTTTTGATGCCATATAATTCGTTTCACAAAACATTACACCCTCACTCATCTCAATAATACGATCAGTTTCGATGATACAGGGCATTCAGTGTAAAAATGATGTAGATAAATTCATTTCTTCAATCGAAAAGGAAGTTATACTATTTTTTAAGGTTATATCCAGTGGGGGTGCTCCGCTTTCGTAACCCAAACTTTGTTTTTTTCAAAAGAAGGATCAAAATAATACAACTTAACATTTTTAGAAATACTGAGTAATTTTTATTTCTATCAAAATTACGTCTCTGAAATATTTTCAGTAAATTTTATGAAACACCTCAAGTACCTCAAGTTACTAATAGTTATGGTACCAGTGTGTTATGTTGAAAATAAGTTATGTGAGAAATAAGAAATATTTATATCACGAGGCCGTCAGGACCGATAGAAATTGACCGGAGACATGCGCAAAATGAATTTTGTTTTCCAATATTCATTTTGCGCATGCTTCTGACTGCTTCTGGCCAATTTCTGATCAGTCAAATGTGTTGTTGAAACAAACCTAATATCTTGGTTTAGTGACAGAATAACGTAAGCTAAACTCCCTCAAACCAAATACATTATCAAATGAAAACTGCTTACCTTATCAAACCAGGTAGAACAAAATTCTTATATTATAGTCTCAATCTTAGGGAATGATTTCTTGTTATATTAGTATGTCCCAATAACATTCTTCGAGAAACAGGTCATAGTTTTAATGAGAGGTCACTTTGAATCTGGTTTACCAAGTTCTCCTTTGAGAGGTAGTGCAAACTTCCAATATTTAAGCTATCACTCCTGGAACATGTTAGAAAAACTAAACTGCGAACGAAATGTCACCAAGTTATAGGAGACACGGTTGCTGGCTTGGAAATAATTTATCTAACGATCCTTCGTTAGTAGTGATTTTCACAGAAAATTTAATAAATGGAAAAAAACATGAATATCGATTTTTAAGATATTTTTTGATGCCGGAGTAGAAGGGCTATAAATGTAGTTTGAAGAAAATTCATTAAATTCAGAGTTTACAGTCGGATTCAACTGACTTCCAGATTGAAGACGGTATTTGAAAAGATTGTGAGATAAAATTAAAAAATTCCGATATTGGAGTCGGAATCCTTATAAATCTCAATATAAACTCAGAATAAACCGCCTTTTGTATTCAATCAACTCCTAATTCAAGTTTTTTATTCAACAAAATTCCGAGATTGAATAAGGAATTTGATAAAATTATGATACTCGAGTCAGAATTTAATGAAATAACACAAAATTCTGACTTCCAACTCGGAATTTGACAATTTTGTTTCCAAAGATTTGAGGGTGTGTTGTAAAACTCGGCAAATATGTAATTCAAAACAAAAATATTTTCCTATGAATGTTTTCCCCATGACGTTCTGGAGACTGTTTCAGATGTTGAATCGGCTTGGCCGATATTTTATGAAAATTCATATTTACAAAAAATGTCACAGTTTACTGTTACGTTTCTCACTAAAAGTGTAGTTAGTAGTTGAGAAATTATTATTCAATATAAAAATATATATCATACTTTTCACAGAATGAGAGCACGTACATTTTTACTCAATATCATAATCGAGAAAAATATACAAGACAGGATGTGTTAATAATTGCGTACATCCAATAATATTCCCAGAGGTGCATTGTTTTCAATTCAGATGTGATCAGCCACTTTGAATAGTATGTTCAGTTGAATGTGGATGAAATCCACTATTTCTGAGGTTCCTTTTCCTTTTGGTAAAATCATGTGAGTTATAACTAACCCATTCCTTTCGAGTCTGCCTGTTAGAACGCCACGTCTCAATATTTGTGGAGGTATTTGTGTTTGAAATGAAATTATCACTTCAACTGGTACCACTATAGAAATATATTATTGCTTCACAACCGTAATTTTTTTCTACTGGAACAGAAAAATTAAATGTATAGCATATCCACCATTTTCAATAGTAACATTTGTATACTTCGGGGATCAATTTCAATTGAAAATACCTAAAATGTTTTTGAATTGATTATATCTTTGAAAAGAGAACTTTATGTTCTATCGAATGGTCTGTACATTCCCTGTAAAACCGAAAATAATTTGAAATTGTTTTATGAGTAAAAATATAGCTACCAGCATAAACTATACACTCATTCCAAATTTTGAATATCTAACCCTACAAACAAATAAATAGCAACGTGTACAATGATTTCGTTGTCACACTTGGTATATTTTGTTGTTATCAACAACTTATAGCGCTATTCGAAAACCTTTAAAATTTGGTGGAGTCGCAGGGAGAGAATTTCTATAATAAACAGTAAATTATCAATTTCTGCATGAATATTCATATCCATTCCAAAATCAGAATCAGTGTAACTTAAGCGTAGGAAATACCTGCGACTCCACCAATTTCATTTCTTTGAAATCTTGCCAAAGTAGATAACAAAATAGATTTTTAACGATTCCTATAATGATAGTCTATAGATGCAAGAATGTTTAGAAATATTAGCTCGAATTGATACACACTTACTTACGGTTTTATATTTTCTGTATCAAAAATATCAAAGAACTAACCTGCATCAGAAACAGATGTCAAATAGTCAAAGTGGTGAAAATTGGTTGAGGTTTTCGCAAAAGTAAAGATACTATCTTAATTTGAAATCCCAATCATTAATTTTGATCGATGTTATATTTGAACTTTCTTATATTGATTCATTATTTTCCTGATCGAAAGTGGAAACAGCTAACCTATTGCAAAATTTTACCGTAATATTGTCCAAATGATTTATTTTGGTACCCTTTCCAGACGAATCCAAATAATGAATGCAGAGTCCCAAGATGCAATGCCTGTAAGAAGCATATCCAACTGAATGGTAAGTAACTGAGGGGTATTATTGTATTTTGAATGGGGTCTGATTTTTAATATTGTGAAGGGTTTGAGTATAGCCATAACTCAATAACTGAAAATAACTAAAAATTAGTTCGAAAGAATAAATTGAATGAAAAATATAAAAATTGATAGAATAATCTTATGAAAATAATTAGAGATTAAAAAATAACAAAAACATGGGAACGAAATCTGAAGTCAGATGTTCTCACCAAAGACGAAACTATGTTTCAATATGTTCTCATTTTTAAAATTTTTTCTTACCTCAATTCCATTGTTTTGTTTTTGGTTCATTTTTCGTGATTTCCAGCATTTTTTCTAATTTACTTCTTAATTTATAACTTTTGGGTAATTTTGACGATATTTATTCATTGTTCAAGTTCATTCCTTGCGTATTATGGACTCATCAGACTGAGTAAAAGTATCTGACATGTATTCTCATAATTAAAATATACATGAAATTCAGAAATTATTGGTATAGTAAGTCAAGAACAATTTTAAAACTTCATTTAATGCAAAAAAAGAATTTGTACTGAGATATTCGAATAATTTCATTTGAAATGTTTTGAAACTACTCATATTCCCAGAATTAGCAACAGCACGGTTCTAACAAATGATACCTTGGTAAATGTAAAAATCAAAGAAGGGGGAAAAAATCGTTAAAAGGAAGAACTACACCTGACTATAAACAGGTGGAGTTAGATAGGGCGTTGCGAATAGTTATTATCAGTTATCATATCGTGTATCGAAGGAAAACGCCATCTGTCGCGGATTTGATCAAAGATTCAAACTCCAAACACACCAAAGTTCAAGGGCATTCTGCAGGTCTTTGTGATACAATGATTAAGAATAGTCTGTCCCAACCAAAATTTTAATGCAAAATTCATTATAATTGCATACTCTGCCTAATGCCGCTTACGAGATCTATGACAAGTAGACCAGCTGTCTGGTATTGGATTTATTGAATGCAATTATTTCATATGTGGAAATTTAGGAGTATAATTTGAATAAGCATATTGCGGACTGAAACTAAGTAATCATGTTTTTCTTTCGATTATTTGAATTCTTGGAATATTGAACTACGATATTATGGTAATTTTTCTATTGAAAAATACTGGTAGAAGTGGCTCAATAAACGTGAAGTTTTGGCGGTAATTTGTTCATACGACTAGCCCGTTCTGGCGAAAAAAAGACTGCAGGATCAAATCTAATGATCTCGAGGGCCACTTTGATGGCACAAAAAAAGGTAAATTGGATGTTCATAGTATCCAAATGTTATACCACAAAATTAGATTCGCTGTCAAATAATTGTTAATATGTGGTTAAAATGGCTGATAATGAAGAGGATTATGTAAGAGCAAAACAAATGGTTTATTATCGAAAAAAGGCCTATTTTCTCATCCTAAAAATATTTTTATGTTAAATAGAAAAAAATATATATTCATATATTGTTCCATTTGAAATTCCAAATTGTAATACAGGAAATGCTACGGAAGCTAATTTGGTCCCACTCAATCCAATCATCCAAATTTCACATTCACATAATGAGAGCAAAAAAGGTTTAAGAACGTTTTTTTTCTGTGGTAGATCCAACACTTCGATCTCGGTGTGTTGGAAGACGTCAATGAGTTTCTCACCTATAAATCTTTTGATCAAACCTATCGGCGAATATGCGCCATGATAATTCATAAAGATAATCAAATATGTTATCTGGTTAACAAAACAATCAACGAAGCAGATATATGTACTCACCTATTGAAAATGCTGCTCGATAAAAATAGTGATGTAATCAAAATATGTTACTTATACAGGGCGTTTCTGAAACTGATTGCTAATTGCCAGGTACATTTTCAACACCAAAGCGTGTTTGATTGTGATTCTGCTCATAGGAAATATGCATGATTTTCTGTTTTGTCTTGAATTGATTCTTTACATCCTAATAACGTAGAAAAAAATATCCAAATTATTGTTCAAAGGAAAATGTAAAAAACTGAATGAATTTGAGACCTTCAAACACTACCCTGCTGCGCGCATTTTGGAAAATATCACAAGACGTTTCTTGGGTATTTTCACTTTGAGCGTGTCAAATACTCGAACCTTCTTACAAGTATAGACCGCTGGCATATCTGACATACAACAGCATAAATGATACTTTCAAACCAGCCTGCTGAACAAACAAACAGATGTAAAAATGTTTATTGTGCATTTGTGTCATATTTCAAAATATTTTTTCTCGATAATAACTCAATTTTGAGTGATTGTGATGTTTTAATACATCGATTCCCTTCTATTTTCGACAATAGAAATAGCCTTAGTTGGTCATCAATATTTTCTTACTATTAAACCACTAGAAAAAATTGTATGATTTTATTTTGGCGCAGTAGTCACAATTATTAGTTTTTAGGGGAGAAATAATTTGCATCTTCGATAAACCTTTTTTAATGCCAGGTGAGAGAATTGTGAGCATAGCAGACATATTTTTGATCGAAACTCATGCATAGTTGTTAATAATTGTTTCTCCTCTCCCACTATTTCAAAACGTTCATTACTCGTGTCTTGTAAATTAGAGACGTCTGCTTCCGAAAAAAAAATGATGGGATGGGTAACATTTAACCTAATTTTGATCTCATGGCAGACAGTTGTACAGAAAGCAAATTCAATGTATTTTCGTTCCAAATTCTTTGGAATTGAATTAAAAATCATATTTTTGCGGAATTTATTGTTGAACGGCATGTGGTCGCCTCGTGCTCACTATTATTGTCAACCAATTCCACTGAATAACAGTCTCGAAATTTAGAATTCAATGTAAATGTTCCATCGCACTTATACAGAACAAGTCCAATTAGTCAGCAACTTCTCGTATAACTCAAATTTTGCCAATCAAAAAAATAATAAGAACTAATATATATGAAAATACTTATCGTTAACGTTTCGGAAACTAAATCCGCTTCCGTTCTCAAAACTCATACGCAAATTCCTGTTCAAGTGCGAAAGAGTGAACACAAGAACACAGGAACAGATAGATAGGTGGTTCTAAATTATCAGAACACATTCTTACTACCGATGGAGATCACACAGTAGAATGGAATGACACTAAAATGATGACGAACTAGAGCAATGGCAGGAAACGAAAATTAAAGGAGTCTGTTTTCATCATGCTGTCTGGTGAAGAATGCATATCTATGAGTTCGCTTGATATGGATCGCGGATGGCTGCCCCCCCCTGAAGGACAAAATGTTATGTCAGATTTGAAATATTTTACAAAGGCAATTACGAAGATTGCCAACAAGAGATATTTGCATTTGAACAGGAATGTGCGTATGAATTTTAGGAACGGAAACGGATTCAGTTTCCAAAACGTTAACGATAAGTATTGTCATATATGAATTAGTTCTTATTATTTTTTTTGATAGGCAAAAATTGAGATATACGAGATATTTTCAATAGACGCAGCAACTTTTCGGGGTAGATTAAAAATCTGCCCTTCTACACTTATATAGATTCCAATATCAATTCTTATTTTTTCAGATTGTGGTAGGTTACAAAACCAGAAAACTACGCAACAAATATTGATCCACCACAAAGTAATGACGTTCAAACAGTACTCAGTAACATTTCAATTTTTCAATGGTAGCGCTAGATATTTTCATTAGTCATTTCACGAGACATCTCCTCCAATACATTTTTCACACCACTTCACAGCCAATAAATGTAAATAAATGATTTCGGCATACGATGTTCGCTACTAACGTATAGATGAAACTGTGGGGATCACTTGGCTACAAATCGAATCGGTTAAAAATCCTTCTTATAGGTTCTTCTGACTGTTCCAACTCATACGAAAACAACCGTCAAAAATTCAAATTTTTCAGCAACTGACCAAAATGAAGATTCCGCTACCCCCTCCACGTTCCCAACACCAGTCATAGAACACTGCAAGGAAGACGACGAGATCGCTGTAACGTGGACTATCTCTAACAGCACCTTCTATTACCTCTCATATCAGAAGCTACAAGGATCACCTTTCGTATTTGAAACTGAACCGGTAAGTGAACTTCAAACTGATAAAATAAGAAGTAATGCAGTTGGACCTGACGAAAGAAACGGTCTCATTCAGGAAAACAATTATATCTCATAAAAATGCAACTCTTCATATAGAGTAACATTATTTATTTACTAAGGCTGGATTTAGACAGATCCGAAATCTAATCGTACGACGATCAGATAGCTTTCTGATTGGTCTAAATTAAAATTTAGACCAATTTAAACCAATCAAAAAGCTGTCGGATCGTAGTACCATCGGATTTCGGATCTATCTGAATCCAACCTAATACATAATGTAAGTATTATACTTATGGTTTACGCAATATAATGCCATATTTTATTCCCTTATTAAATAATGGCGAGGGATTGATAGTAACAGTCTTTATTCACTCTTGTAGTTATCATCATAGGTAGTGTTTGTGTATTTGTATTGAGAAACTGAAAAATGATTTATTTATGATAAATGAATTAGTCGTAAATAAAGTAGAGTATACTAATCGTAATAATGGGTGCGCTGCGTAACACCCACATTTCGTAACACCCACAGTGCATAACACCCAAATGTCATAACACCCAAATGTCATAACACCCAAATTTCGTTATGCCCACACTCTCCGAACATACCCGAATGATGCACTGTTGCAAAATTCACCGGATATTCTGTAATTTCCTGTTAACCCAATCTAACTTAACCTAACTAACCTAACCTAAAAGAAGGATGAATTTGGCAACAGCGCATCATTCGGGTATGTTCGGTGAGTGTGGGCATAACGAAATTTGGTTGTTATGACATTTGGGTGTTACGCACTTTGGGTGTTATGCACTGTGGGTGTTACGAAATGTGGGTAGAACGAGATGCTCCCGTAATAATAACTATTATTATCTATTCCTCAAGAATAATTAGCTGTCATTATCGACTCGTGGTATAATCTACTATTATCCGGCAACCTTGGCTAGCAAAGAAGAGAAACGACTCATTGAAATATCGGTTTTTCACAACGAAGAATGTGGGCGGGGCCTTCTTTCCAATAATTTCTTGGTCGAGGCAGGCTTTAGATGAATATGAATTTACAGTATGTCACGCGACATCTACAGGATTGCGATTCCAAAATCGATGTATATTTCGACTTGTATAGTGCCACCCTTTCTCAAGTCTTTGAAATAGCTATGAAGGAACAAATGACTGAATACTCAATATTCACATCGAATAATACAAATCATAAACTTGGCCCTATCTGGTTTTGAATTGCACATAGCACAACTACGGTAAAAATCACAGACGACCACTTGAAAGCTACCAACAATAATAAATTGACATGTCTGGTATTGCTGAACTACACCACTCTGGACCACTGCCTGTTATGCTTCAAACTTCTTACTTCGATTTTTTTGACGATGCTGTTCATATCATAAGCAATCACCTTTTTAACTGAACTCATCGAGTAATTTTGACCACTCCCTGTTAAGCTTAAAACTTGTTTCTTCGGGTTTTTGTTCATTTCATAAGGAATCATCTTTCTTACAAGTAACGTGTTAGTAAGAGAGAAATCATATCTGATTCATTAATTGTAAGTTTCGGTGTTCCTCAAGGATCATCATTAGATCCTCTTCTATTTCATCTCTATATATCAGATTTTCATCACAGTGCCAGTATACATCTCTATGCTGATGGTACTCTGCTTCACATTACTTTTAAATAATCGGAACTCGGATCTGCCCTAATATTTATAATAGACTAAGAGCCAGTGACAGTTTTGCGTGATTATTTAGTTAAGGCCTATATTTTGAGAAAGTATTGTGGAGGGCCGAACTGAGTGCCATACGTGAGGACAGGGCCTGAGCGCGGTTCCAAGGGGGTGGCGGAACGCCCCCAACTTGCAAGAAATTGCGCATCTTTTTATTATTTAGTTGAGGCTCATATTATTTTCAGCGGTCCTCTGGTAGCCAACAATCATCGAGATAACATTGGCGGATCGATTGGACGGTTCCGAGTGGGTGGCGGAACGCCCCTAACATGTCGAAAAATCTTTGAACTTTTTATTATTTAGTTAAGCTTCTTTTTTCAGTATGTTATCGTGCTGACATTTTGAAGTGTGTATGACAATTGGTGGAACAAAATGGTGGTTCTTAATACCTGGCAGAACGACTTGAATGTTCCGTATGAGCGCCCTCATTTCACCACTTCTGTCGTTAATGTTAATGCGTTAAATTCAAATAATGATTTCTTTTATTTATTTAGGATGTTTGTAATGAACACAGGTATTAATTCACCTCTATAACGAACATCGTAATTGTCGCATGTTGAAAATTGTACTTGAAAATGGGAAAAAAAAAATTTCATTCGCGAATAATTTTGCAAATATGAGGAATACGTGAAAGTACCCTGTGTGTTTTTTGTAGCAAATCAAATTCTCTACAAAAATGTTTCAGTAACATTTTTTAGTTTATCTACACCCGTACTCTAATAATACAATTATATGCCCACAACCCGTTTTATAATGAAATCCATTACGATACAGATTTTCATTACGATACAGATTTTCAACCAATAGAAAACCATTATTTTTCAATCAAGCATGATGTGCAAGCTCTGCATTTTGACGTTTGTCAGAAATACAGTTAGAATGATTAAATTTTTCATTTAACAAATGTATGATTTATTACTTATTTTTTCATCAAATTTTGTGGGCTCTCCGTAGCCGATCCGTCTGTGGCGCTGACATTGATTATTCTAGCTGGAGGAGACATTGGTTCGATTCCGGTCTCGAGTAATCTTTTTTTTCTTTGATTTTTGATCTTCTTTTCATATCTCATCGTTTTATTTCTCGAAGTAATACTATTAATTACAATTCTATGGAATTTTTCAAAGAAATCCGTTTAATTAGTATTATTGTGTGAAATACAAATATAAATATAATATTTGTAGTTCTTCACTATTTATCGGGTGTAGATAAAATAGCGTATGCAACTCTCATGTAATGGTTATTAATACACTCGCATAAACCATACGAAACTCACCTTCGGCTCGTTTCGTATCCCGGTTTATGCTCATATATTAATAACCATCATTACACGATCGTTGCATAATATACTATTATGGGATGTAGTGGAATAAAAAAGTGTAATAATAAAATTTTACGTTTAAACGCTTATATCTTTTGAACTATAACAAATACAAGATATACGATCCAGAGACTTTTTGTAGATAATGAAATTTTACAAAAAAAAAGCTTTATTTTTTCACGTATCTCACGTGGTTACGGTGATATAGAGTGAAAACAAAAAAATTTAATAATCAGTATACTATTATTATAGCAGCATCATGATTCATTGAAAACGCAATTTACAAACGAGTAAAATATATTTCAAGAAATATCAAAATGAATTATTTTAATGTAAAATAAATGTTTTTGAAAATATCGTGTTGTAGATAAACTGAAAGAATAATTCGAATGGATTTTTTTAAGAAAAATAATTTGGAGAAAATAACCTATCGTTTATTAATTAAAATTTCGGGTTTGTGTCTTGTCTCCAAACTCAGATTCACTAAACATGTATATTATCTTTGTCGACTTTCTCTTAATACTCTGAGATAACTATTTCCTGATAGACAAATGCTTTCCGGAATTTTAAGCTCAGCTTAGATGAAATTTTAATAACATCTATGATATCTGATTGTATGTTTTGCCCAGCTCTCATGGAAATTCATTTGACTACTTTAATTGACAGAGTTTCAGAAACAATAACACCAAATTGTTTTTTCGAAGCATTGAAGATATTTTCTATATTGATATTAACAATATACACAAAATGAATGTACTGTTAATCCTTCCCATTTCTCGTATAATGCTGCGAATAAGCTATATAACCCACTGCCCACAAAATTTAGACGGTACACCTTGAATAATTTCCAAAAAAACTCGAACAGTCACTAAAAAACGGTCAGTTTTGTTTCAGATGACTACAGATATCTCCCGGTTTATGATTTGGTTCTAAGTGTTTCTATATTAAGGCGTCTATTTTTCTAGTATTATGCTGACTAATAAACACGACAGTATCACAAACCTGTAGTAAATGGACCAATGAACAGACAGACAGTCAGACTTTCAAACGGAAATTGAGGTGTATGATTTTAATAGACAGAGGCGCCAAACACGCAATAAAATTTCCAAATAGACACGCCAATCATCTGAGTGGGATTTGGGAATAAAAAACGGGAATAAAAAACGATCGAATCTTACCTATCCGAAAGAAAGCAGATCGTGGAGCAAAGTGGTGTGAGATCTCCAGCAGTGAGTGTAACAGCAGGTGTGCCCCAGGGGTCAATCTTGGGACCCCTGCTGTTCCTATTATATGTCAATGATCTCTCGTACCATATGAACCCTCTCAATACCATTCAATATGCCGATGATACCACTTTTTATAAGAGTTACCCTGAACTTGAATATCCAAAGCAACTGACTGACAACGCGTTGGAAAAAATCGAAACTTTTTTCGCAGCCAATAAGTTATGCTTGAACGTCCAAAAAACTGACATAATTACGTTTACACTAAAAGAGCTGAAGGATAGTCAAAAATCCATTAGGTTTTTGGGGGTAACACTTGATCAAAAACTTAATTGGAAAGACCATATCAAAGATCTCTCTACTAAGCTATCCAGCACTCTTTACCTGCTTCGTAGAATTAATGAATTTGCTCCCTTTCATGTTTTGAGAACAGCTTATATGGGGTTATTTCAATCTAAGCTGTCATACGGTTTGGTTTTCTGGGGACTTTCGACTGACTGGGAAAGGATATTCATTATTCAAAAAACGGCTATTAGAATCCTGGGTGGGGCAAAACGGACTGATAGCTGTAGACCTCTATTTAAAAAATTCAATATATTAACCTTTGCGGCTCTATACATATTTCAATGCCTCGTCTATGTCAAAACACAAAATAACACGCCTAAAGTTAATCACAATCATGAATATTTGACCAGAAATGGCCACAATCTACTTATGCCACAACATCGACTGGCAATTACTCATAAAAGCTTTCTTACTATGGCGATAAGGCTCTCCAACCATCTACCACCATATGTGAAGAATTTACACATAAATCAGTTCAAAAAAATTATAAAAGGACTGCTTGTTGATCTCTGCCCTTATGACGTTGGTGAATTTCTCAACTGCAAGTTTTGATACTTTGCCTTTTTAATATGTCTGTTTTGTATTTGTACTTTGTACTTACTTGTTTTATTTTTACTTACCTTGACGATGCTAAATCTATTGTACTGATAATAAGCAAATAAATTGATTGATTGATTGATTGATTGATTGACCACCAAATAAAATCGTCGATAACATTAATCTCTGATGCATTTATGGATTGTTGTCGAACATCCTTTGCCAAAATGCCGCTGCAATCTTATCGGCATTTTTGATTTGATACGTAAATTATTGAATAGTGTTGAGAGAATAATCGATATCCCCAACCGTATTACCCACTGCATTGAAATTGAGTAATACGGGGGTAATATACCAAAAATTGATGATGCCGATACTGAACGTCTGCAGGATATATTTTTCCTGCGAACGTGTGGTGAACTGAACTTTGTTCCAGCACTAGTGCGGCCAATTAAGTGTACTCGCAAATTACTGCACTCGGCTAACGCCTCGTGCTCACAATTTTCCGCTCTTGTGTTATAGGCTACTCATCCTCCTCGTTACGTTATATACTATTACCATACCCTCCGGTAGGAATTATTTCGTCTCTTTGAATGTGCTTATATTCCGTGTTGATATGTAGTGATCTGACCTTTTGACCCCGTCATAAAATCTTGATGGATCCAGATGTCGAAAAGATAGAGCTCTAATGAGATGAAAGAGAAAAATAAGAAATTATTAAAAAATGTAGCAAATCGGAAATTATGGAATAATTAAAGTAACCCAACAAAAAAAGTTAAAAAACGGAATAATAAAAAGCCGGATTCCGGATTTAGGGCAAAATTAAAATAATGTAAAAAGAAAAAACATTCATGAAATTTTCTAAAAGTTAAAATAAATTATTGAAAATAGTGAGTAATAAGTCGATCAACAGCCGTCGCGAGCGGAAATGTATCCCTTTCAGCACTAGGCAAATAAAAATTACGTTAGATTGATATTCGTAACTCCACCTCTTGCACGCCCCGCTGTTACCCCATACAATTTTTTGAGTGGCAACATACCTCTTGTTCTATCATTAAATATAATAGTTTTCGCAAAATGACGAAATTGAATGTCCTCGACGCGTATCAATTACCCTAACACCAAACTGATATTTTTGCACTCGACGCGCGTTTCGCAAACAAGTTAGCATCTTCAGGAGAAGAAAATTGATACTAGTTAGGGTAATCGATCTCTAGAAAAGGTTTCAACTTTTACACCAAAGTTTCATATCTCATCGTTCATCAAAATTATTATTTAGGTTTGTGGAACCAACTTTTATGGGTGACAATTGATGAAGAAATGAATCTGAAAACGTTCAGCCATTTTCAGCAGTAATATCCCAGAGACATTGATAAATTAGCGGAATGATTTTCACAGTTTTCGAAAGCACGTTATTTGGAAACGGCCCGACACCAAAGGGGGAAGGCTATTGCCTAAAATAACGCGTTCGAGGAGGTTCTGATAAAGTTATAAGTTATTTATCAATGTTTGAGGGATATTCGGGGGTAATATTTTTCGAGTGCAACAAGTTTGATCGATTAAGATGTGTGCACATCCATGACTTTCAAGATTTTGATTATCAAATGACTTGAGTGTATAATAGTTCATAATATTTTAATTGTCATATTTCATAAGTATTCACATTTACAAATTCTTGTCATATGTCGTAAATTTCAATCCATATTTTCAACAAAAGACGTTATATTTGTAGCTTCCCTGAAGATGACAGTATTCACTGTCGATATATTGGAAATACAGTGTAATATATATATATATATATATATATATATATATATATATATATATATATATATATATATATATATATATATATATATATATATATATATATATATATATATATATATATAATGAAATCCTGAGACCGCAGGTCGAGGGATTTTATCTTGAATCATACATGAATAAGGTGTTTGCTTAATAGCAAAATTTTGAAAATTATGGAAAAGCACACATTTTGGCCGATTGAGCTTTGTGTAGGAAGGAAATATGTGTTGAGATTATTTCCAGGAAAAATATAAACTCATACAGGAACTGCAGAATCGAACACAGGAACAAAATAGTACCTGGAGAGTGAGCCAAAATCCTGGTTTATGATGATCAGTTTAATCGGTTGAACAGGCAATTAATTATTCTACAAGATTGTTATAAAATTGTTCGTTCCGTTAATCAGCTGACGAACATCAACCCTCAGAAGTCGAAAGTTGTGCGAGGATTGGATTAACGAGGCCTTACCTTTTAACGTGCGAATCCCAGCACGGTGGCCTGGCGGGGATCGAACCCCAGTCTTCCGCTTGAAAGGCGGACGTGTTAACCTCTACACTACCGATAACCAATTAATTGGTGATATTCTCTGTAGGAGCAGTCTAGCCTTCAATTTTCTCATCGGTTATCCGCATTGAGGGTAAATGGTCGGTGAGAATTTTTTTTGGCAGGCATATTGTTATGAATGAAATCGATGAAATTTCAACGACTTGGTGTCAACATCAAACCATAAGTTAAAACAGCCTATGGGTAGTTATCAGTGTAATGTTGGTTTCATGGGTTATTTCGACTCAAATGACTATGAATAGACAAATTTGATAAGACGATTCCTCAACCAAAAAATTCTCGAAAGAAAATATTGCATAGTGATCCACGTAGCAAAGTCCGGAAAATACTGTTTTTTAATTCTAGGACAAGCCGTAGGCGAGTCCTTGAAGTCTGCGAGTCGAAAAAATATGTTTTCGGACGAGTTGCGTACATATTCTTACGGCAACCTTGTAGAAAAACAAATCAATGAGACACATTTCTTCATTATATTTCTTTGTAGAAAAAAATTCCGACCATTTTAGTTCCCAATTGCATTGAAAATTGAGATTATTGAACAGAAAATAGGTACTAACAGAAACATTTTAATTCTTATTCATATTAATATTACGTGAAGAAGCGAGCAATTGCTAATATTGAAGGGATTCAAATTGTTTGAAATTCTCAAAAATGATAAGTAACAACGATCTGATTTTTCCCGTCATAGTCCGGGATGTAGGTACCTCCCAGAAAAATTCTTCTTTCTCAAATCAAAGGCGTCCGGGAAGTGGGTACTTCCCGGTTGCCGAAAAACTGTTTTTTTTAGAGATTTTGACAGTTTTCGGTGTAGTATATCTAAAGTCTCATCCAATACTTCCAAAGATGCAATTTCAATATTTTTATGATGTGAAATCTATAAACTCAGCGATATGCTAACAAACTTTCTCTTGTTTCTATCCCATTATTCTCAGAATTCTTCGGTTCTGTGGCTTTTTGAAGGACCAGAAAGGGGGAAGTGTGTCCCAACGAAAAGGACAATTCGGTTGTGATCAGGGTACCCACACCCACACCAACGTTGAAACAAACGAATAACTAATAATCTCAATATTTTTCACAGACAAGATGCGGTCACCAACTCCTGACGAATTTGATGCCGTTCACCACCTACAGAATTGAATTGAGCAGCATATCCATACCTGAAAAGGGCAGAATAATACATAGAAGAAGCCATCCCACCACTGTGAGAACTCATAAAATCAACAGAACGCCCAGCCATGTTCCAAAGTTGCATGTGAAAGAATTCTACTTGGAAGAAGACTCGTATACTGCCCATATTGGGTGGAAACAAGGAGCGGGTAAGAAACCTCACACGTTTTTTTTCCTCAAATTCATCGATGGATCGTTTGAAATAATGGAAACGAAAGTCCCAGTAATGAGTACCCCATCATCTGATCAATCTGTTGAATTTATCAAAAACTATACGGATAAAAGGGTCCACCGATGAATGAGAGTAATTGATCTGAAACTGACGTACCGAAAAAAAAGAACTCTGCAAAGGATCGTCATTATTTTGTTGTTTAACATTCTTCAATGGAATATTGGAAATTTCCAGGAATTTTCTTGAAGGCTTCAGGAAAGAATTGCTCACTTTTCTTCCACTACGTTTCCACCTTCTCCCTCTAAATCAAACTTTTCCATTTATTCAAAATCCTTTCATCACAAAACTACCGAATCGTTATATAGTTCGTTATAAGTTCTATATTTCAATATAGTTATATATTGTTATATAATTCAATCTGCACTGGTTTTCATTCATAACCATCTCAATCTCAGGCTCCATCTGTCACCCGTCAGCTATAATCATCCACAGAAAACCCAGGCATCTTAGATCCACGCTAAATTGAATAGGATCTCTGTACCTAATGTCAGTTGTTCACTTGTGCATTGAGGGGAGATAACTATTTCAAACCGTTTTGGTAGAATTACTGGTTTCTACAATATTTTATTGTCGAGTTACGGATTATTATCGTTTATTGTAGTTTCATAACATCGGTGAACATGTAAAATACGCAACACTTGCAAATTGTTTGAGGTTTGATGAGTTTCATTGTGTGAAACTACAGCGATCAAAGGAATACGTCATAAATAGTTTTTACTGAATCAAAGTTAAATCGATTTAAGATATGGAAAACTACTCTTTAAATAAGCTGAGTTTCTATCAAGTTATCCTCTTGTTATCAGATAGATAGAAAATGGTGACATCGATTATTCTGGCATCTTCTTGACGTCACAGTCGCCAATTCCTTCATTTTATATCGCAACTGTCCAAAATGCACTTTCGCCTAAGAATAATTTCTGTCACAAGCAAATATAATGTAATGTTAATTGATCAATTTGAATCATGTTTCTCAGAGAAAAAATTCAAACCAGGATTTTTTTGTGTGCCTCGAAGAATTAAGATAGAGAAAGTGTTCATTGAATGATTTAAAATAATAATAAATATGACACCTACATGAGATATGATTATCTGGTGATAACACCTTCAGTTTCTATTCTGAAACCCACTGCAGCTCTTGCCAAATCACGCGTGCGATGAGAAATGAAAAAGCAACAATCAGTACCTTCTGGATTGACTAGTTCACAAAATCAGGTGATCTGTAGATATGTTCATTATGGATTATAGAAGAGTACATGACCAACCCACAGACATAATATCAGCTAGATACGATACCATACCAAAACCTTCTATAGTGTTCTAGGAGATTTCAGATTTTGTTGAAATGCCAAATTCCAATGTTTTTTTTTTTCGGTTTTAGATAATGGATGCTACTTCAACGTCGTGTCCCTTGGTGGCGAAGATGAAGGTTATCAAGATATTGATATAGAAAACGTAAGTATTTTTTGTCCGATATTTGTGACTTTTTCTGAAAAAGCTAATGTAGTTGTTGGTGAGAGATTTGACCATCAACAGGATGGCATAAGATCCTCTCTTTTATTTGAAAAAAGTTATACCGCTCTCTTGGCATTGAATGACGCCATACAACCACATTTCTTGTAAAAAAGAACAGATTAAAAATAAACCATCTCTATATAGATTTACTTTGATATCTCATCCCGTTGAAATTTTACAGGTGTGGAACAATAATGAGGTAAACATATCCCGTCTTCAGTTCGGAAGAAACTACTCTATATCTGTTTCGGGCATTGCAGATATAAAGTCAGATCTCCGTATAGAAGGTCCTAAGTCATGGCTCAACATAACTGTTCCGACATGTTTGCAGGCCCATAACCATGTTAAAAAATGCGGTGAGTATGATCTTAATAACACAGTAAACTAAGATTATAATCAATAATACTATTTAAGGCGGGTTTAGTGAACGAATAAGCACAATTTAGTGGATTATTCATAACTTCAGTGCAGAATCTATAGGAGTAGTTTAACATATTGAATCCAATGAGCTGGTTCACTCAATTTCTAATGCCTAACTTATATTTTATAATTGTTTACCATGAATTTTCCAATTTTTCTTGTGCAGTATAAGATGTGCACAAATTGGAGAGGCGCATGCGCAGCCTCGGAAAATTGAGGCTGTTTCTAGTATGCCTTTGTCACAAATAAAAACAGCCAACAAAAATGACCATGCACCATTTCACGAAGAGGAAGAATTATGCATTATGAGTTTTGCATGATACGTTCAGTAAACCTCATTTCTATATGCATATTGTTCATTACTTGTAATTATTCTTTTACTAAACCCGCCTGTACTATCATATTTCAGAATGAATTGTATAAAAATCATGAAATGAAAACTTATTCGACTTTGAAACTTCGTGTGTAAATCATTTTTCACAACAATTTTTTTGCAGCTCCAGAGCAGCCTCAGAACTTGACGGTGCAAGAGAAACTAGTGGACTTCACGGGTAAAAAGGGATCTCTGTTGTATAACGTGTCACTTCGTTGGAACGAGCCTAAATATACACCAAACTTTTACTTAGCAACTTTAATATCATTCGATACCAACTTCACCAAGTTCAACCTCAATGTTACAGGGGTAAGTGACAATATTACTTAGTGGTAAATACATTTCAGTCTCAAATTTCGGCATCTGAAGTTTCTGTTTTTGAATGCAAATTTTCCCTTATCTCAAGTTGTAACTACAAATCGTCACGATCTAAACAATATACAATGGGGACGACTAGCTGTTAGAATAGAGTATAGAACATCTATAGTCTATTCACGTTGAAGATAGAGTGCTCGTAAACAATGCATCTAGCGTGATAGTCCTGGCGTTTCGATTGGCTGGCTGTGATATCGAAGAAAGCACAGAGTTGTATCTGTCAAAATCTAGTACTGAATACTACTAATACTCAATAGTCAATATGTCCAGTACAGATATGGATAAATTTGATAACAATGTCGTACCAAATGCTAATAGTCCTCGAAAAAGAATAAAGATAAGGCATTTGAGTAGTATCAAATCAAAGATGAAGTGCATGAAACTCCCGAAAATTTTGTTAATCATATTCTTACGAAAGTAGCAAGTCATACGGGCTATACAAACAGCCCGTGTATATTAGTACTGTTCGTGACTTTCTCCAAGTCGAAAAAGTAAAGAAGCCAATTTAAAAATGTAGATTTCGTGGATTAATTCAATGAACACAACCTAGTAGTTTCAAGTCCTGGTCTGACCTACTCGACCCATTACATGTATTTGTTTACGATCACTCTAGCTTGAACGTGAATGCGCTATAGTACTGTTTGAAGTCTTTGTTTTGAGGTGGATTAATTTTTTTACCACAACCTAAAAAAAAATAAGAATCAATATTGGAATCTATGAAAGAATATAAGGGTGGGCTTCTGATCTACCCCGAAAAGTTGCTGTTCTCTAATTAAGATTTAATTTCACGATCTTCCGAGTTTCTAAGGGGTACGGCCGTGCGGGCAGAGGTGAATTTCGAAAGAAATGTGGGCTGGACTTCAGCCTTCGTGAGCGAGCCCGATGTACTTCGTGAGAGTTCGCGTTGCAGGAAGGGGACTGGGACCTTGACGAAGGCTGGTAACATATTGTGCCAGTGGCTTGCCAATTTACTTATTCGGAGAAATTTTAAAATTATATTATTTAGGTACTGATTCTGATTACTACAATTTTGTGGTTGGCTCTCTGGAAGGATATAATAAAAATGAGGGTATTGCACAGGAGATTGTCTAATAATGCTTCATATATTTATATATTCACAACCTTATTCATCTATGTAGCTCTGAGAATTTATATTTCGTATCATTTTTTTCCTAAAGAATCTGGCTTTATCAGCGAAATGTGAATCGAGTGCGAGTGGTAGGTACCTATCAGTTTAGTGTTGGGATAATTATCAATGATTGTCAATGAAAAATGTTCACCCCCTACGTACAGGCAGACTTGAAAATTTCTCTGGGGTGTTTCGAGAATAATGACGTGTTCATGGTTCATGAATCAGTATATCGTGTGCCACGGATGATTGAGTTTGAGTGTACTATTGTTCAAGGGTTTTGATAGCGAGTTGTTGGTGATTTTTTTTCCAGTAATAACACAAGTAGATAATTGACTTCTGATATTTTCAATACACTACTTATATTGACATATAATATAAAGATTATTCTTTCGTAGTGTTTTGGATAATTGAACTACCACAATCTGAAAAAAGGTTCAGAGAAACCAATATGAAAGTGAAGTATTTATGAATGAGTTTTGAAAACGGAAACGTATCAACAGTAACCATTTCAATGACAATGACCACGATACATTTTAAGTCGATATAGGTGTTGGTTCGAGCCCCGGCAACGCCAACATTTTTTATTTTTTTAATACTTTTTCTTTGTTTCGTAAGTTCTTGTCATTTTCAGAACTTCTTGAGCATGCTACACTGTACCTACTTCTTAGTTTTGGTTCTTTAATAAGTTGTTTTCGTTAGTTCCACAAATAAATTATTAAAAAATGACTTGTTATTCGGGGAAGGCAGAAAAATCATATGTATAACATGGGAGTAAAGTGCCCTTTCCTCCCTTGGATGATTACTGCTCTCCGCTACGTCTCGGGCAGTAAACTTCATCTTCGGGAGGGAAAGTACAACTTTGAGGAGTTGCTGACTAATAGCACAAGTTTCATTCAGGAGGAGCTTTTTTTAATTACCGCAGAAACTTTTCGAGGTAGTTCAGATATGTGCCCATGTTCAGACATGTGACATGTCTGACAGGATCATTATCATAAAAATCAGCAATTAGGGAATACCACATAAAACTCTACCTACGAACTCATCCAAATATTGAAATGAGAAGTCAGGGAATTCACAACTCTTCAGATAATGACTAATGCACTAATTATGCCGGTGAGTGTGTAACTCAACTCAAAAGAGCTTATTTCAATTGTTAGCATTCTCACTCACACAAAATAGAAAAAAATTCTGAATCAGAAATTATGATTATTTGTACAGAATTGAAACCCTTTACGTACGTACGTTACTGTATAGCTGAGGGGAAATTAGCCACGCCTATTCTGACCTGTTACGGTTAATATGGTGAATCCAAATACATTTGCCTTTGAGGTATGCAACCAACATTGACAAAGGGTATGTAAGGATATAAGTTGCATAGATTTAGGAGTAAATAAAAATTCCGAGAAACGCGCTCTAATGCATCAGCTTTGAAAAAATTTTTTTGGCTTATTGTCTCACTCACTTGATCACTATGATTCGCAACTTGTAGTACACCCTGGTGTACATTGAAAAACCGACACTTACAAAGATCCATTTCTGGTATTGACAATTTTTTTCATTTTTCAGGATAGTACTTCCGCAGAATTCAAGCGCATTCTATTGACGCCGAAATATGAAGTTCGACTGACCGCTTTTTCTGACTTTGGACCTGGCACGACGTCTGTAGTCAGCAGACATTTCAACATGACTGATTTTATTTCTTTCGAATCGGAATCCGCTATACCAACGGAACTCATATTCATCATTATAATTCCCACAACCGTGGTCATACTCGGTGCATTGTTCATCGTGAATTATTATTTGGAAAAGAGGGCACAACGACGGAACAGAGATATATACTTCAAGGTGAGTGTGTGTACAATTTATAACAAAGAATGCTGTAACAAAATATCAGAATGAACGAAAACTCGATTAGTTTCGATTGCTTAGTTCTTGGTCTATAGTTTGGCGCCCGAGACCCGAGATTTGGTTGATATAAAGATGCACAAAAATCTTGGGGCGTTAACTGATATGGTTTTGTTTAATCAAATCCTCTCGATCTGTGAAATCAAAGCGAGTTACGTTTTTGACGGTAGGTGATTTCGAAAACCGACGGTCTCATATATAGAATAGAAATATGCTTTATTGTCCAAGAATAAATTCTCGTTGACAAAGTAAAATCACAAAAATATAAATATATATATATATATATATATATATATATATATATATATAAATATATATATAAATAAATATATGTACAATATATAAAAATATCATTAGTCATGTTACTACAGATACGAATATAAAAACAGTACCCTAGCATATCAGAGATGTGATTAAATAGCCAAATGAACCCAAATAAAGTTTAAAGCTGAATAATAAAACGTGGTTACATAATATTATGTTATATGTCATGTAAAAGATTCATTTTATTACATTAGTTACCTATATCACAATTTCGCTGTTTGCGACATGTCAGCATGGTATTCATCCAGGCTATAATAGGCTTTTTCAAGAAGCAGATTCTTTACCGTTCTTCTAAAAATTTTTTGATTTAAAATATTCCTAGTTGACAGTGGTAAGTGATTGAATATTTTTTTCCCTCATACATATTAGAATGTTTTGTTAAGGTCATTTTAGGTATTGCGGGAGGTGAATATTACAGAGTTTTGTCTAGTATTATGAGGTCTATTTTCAGGTAAATCCTGAATATTTATAACACGTATTTATAATAGGGAACATCTTGATTTCAAGCAGTTAAATTCAGTGCTTCATTAACAAAAACAAGAAGAAAAAAAACTTATACCTGATATAGTCATGGGTGAGATATAATAAAATGATAAAGAAAAGAGAGTGAATGGAGTTCAAGATAATAAGTATTTTTTTGAGTTTTTCCTAAATGAATTAGTATCTTTTGTATTTTTCAATGTTTTCGGCAAGTTGTTATAAAAGATGATCTAATAATCCTCTAGGTTTAAAAAGATTAATTGTTGGTTCTTGCTCCTCTAAATTGAATATACATATTATAATTTTGTTTTGGAGACTTTGAAGTGGCTTGATAGTTATTGTTTTATTTGCTGTTCCCCAAATTGAGATGAGGTATTGGATTCTTGAATGAATTGATATATGAATGCGTTTGAAAGTTATGATAAACTCAATTTAATATATTCTATTCAGTTTTGTTCTCCTTTCTTTTCACGTTTTACTTAGGTCATATTGCTACTGTTAACTGAATTTCCTCAACCTTCACTTACTTTAATGACGATGCACATTTGCATTGTTTGTGGTGTTAACAGTGCAGAATGTAATATTCATTTCCATTTGATATAAGGTAGATACCGCAGGTGAATCATTTTTTAATGTTAGAATAGTTATTTATGATACAAGTGTTAAAAGTGGCATTTTATTTTGTGAGTGGGGAATATTGCGAAACGAGCGTTAGCGAGTGGAGCAACCCCACGAGCAAAATAAAATCACTTTTAACAAATGTATCATACAAAATTTTTTGTTCAACAGTTACTGCTAGTAAGAAAAAAACAATTGTTTATTAGTTACCACAAATTAATAAACGATCCTAGCTTCTTTTTGTTCGTAGCTATTACTGTTGCAAATATAAATATAATGGAAGTTGGAATAATGGATGATTTAGATGATTTTCTTCCACCAGAAATTCAAGAAGCTGCAAACAGAGCAACTTTAGATCTGTTGCCTGAAAAATCACGGCAACAATATGATATTGCTTATAATGGATTCATCGAATGGAGTCAACTGAAGAAAGTTGAAGGCAAGTTCAGCGAAAGCGTACTTTTAGTTTATTTCGAAGAAAAATCGAAGTTATGGAAATCATCAACACTGTGGTCTAAATTCTCTATGATAAAAGCTGAACTGAAAATCAAGGAAAACGTGGATATAAGTAAATACCATAAATTAGTCGCATTTTTGAAACGAAAAAGTGTCGGATACCGTCCGAAAAAATCGAAAATTCTGACAAGGGAACAGATTGACAGATTTTTAAATGAAGCTCCCGATACCAAATATCTTATGATTAAAGTGGCAACCATTTTTGGATTATTTGGAGCGTGCCGTCGTGAAGAACTCTGCAAATTGAGCGTAGATGACATTGAAGAAACTATACAGTCATTACTAATTCATATTTCGGATACCAAAACCAACATTCAAAGAAGTTTTTGCATCGTTGGACACTACGTGAATTATTACCGTGAATATGCTGTATTACGCCCAACTTCTGTTACTCACCGTCGATTTTTCCTGAATTACTCTAACTACAAATGCACTATTCAACCAGTTGGAATAAATACTTTTGGGAAGATGCCTTCCACTATTGCTGAATTTCTGAAATTACCAGATCCGCAGCAGTTTACCGGCCATTGCTTTCGAAGATCTTCAGCATCTCTGTTAGCGAATTCAGGAGCAAATTTGACTACAATAAAACGACATGGCGGGTGGAAGTCCTCAACTGTAGCTGAGGGTTATATCGAGGATTCCATTGAAAATAAAAATAAAATAGCTGAAAAAATGTTTCCTGGTATAAGTTCTAGTTCTCTCCCAGCATTATTTGATCATCCCACTTCAATAATAGCACCATCATTGATTGGCGATGAAGCTTCTGCAGTTACTTCGTCAGTTAATATCACAAATTGTACAAATTGCCAAATACATATTTATAAGTAATTTTGATTCTGATTGTTATAATAGTATTAATATCTGATTAAAGTGTTTCTATTAGAGAGATCTATATTACTGAGTATCCATACTAGCGTCTAGCGACAGATGGACATTTTGGCTCCCGAGCTGTGTACATCTGTCGCTAGACGCTTTTAGTATCCATCATCTCATCTGTCATTTTACTTTTAACACTAGTGTTAAAAGTACTTTTAACACTAGTGTTAAAAGTGATTTTGTGAAAACGTCAGTTTTTAGTTCATGTGTCAATGAATTAAAAACGTCATTTTTAATGTCAGTTGTACAAAAAATATATTATCGTTTTGATATATTTCAAAAACAGTAGATTGTTTTGAAAATCCCAGAAACAAAAATTGATGTAAGTTGATAATAAGATCTCTTTAATATTTTTTCTACGGCCACATAGAGAGTAACACAAATCGCACTCTCTACTCCGAAGGAAAGTGACCTTTATTCTCACTCGGAAGAAATTTTCCGCACGGCTGTCATGAGCCGTCAAACCCGTCAATCCTGTAAGATTTACATATGTAATTATCAATTGCTCGTGCTTATATTGATTTTATTTACATAAAAACTGGACTAAAAACTAATTACATATAAAAAATAAAGAAAAAAAAGTGTTAACGGCTCGAACTTACAACCTTTCTTACCGGATACTTTACCAACCAAGCTAATTCAGATTTGAATAAACGTTATCAGAGATATGTACTTATATCTCGTAGGACGATTTATATTAATATAAATGATATTTCTTGCATTTTCATTTTATTAAAACAAAATTTAGATAATTTGCAACGAAAGCTTAAAACCGTCAATTTATAATTATTTCAGTAGTTGGTATTCGCTATAGAAAATAAGCGATACGCCCCCTATCGACTTTTCCGAGAACACTCAATGGTTAGATCGCCATACTCTAGTTTGCATGTGTTCATATCGGGCTGTTGTGTTGACTCTTCAGTAATTTTGAATTTTTGTGTGTGTTTGAGCTTTAATAGCGATTGTGGAGATTTTCAAGATGTTTGGAAATATTCCAGTGGAATAATTGAAAAGTTTGCTGCTTTTCATTCATTGTGAGCGTATATTTACTTTTTGTTGTTTTCTAGTTCTGGATATAAACCAGTTAATCTTTGATACAATGTCTGCGGTAAGGGTGATAATGTATAATTTAGTGTGTAATGTATAATTCTGATTAGGAAGAATCACATCAACCAGGTGAAAACTGCCACTTCTTATAATTTATCATTGCTTAAATACATTGAATAAGTTTTAAATTTAAGTGATCGAAGTAAATTTTTCCAGCTAGAAATGTAATTTTCAATTATTTAAGGTGTGCATTAATCATTTCATTTTGCAATATTCTTTCAGCGGAATCTCATAAATCCAAGTCTCGTCTGGAAACAACCTCAAGTCTTTCGAATTTTATAATGTCTTGATAATGAAAAACCTCGAATTTGTTCAATGAAATGTTCTTCAAGTATTCAACCGTCGATCGAGTCACTTCTCAAACAGAAATTAATGAGAAATTGAAAATTTCACGAACAAAAAGAACACGAGAACATCGAAGATGAATATATATATATGCACATGCAAATGTAATCATGTCGATCTAACCATGGACAGTTCCGCGTTTCTCTGCGCTAGCGCTGTGGTCTTATTTTCTATCGTGAATGAAAACGAATCTTTCGTTGGAACCGTTACAATTCACAAATCGCAACAATAACCAATTTACTAACCACAACACTCTTACCAGACGCGTATTTCTCCAACCAGGACAGTTTGGTTGGTGGGACGTGCGTCGATAACTTTGCATCGCAACATTCATTTATTTTACTTACAGGATATAGAAGATAAAGCGACAAGTAACGCAACAACTGTAAGCACAATTTCAATTTCTCGTCACAAGACAGATGTTTGGGAAATAAATACCATAAAGCTCATAATCGAAGATGTTCTTGGTCACGGTGCTTTTGGAGTTGTGCGCAGAGGATGGTACTTGAACGACAAAGGGAACTACATTGAAGTCGCAATAAAAATGTTGAGAGGTATTTATTCATTTTCAAATCTTTATCAATATCAGCTGGAAGCTGATTTGATGCTTTTTACAGAACATGCTATGCAGGAAGAATTGAAACAATTCTATCAGGAAATTGAAATTATGAAGAATGTCCCTCGTCATCCCCACTTGGTGTCTTTGATAGGATGTGTGAGCAGTGAACAACCTCTATTGGTAGTGGAATATTGTTCCAAGGGAGACCTCCAAACTTACTTACGATCCGCTTATGAGAAATTGATGAAAACGTAAGTAATTGCCCATTTTACACGATTTCAAATAATAATTGTTCTGTAGCGAATTGAAAAAAGCACGACCTAAAATAAAATACCGCAACCAGACTTTGCGGTCACACAAGTACTCAAGTTCGGTCACAATAGAGAAAACTAATGGAAAAAGTACAATGGGATTCCGGTAAAACATACCTAAAGTATATTCAAGTATGAAATAACTGTTCTGAAATTCTGAAGAACGCAACTTTTTTTTTTCATATGCAGATTCACACGAAAGGGAAGCCCTGTAATGTTCAAAGAACACCGCGTGAATCAAGGGACAGGAGATACGAATTAACATTTAATTTGAATTTCTGAAGTTTGTAAGCCTCAGGAAAAACATCTCTTGGCAAGGAGTTCCAAACCTCAGCTGTTCTAGTGAAAAAACATCCCTGAGAGAGAGGTTCGACAGGTTTCCAAATTCACAACAAAGGGGTGGGAATTCTGTATTCGTCGAGTCATCCGTGTAGATATTGCCAAGCGGGGAACGATTGATAACAATTCGGAAGGACATCGACCGTGAAAGTATCTATAGAAGAGAGACAAGTCTCCGACCCTTCTACGATGTTCCAATGAAGTGAGCGAGTCTGTGAGCGAAGAATCACCAACAAGACGAATTGTCTTTCTCTGTGTACATCAGAAGCAGTATCTAGCATCAATCATAAGTTTGAATATACAGATGTGACAAAAAAAATGGGTTTATGCAAAACAGTGCAATGTGAAAGGCAACAGTCGACCAGGATACAATAGGGAATATACATGATTTTTTGTTGTCCCAACTCAACATTTCTATATTCATAACGTACAAAAAATATATAAATAGGGATGAAAATATTCAGAATATTATTCCAAGTTGAATTTAAAACACTCAACAAATTGGAGCCGTTCAAAAGTCACCCTGTCGAGCGCTTTGAAAGACATCATGAGATATATTGTTTTTGTTTATTCAAACATATTTTCAGTTTCAATTGCTCTATAGATTTTTACAAGTTTTGTATTGTACCGAAGGGCAAAAACTCTATAATAAATAAACCGGATGAAGTGTTTATAGTGTTGCAAACACCATTTTAATATAAGTGTGCTTCATTTATATGCCAGTCAGAAGTAGGTATTGCAATAGTTATTTAGCAGTAGAAGATTTTGTTTAAAACTCAACCTAACCCATATCGATTAATAATATACATCAACTCACCTCATATTCACCTGATATTTACAATAAGTAAATGAACGTATCACACTTGTATTATAACATGTATACATTGTAATGATATTAATGAAAAATGGTAATTTTGGTGCAATTTCCATGACAAGTTATGTACAGGTAATGTTTTGGTATATTATGAACTGCTGTGTGAATTTGTGCTACAAATATGTGTTATTTACTTTACTAAATGTATCATGAAACATAATAATTACCTTGCAGCTTTTACTCCTTTGATCTATACTCACGTAAACTCGAGATTTGATGCAAAATATGTTCTTTGTGTGTCCTCTGACGTGTGACATTTCCTTTCGACCACTGGTGGCGCGTTTTGTGAATTTGAATTTCCCTCCCCTTATTCTTCACTTTCATATAATATTTTTTGGCTTTGAATAATAACTCAATGATAAAAATACCTTCTGATCATAATGTGTCGATAATAACGATTCTTGAATTCCAAGCCGGTCGACTGCAATTGCTGCTTGCCTTAATTTTCCATGAAGCAATATTCGTTTTTATATCTGACTGTTTGTGGAATTGAATTATTATCAATACAGTGATGTCACCAGTATTCTCTGCCCTTTCATGAAGTTTTTCTTTTAACAGGATTATGGCAAACAACAACACAGAATCAGCAGGAAACACCAATTATGCTTTTAACAAGTTATACGACTTGAGTCATAGTGATTTGGAGGATCTGCCTGAACCGAAAGATTTGATCTCTTTTGCTCGACAAGTTGCACTAGGAATGGTGAGTGATCTGGTTTAATCGGTTGCAGAAATGATTCTAATTATTGTATCCTTCATAACAGTGTTATGTACTGTTTGAATGTCACTTATTTTTGTGGTGGATGGATTCTTTCTAAGTAGTTTTTTTGGGTTCTTAATCTATCGCAAGCTGAAAAAATAAGAATTAATATTGGAATATACAGGGTGTTTCATAATACATGCGCAGGACTTCAGGATATGATAGCTCTTTCGAAAATATGAAAAAAAGTTCCTATTAACTTACCCTCTGAAATGCACCATTTTCGACATCCCTGTATGTTGAATAAAAAAAAAAGTTTTTTGCCGAATACCTCTGGAACCGTTTATCGCTCTGTAGACATTTTCTACTCGTAAATCCATAATTGGTGAAGATTTTGAAGGGGTAGTGGGTGTTTTTTCCTCCAACTTCTACAACACTGGAAAAAGTACAGAGTTTTGAGCCAGCTTATTTAAACCGCTAATGTTTTCTACACAAGAAAGGTACTTTTGTTCGTAGTCTCTAAAGTTGACCGTTTTGAAGAAAAATCAACTTTCATGTTGAAAAACATGGTCAATTCTTTCCAATAATTTTTTTCTATTAATACAAAATTTATTCAAACGTTAGAAAAAGAAATTTCCAACACTTAATTTAACTGAGAATGATTTTTTTTTTTTGCAAATATGAAGTTAACTTTTGGTTTTGTTACTTGTTCTAACGTTTGAATAAATTTTGTATGAATATGAAAAAAATTATTTAAAAAAATTGACCATGTTTTTCAACATGAAAGTTGATTTTTCTTGAAAACGGTCAACTTTAGAGCTTATGAAGAAGAGTACCTTTCTTGTGTAGAAAACATTGGCGGTTTGAAAAAGGGGCTCAAAACTGCACTTTTTCCAGTCACCTAGAAGTTGGAGGAAAAAACACCCACTACCCCTTCAAAATCTTCACCAATTATGGATTCAAAAAAATAAAAAATCAGCACAAAACATAGCTTATTATGAGTAGAAAATGCCTAAAAAATCTGTTTTCTGTGCGATAAACGGTTCCAGAAATATTCGCAAAAAACTTTTTTTTTTAATTCAACACCTTGTATGTCGAAAATGGTGCATTTTAGAGGGTATGTTAATATGAACTTTTTTTCATATTCTTGAAAGAGCTATCACATCCTGAAGTCCTGCGCATTTATTATGAAACACCATGTATATGTGAATCATAATATTCATTTGTTGATATTATTTTTTATCAATATGATATGTGAATATTACGGAATATATCCAACGGACAAACACTTTCTTGGGGAAGGTCTCACCTTTGAAATTATGAATCCTAGAGAATCATTTGTAATAGTTCAACATCTCAAAATAGTATAGATATATAAAGGTTCATTCATTTAATTCATATCCAATGCATTTTAATCTAGTACTGAAAATATCATAAACGTAAAATAAATCTGATAAAATAGCACCAATCAAACAGGGAAATAATGATAGTGCTTTCCGTGAGCGCCGATCTTTGAATAATATGCCCTTTTCACCAAATTTTATGGTTCATGAGAAAATGACAAGAATGATTACGCGGCGATTTTCACGATAATACAAAAAAAAGTTTGCATCTTCATTGAGCGAAATAATTTGAGATATTTCGAAAATGCTACTGACATTATTTATGTATCGCTTTCAATTTTATTGCTTTTGGAAATGAGCTCATCGCTGTTAAACACTCTCATATATTATTGACATTCAAGGTTTTATTGTATTAAAGAGCAATTATTCGAAGAGGAAAATATTTTTTCACAGAGAAACTCTAGTAATAATGAAATTTTCTCAAATTACTTGCGTTGTTTGTCCGTTCACAAAGCTACAAGCGCCCTTTGCGGAAGAGAACCATACTAACGATATTAGATGACGACACATACACCATAGCTAGTAACAATTACCATAAATGAGAAGTGAGTTTGAAATCAAGTAGCGCTCAAAAAGAATCTGACGGAAAATGCATGCAAATTTTGTTAGATTCTTCTTCTTAAGCGCCACCTGGCGTTCAACCTCAGTTCTTTGTGAATTTGGGCCTTATAATGAAAATGGATCATAGCATTGTTGATACTTTCACTTTTCACTCTTGGAACAGTTTTCCAAATTTGTGGTTCATACAGCAAGTGGAAAAGTAGCAGCAAAATATTCGATTCAAAAAATATTAAGAAGTGGGCAATGATAGTCAATAAAGTAAATGCAATATGGCGGTACTTTAAAAAAAACTTATTGGGTATCTCTTCACTCTTGGAACATTTTTTAAACTCATGCTTCATATAATAAGTGGACATTCACTAGGATCAAAATAAACAAACCAAAAAAATATATTTTATATATATTATATATATAATTCATACCCAATGCATTTTGAGTACTAAAAATATTAACGTTAAAATGAAACGTAAAATTATCTTAAAAGCAATCGTCAATTCATTATCTGTTGTACACCGTCAATCATATTACTTTTCAGAAAATTTATAAATGTGATAAAATAGCACCAATTAAATAGGGAAATAATGATAGTGCTTGCCGTGAGCGCCGATCTTTGAATAATATGCCCTTTCCACCAAATTTTATGGTTCATGAGAAAATGACAAGAATGATTACGCGGTGATTTTCACGAAAATACAAAAAAAAATGTTTGCATCTTCATTGAGCGAAATAATTTGAGATATTTCGAAAATGCTACTGACATTTATGTATCGCTTTCAATTTTATTGCTTTTGGAAATGAGCTGATCGCTGTTAAACACTCTCATATATTATTGACATTCAAGGTTTCATTGTGTAAAGAGCAATTATTCGAAGAGCAAAAGAAGTTTTTACAGAGAAATTATAGTAGTAATAAAATTTTCTCAAATTACTTGCGTTGTTTGTCCGTTCACCAAGCTACAAGCGCCCTTTGCGGAAGAGAACCATACTAACGATAATAGATGGAGACACTTACACCGTAGCGAGTAACAATTAGTTGAGAACATCTCGTTTTTTTAAAGGAATATCTTGCATCACTGAAACTGCTCCACCGAGATTTGGCAGCCAGAAACGTTCTGGTGTGCGACAACAAAACCGTCAAGATATCAGATTTCGGCTTGAGTCGCGACGTCTACTACGATGACGTCTACTGCAAACTGGGTGGGGGCAAACTACCTATTCGTTGGATGGCCTTGGAATCGATGACGCACCAAATCTATACGACTCAGAGTGACGTTTGGTCTTTCGGAATACTTTTATGGGAAATCATCACCTTGGGGAGCACCCCGTACCCCGGTATCGCGTCACAGGATTTACTGGGACTGTTGAACAGCGGATATCGTATGCCGAAGCCTGACGGTTGTTCAGATGAACTGTAAGTTTTTTGTTTTATGAACATCGATGACAACGCCCAACAGATTCTTATCCAGCTCAATATCATAATAATGTGGATATGAAATGGTTCCTATCATATTTTTATCATGCTGTAAACCAATATATGGAGTTAACGTACCATTTTCTATTTCTTCATCTAATCCTGATGTTCTACGGATAATGTCAAAAAGTTTTTTCTCCCATCATATTAGTTGAAATCTAAATACTGTTTTTCGAAGTCTAGTATTGAGAGTAACTATTTGCTCAATATAGGTCAATGGAAATGTATATGACACCATTCTGATGAGAAAAAAGATCATAGTTATAATTATTCAACTCGAACAGATCCGTTTTGTTTATTGTTTGTTTGTTTATTGAGTAACTGATCCCAAGAAGCTATTGCTTATACAGGGATATACATATAGAAAAACATTAACAAGATACAAACACAGATTAAACAGTTAGATCATAACATAAAAATAACGAAAAAGGAATTTTTATATACTTGGAAATTCTATTTTATTGTCCCAAGAAATATTTTTTAAATTTTGATTTGAATTTATTCATATTTTTTATTTCTTTCAAGTTTTTTGGCAAGATATTGTAAGTAAGAACTCCTGAGTAAAGCAGAGATTTTCTACCAAAATTGCTTCTGATTTTAATCAAATCGAAATAATTTAACTGTCTTGTATTATAGTTATGAATACTCGAATTTGGAACAAATTTTATGGTCGAATGTTTATTGTTGTATGATGTCGAATGAATAAATAAACAGATCTTTAATTTATACAGCTTTTCTAAATTCAGTAAATTTTTTGGTGTATACAAATTCACAGTAGGTTCACGATAATGCAATTTGTAAATACACTTAATTGCTTTATTCTGTAGTGTTTTTAAAGGTTGCAATAAAGAACTAGATGCTGTTCCCCAAACTATGATCAAGTACTGTAATTTTGAATATATTAAACTGAAATAGATCATTTTCAAGTATTTTCGTGGAATATAATTTCTTATTTTATATAGAATACCGATTACTGGAGATATACTTTTTCTCAGTATTTGGGTATGAATCGACCACGAAAGAGTAGGATCGATATATAGTCCCAAAAACTTGATTGAATCAGTATATTTTATAACATCTTCCTTAGGCTGGATTCAGACAGATCCGAAATCCGATCGTACGACGATCAGATAGCTTTCTGATTGGTCTAAATTTGAATTCAGATCAATTTAGACCAATCAGAAAGCTATCTGACCGTCGTACGATCGGATTTCGGATCTGTCTGAATCCAGCCTTAAGCTGTATTTCTTTCAATGATTTTGTCATAGCTGATCACTTAGAAATGAACATGAAAGAACATTTTGTGTTGCTGAATAAGCTTCTGTCTAAGATGCCTAGAAACCCTGGTGATTCCACTCATTAGTTTGTTAAGACTTTTGTGGCGAAAAAAAAAACAATCGAAGCTTTTGGAGGTTTTTCATATTTTTTTATTTTTTATGTTCCCACTTTACAAATTTGGTGTCAACTGTCAAAAAAAATGTCATGTCGCTTCGAAATTTTATCATTGATGCATAACAAGTTTTTTATCGTGTTTATTTATTGATTTCGTTGCTTTAAAACGTTGAAACGTATTTACTGGTTTTCTACTGGTATTTGATTGTCCACCCATTATCCTTTCTGTTGTGACCTCTTCTCACTAGCCAATCAAATAAAAATGGAAAAACGCTACAACATTTCACTTGGTGCAAATTCAGCTTCAGACAAGACTGATTAGAGCGTGTGGGCGACATCTGTACGTATAGTACGGAAACCTCCAAAAGCTCAATTATCCACCAAGCAATCTAGATTACTCCCCTTTTATCCCAAACTATCACAGGTATATAGTCCAGTAAATGTAGGGACGAACCTGTGAATAAGTCTATGAGTTCTTCACTTGTGGTTCAATTTGTAGGTCGTCACAGATGTTTTCAAAGGACCCAAAACTTAACACGATTGCGTTCATGGAAATGGCCGAAAATGGCCCCCCAAACCCAGAAAAATGGGTTTCCCGGCAATATCTAGCTAAATATACGAACGTGGAGAATTTTCGTTCATATAAAAATTAAAGATCGTATCATTATCTACAAAAATGACTCTCATCATTTTTTCCGCAAACTCAACAGTTTTCGAGATAAAGGGACTCAAAACTCTCCTCATTTCAGCTGCCGCTTTCTCTATAGGAATTCTGTTGTCTATGCATTCGCTTGGAGGCGGGCGGACGAATTGTTTCATAACTCAGGCAAAAACT
Source organism: Zygogramma bicolorata (assembly GCA_032362365.1). Classification (NCBI taxonomy): domain Eukaryota; kingdom Metazoa; phylum Arthropoda; class Insecta; order Coleoptera; family Chrysomelidae; genus Zygogramma; species Zygogramma bicolorata. The sequence continues at coordinate 651,874 of JAVJAQ010000699.1, forward strand.
GACATTTTTCAATGATTCAAAGTCCAAGATAATGAAGAAACCCGTAGCATCATTCCATGTATTTCGAAGTTCTTTCTCATTTGGCAAAAAGATTTAATAAGCTGTGAAATTTTTTTTCCGCACCATTTCGACACTGTTTCATTAATTTGTTTACATTTTTTTCAAAAGTCTTTTATCGGAAATTTTTCTTCATAATGGGTCCTTGGGGGGTCTTGAATGATCTCTGAATTATTTTTTTCTACTTTCCCCGCGTTCTAATATATGATCCATTTGTTTATTTACATTTTTCATGCGATTTCGGAGTTATATAGAATCTGCGGAACAACTGCGAATTAAAAAATTATTAGCCATTTTATCGACTTGCCATGCACATCGTTTTGAAGCCAAGATGCTCTAGTTTCCAAATACATATATATTTTTTATGGCTAATAATTTTTTAATTCGCGGTTGTTCCGCAGATTCTACATAACTCCGAAATCGCATGAAAAATGTAAATAAACAAATGGATCATTTATTAGAACGCGGGGAAAGTACAAAAAATAATTCAGAGATAATTCAAGACCTCCCAAGGACCCATTTTAAAGAAAAATTTCCGATAAAAGTCTATTTTTGAAAAAAATTTAAACAAATTAATGAAACAGTGTCGAAATGGTGCGGAAAAAAGTTTCACAGCTTATTAATAAATCTTTTTGCCAAATAAGAAAGAACTTCGAAATACATGAAATGATAGCTACGGGTTTCCTCATTATCTTGGACTTTGAATCATTGAAAAACGTCAGTTTTTGCCTGAGTTATGAAACAATTCGTCCGCCCGCCCGCCTCCAAGCGAATGCATAAACAGAATTCCTATAGAGAAAACGGCAGCTGAAATGAGGAGAGTTTTGGGTCCCTTTATCTCGAAAACTGTTGAGTTTTCGGAAAAAATGATGGAGATCATTTTTGTAGATAATGAGACGATCTTCAATTTTTGTATGAACGAAAATTCTCTAATTCGTATATTTAGCCAGATATTGGCAGGAAACCCATTTTTCTGGGTTTGGGGGGGGGGGTATTTTCGGCCATTGCCATGAACGCAATCGTGTTAAGTTTTGGGCCCTTTGAAAACATCTGTGACGACCTACAAATTGAGCCACAAGTGGAGAACTCAGACTTGTTCACAGCTTTCCCTAGTTTCGGATCTTCAGTTACTGGACTATATAAGTAAACACACCAGGGATTCTAGGCTTCTAACTTCAGTCATAAACAATACTTTTTGTAGGTATTCCATTATGCTGGACTGCTGGAAAGATGATCCAACCGCGAGACCATCATTTCTGGAGATCAGAGAGTCGCTTGACAAACTACTGGAAGCCAACTCGGACTACTTGATTCTTAATGAACCCCCCAGTAATGTTGCAGATATGGTCCATCTGTGATTCCGAAACTGTAGAGATCGTTTCATTTTCGGGACAAATACCATATAGGTGGACAACTCCAAATGTTTTAGACTGATCAGATAGGTATATTCATCATAAGCGAATGTAAAGAACAAAATTATATTTAAAATTTTATTTCCTGTACAAATCAACTCGAGAGTAAGAAACAAAATGTTAATGGTTTTAAATATTAATCTGATAATAGAAAATATATATTTTTTGTAAATAAACAATACAAATAACTTTATAAAGCCTACAAAGTACTCTTAGGAGTGAATATACAACTTTATACAAACTTTACACTAAGCTCGAGAGAGAAAAGTCAACCATTTCATTTGATTTCTGAACGTTCTTTCATGAGTTTGCCCCTCGAAAGATTCGGTAATCGATAGTTCTTCGGTTCAAAAATTAAACGAAATGGTAGACGATTCCGATCCTATTGCTTCAACAGTTTTGGGAATGTGTTCTTCCGTCGTAATGATGTTTTTCAACCATAATCGCATGGTTCAATGATAAGTCAAAGACCATCGGATTTCATGGGCGGGTCTTCTCTTCCGATTGGTGGAGGGGCAACGTTCACCTTTGCGCTGGGCCCTTGCGTCAAATAGCCTGCCGCAGTGGGTGTGCCTGCTAAATCATCAACAAATCGGTCCAGTTTACATGGTAATCTGAGCTATGTTTATTTGTATATTTATAGATAATACATATTTGTAAATATTTTTGTTTATTATTGGTGTCTGTTACCAGTAGTGCTTTTTCTGGTTATTCCTTTCTGTCACAGGGATTGTCATGGCGAGAAATAAAGATGTAAGTTAAAAGTGGTAAAACCATACACGTCCACATCGAAACTAGTCAAATCAAGGTTAGCTTTAGACACTACTATGCCATAAAGCCTCTCAGAACACTGTCAGCCTGAACTGGATCAAAAGACAAGAGGTTGATGTCGCCAACTGTCAAGATGGCCGCCCGACTCTTTTGATGCCATCACAGAATCAACAACTACAATGCTTATCAAATAAAACTCCTATCGCAACTTCAGAATGTGTAGGGAATGGAACTACCAACTGCATCTCTCGAGTTAGAGAGTAAGCTATGGGTGTCCTTACATTGTTCGTTATAAAACTAAGCACTCATCATTTATTATCAACGAAGACAAGGTCCATTATATCTAGGGTGTATTGATTCACTTCATTAGAGTAATACCACTTCATTAGAGTAATACCACTTGGCGAGATTCTCAACTAGCTTGAAATGGTAGGTTTAATGATCTTAGTGTGGTTCCCAAGACCACTGTTGACCACATATGTCTAGTAATGTGGTGTGATTGAAGAGTTAGATGTCTTCGAGGTCAATTAGATGTAAGTTTTTGTTCCGTTTTATTTGTTTTGTAGAACAATCAACTGTGGAGCGCGAGGACTAATGATAATTTAATTCACCACAAAAAAATATGTTCATAATAGGGACATTTTTTCACGTATCTCACGTGGTTACGGTGATATAGAGTGAAAACAAAAAAATTTAATAATCAGTATACTATTATTATAGCAGCATCATGATTCATTGAAAACGCAATTTACAAACGAGTAAAATATATTTCAAGAAATATCAAAATGAATTATTTTAATGTAAAATAAATGTTTTTGAAAATATCGTGTTGTAGATAAACTGAAAGAATAATTCGAATGGATTTTTTTAAGAAAAATAATTTGGAGAAAATAACCTATCGTTTATTAATTAAAATTTCGGGTTTGTGTCTTGTCTCCAAACTCAGATTCACTAAACATGTATATTATCTTTGTCGACTTTCTCTTAATACTCTGAGATAACTATTTCCTGATAGACAAATGCTTTCCGGAATTTTAAGCTCAGCTTAGATGAAATTTTAATAACATCTATGATATCTGATTGTATGTTTTGCCCAGCTCTCATGGAAATTCATTTGACTACTTTAATTGACAGAGTTTCAGAAACAATAACACCAAATTGTTTTTTCGAAGCATTGAAGATATTTTCTATATTGATATTAACAATATACACAAAATGAATGTACTGTTAATCCTTCCCATTTCTCGTATAATGCTGCGAATAAGCTATATAACCCACTGCCCACAAAATTTAGACGGTACACCTTGAATAATTTCCAAAAAAACTCGAACAGTCACTAAAAAACGGTCAGTTTTGTTTCAGATGACTACAGATATCTCCCGGTTTATGATTTGGTTCTAAGTGTTTCTATATTAAGGCGTCTATTTTTCTAGTATTATGCTGACTAATAAACACGACAGTATCACAAACCTGTAGTAAATGGACCAATGAACAGACAGACAGTCAGACTTTCAAACGGAAATTGAGGTGTATGATTTTAATAGACAGAGGCGCCAAACACGCAATAAAATTTCCAAATAGACACGCCAATCATCTGAGTGGGATTTGGGAATAAAAAACGGGAATAAAAAACGATCGAATCTTACCTATCCGAAAGAAAGCAGATCGTGGAGCAAAGTGGTGTGAGATCTCCAGCAGTGAGTGTAACAGCAGGTGTGCCCCAGGGGTCAATCTTGGGACCCCTGCTGTTCCTATTATATGTCAATGATCTCTCGTACCATATGAACCCTCTCAATACCATTCAATATGCCGATGATACCACTTTTTATAAGAGTTACCCTGAACTTGAATATCCAAAGCAACTGACTGACAACGCGTTGGAAAAAATCGAAACTTTTTTCGCAGCCAATAAGTTATGCTTGAACGTCCAAAAAACTGACATAATTACGTTTACACTAAAAGAGCTGAAGGATAGTCAAAAATCCATTAGGTTTTTGGGGGTAACACTTGATCAAAAACTTAATTGGAAAGACCATATCAAAGATCTCTCTACTAAGCTATCCAGCACTCTTTACCTGCTTCGTAGAATTAATGAATTTGCTCCCTTTCATGTTTTGAGAACAGCTTATATGGGGTTATTTCAATCTAAGCTGTCATACGGTTTGGTTTTCTGGGGACTTTCGACTGACTGGGAAAGGATATTCATTATTCAAAAAACGGCTATTAGAATCCTGGGTGGGGCAAAACGGACTGATAGCTGTAGACCTCTATTTAAAAAATTCAATATATTAACCTTTGCGGCTCTATACATATTTCAATGCCTCGTCTATGTCAAAACACAAAATAACACGCCTAAAGTTAATCACAATCATGAATATTTGACCAGAAATGGCCACAATCTACTTATGCCACAACATCGACTGGCAATTACTCATAAAAGCTTTCTTACTATGGCGATAAGGCTCTCCAACCATCTACCACCATATGTGAAGAATTTACACATAAATCAGTTCAAAAAAATTATAAAAGGACTGCTTGTTGATCTCTGCCCTTATGACGTTGGTGAATTTCTCAACTGCAAGTTTTGATACTTTGCCTTTTTAATATGTCTGTTTTGTATTTGTACTTTGTACTTACTTGTTTTATTTTTACTTACCTTGACGATGCTAAATCTATTGTACTGATAATAAGCAAATAAATTGATTGATTGATTGATTGATTGATTGACCACCAAATAAAATCGTCGATAACATTAATCTCTGATGCATTTATGGATTGTTGTCGAACATCCTTTGCCAAAATGCCGCTGCAATCTTATCGGCATTTTTGATTTGATACGTAAATTATTGAATAGTGTTGAGAGAATAATCGATATCCCCAACCGTATTACCCACTGCATTGAAATTGAGTAATACGGGGGTAATATACCAAAAATTGATGATGCCGATACTGAACGTCTGCAGGATATATTTTTCCTGCGAACGTGTGGTGAACTGAACTTTGTTCCAGCACTAGTGCGGCCAATTAAGTGTACTCGCAAATTACTGCACTCGGCTAACGCCTCGTGCTCACAATTTTCCGCTCTTGTGTTATAGGCTACTCATCCTCCTCGTTACGTTATATACTATTACCATACCCTCCGGTAGGAATTATTTCGTCTCTTTGAATGTGCTTATATTCCGTGTTGATATGTAGTGATCTGACCTTTTGACCCCGTCATAAAATCTTGATGGATCCAGATGTCGAAAAGATAGAGCTCTAATGAGATGAAAGAGAAAAATAAGAAATTATTAAAAAATGTAGCAAATCGGAAATTATGGAATAATTAAAGTAACCCAACAAAAAAAGTTAAAAAACGGAATAATAAAAAGCCGGATTCCGGATTTAGGGCAAAATTAAAATAATGTAAAAAGAAAAAACATTCATGAAATTTTCTAAAAGTTAAAATAAATTATTGAAAATAGTGAGTAATAAGTCGATCAACAGCCGTCGCGAGCGGAAATGTATCCCTTTCAGCACTAGGCAAATAAAAATTACGTTAGATTGATATTCGTAACTCCACCTCTTGCACGCCCCGCTGTTACCCCATACAATTTTTTGAGTGGCAACATACCTCTTGTTCTATCATTAAATATAATAGTTTTCGCAAAATGACGAAATTGAATGTCCTCGACGCGTATCAATTACCCTAACACCAAACTGATATTTTTGCACTCGACGCGCGTTTCGCAAACAAGTTAGCATCTTCAGGAGAAGAAAATTGATACTAGTTAGGGTAATCGATCTCTAGAAAAGGTTTCAACTTTTACACCAAAGTTTCATATCTCATCGTTCATCAAAATTATTATTTAGGTTTGTGGAACCAACTTTTATGGGTGACAATTGATGAAGAAATGAATCTGAAAACGTTCAGCCATTTTCAGCAGTAATATCCCAGAGACATTGATAAATTAGCGGAATGATTTTCACAGTTTTCGAAAGCACGTTATTTGGAAACGGCCCGACACCAAAGGGGGAAGGCTATTGCCTAAAATAACGCGTTCGAGGAGGTTCTGATAAAGTTATAAGTTATTTATCAATGTTTGAGGGATATTCGGGGGTAATATTTTTCGAGTGCAACAAGTTTGATCGATTAAGATGTGTGCACATCCATGACTTTCAAGATTTTGATTATCAAATGACTTGAGTGTATAATAGTTCATAATATTTTAATTGTCATATTTCATAAGTATTCACATTTACAAATTCTTGTCATATGTCGTAAATTTCAATCCATATTTTCAACAAAAGACGTTATATTTGTAGCTTCCCTGAAGATGACAGTATTCACTGTCGATATATTGGAAATACAGTGTAATATATATATATATATATATATATATATATATATATAATGAAATCCTGAGACCGCAGGTCGAGGGATTTTATCTTGAATCATACATGAATAAGGTGTTTGCTTAATAGCAAAATTTTGAAAATTATGGAAAAGCACACATTTTGGCCGATTGAGCTTTGTGTAGGAAGGAAATATGTGTTGAGATTATTTCCAGGAAAAATATAAACTCATACAGGAACTGCAGAATCGAACACAGGAACAAAATAGTACCTGGAGAGTGAGCCAAAATCCTGGTTTATGATGATCAGTTTAATCGGTTGAACAGGCAATTAATTATTCTACAAGATTGTTATAAAATTGTTCGTTCCGTTAATCAGCTGACGAACATCAACCCTCAGAAGTCGAAAGTTGTGCGAGGATTGGATTAACGAGGCCTTACCTTTTAACGTGCGAATCCCAGCACGGTGGCCTGGCGGGGATCGAACCCCAGTCTTCCGCTTGAAAGGCGGACGTGTTAACCTCTACACTACCGATAACCAATTAATTGGTGATATTCTCTGTAGGAGCAGTCTAGCCTTCAATTTTCTCATCGGTTATCCGCATTGAGGGTAAATGGTCGGTGAGAATTTTTTTTGGCAGGCATATTGTTATGAATGAAATCGATGAAATTTCAACGACTTGGTGTCAACATCAAACCATAAGTTAAAACAGCCTATGGGTAGTTATCAGTGTAATGTTGGTTTCATGGGTTATTTCGACTCAAATGACTATGAATAGACAAATTTGATAAGACGATTCCTCAACCAAAAAATTCTCGAAAGAAAATATTGCATAGTGATCCACGTAGCAAAGTCCGGAAAATACTGTTTTTTAATTCTAGGACAAGCCGTAGGCGAGTCCTTGAAGTCTGCGAGTCGAAAAAATATGTTTTCGGACGAGTTGCGTACATATTCTTACGGCAACCTTGTAGAAAAACAAATCAATGAGACACATTTCTTCATTATATTTCTTTGTAGAAAAAAATTCCGACCATTTTAGTTCCCAATTGCATTGAAAATTGAGATTATTGAACAGAAAATAGGTACTAACAGAAACATTTTAATTCTTATTCATATTAATATTACGTGAAGAAGCGAGCAATTGCTAATATTGAAGGGATTCAAATTGTTTGAAATTCTCAAAAATGATAAGTAACAACGATCTGATTTTTCCCGTCATAGTCCGGGATGTAGGTACCTCCCAGAAAAATTCTTCTTTCTCAAATCAAAGGCGTCCGGGAAGTGGGTACTTCCCGGTTGCCGAAAAACTGTTTTTTTTAGAGATTTTGACAGTTTTCGGTGTAGTATATCTAAAGTCTCATCCAATACTTCCAAAGATGCAATTTCAATATTTTTATGATGTGAAATCTATAAACTCAGCGATATGCTAACAAACTTTCTCTTGTTTCTATCCCATTATTCTCAGAATTCTTCGGTTCTGTGGCTTTTTGAAGGACCAGAAAGGGGGAAGTGTGTCCCAACGAAAAGGACAATTCGGTTGTGATCAGGGTACCCACACCCACACCAACGTTGAAACAAACGAATAACTAATAATCTCAATATTTTTCACAGACAAGATGCGGTCACCAACTCCTGACGAATTTGATGCCGTTCACCACCTACAGAATTGAATTGAGCAGCATATCCATACCTGAAAAGGGCAGAATAATACATAGAAGAAGCCATCCCACCACTGTGAGAACTCATAAAATCAACAGAACGCCCAGCCATGTTCCAAAGTTGCATGTGAAAGAATTCTACTTGGAAGAAGACTCGTATACTGCCCATATTGGGTGGAAACAAGGAGCGGGTAAGAAACCTCACACGTTTTTTTTCCTCAAATTCATCGATGGATCGTTTGAAATAATGGAAACGAAAGTCCCAGTAATGAGTACCCCATCATCTGATCAATCTGTTGAATTTATCAAAAACTATACGGATAAAAGGGTCCACCGATGAATGAGAGTAATTGATCTGAAACTGACGTACCGAAAAAAAAGAACTCTGCAAAGGATCGTCATTATTTTGTTGTTTAACATTCTTCAATGGAATATTGGAAATTTCCAGGAATTTTCTTGAAGGCTTCAGGAAAGAATTGCTCACTTTTCTTCCACTACGTTTCCACCTTCTCCCTCTAAATCAAACTTTTCCATTTATTCAAAATCCTTTCATCACAAAACTACCGAATCGTTATATAGTTCGTTATAAGTTCTATATTTCAATATAGTTATATATTGTTATATAATTCAATCTGCACTGGTTTTCATTCATAACCATCTCAATCTCAGGCTCCATCTGTCACCCGTCAGCTATAATCATCCACAGAAAACCCAGGCATCTTAGATCCACGCTAAATTGAATAGGATCTCTGTACCTAATGTCAGTTGTTCACTTGTGCATTGAGGGGAGATAACTATTTCAAACCGTTTTGGTAGAATTACTGGTTTCTACAATATTTTATTGTCGAGTTACGGATTATTATCGTTTATTGTAGTTTCATAACATCGGTGAACATGTAAAATACGCAACACTTGCAAATTGTTTGAGGTTTGATGAGTTTCATTGTGTGAAACTACAGCGATCAAAGGAATACGTCATAAATAGTTTTTACTGAATCAAAGTTAAATCGACTTAAGATATGGAAAACTACTCTTTAAATAAGCTGAGTTTCTATCAAGTTATCCTCTTGTTATCAGATAGATAGAAAATGGTGACATCGATTATTCTGGCATCTTCTTGACGTCACAGTCGCCAATTCCTTCATTTTATATCGCAACTGTCCAAAATGCACTTTCGCCTAAGAATAATTTCTGTCACAAGCAAATATAATGTAATGTTAATTGATCAATTTGAATCATGTTTCTCAGAGAAAAAATTCAAACCAGGATTTTTTTGTGTGCCTCGAAGAATTAAGATAGAGAAAGTGTTCATTGAATGATTTAAAATAATAATAAATATGACACCTACATGAGATATGATTATCTGGTGATAACACCTTCAGTTTCTATTCTGAAACCCACTGCAGCTCTTGCCAAATCACGCGTGCGATGAGAAATGAAAAAGCAACAATCAGTACCTTCTGGATTGACTAGTTCACAAAATCAGGTGATCTGTAGATATGTTCATTATGGATTATAGAAGAGTACATGACCAACCCACAGACATAATATCAGCTAGATACGATACCATACCAAAACCTTCTATAGTGTTCTAGGAGATTTCAGATTTTGTTGAAATGCCAAATTCCAATGTTTTTTTTTTTCGGTTTTAGATAATGGATGCTACTTCAACGTCGTGTCCCTTGGTGGCGAAGATGAAGGTTATCAAGATATTGATATAGAAAACGTAAGTATTTTTTGTCCGATATTTGTGACTTTTTCTGAAAAAGCTAATGTAGTTGTTGGTGAGAGATTTGACCATCAACAGGATGGCATAAGATCCTCTCTTTTATTTGAAAAAAGTTATACCGCTCTCTTGGCATTGAATGACGCCATACAACCACATTTCTTGTAAAAAAGAACAGATTAAAAATAAACCATCTCTATATAGATTTACTTTGATATCTCATCCCGTTGAAATTTTACAGGTGTGGAACAATAATGAGGTAAACATATCCCGTCTTCAGTTCGGAAGAAACTACTCTATATCTGTTTCGGGCATTGCAGATATAAAGTCAGATCTCCGTATAGAAGGTCCTAAGTCATGGCTCAACATAACTGTTCCGACATGTTTGCAGGCCCATAACCATGTTAAAAAATGCGGTGAGTATGATCTTAATAACACAGTAAACTAAGATTATAATCAATAATACTATTTAAGGCGGGTTTAGTGAACGAATAAGCACAATTTAGTGGATTATTCATAACTTCAGTGCAGAATCTATAGGAGTAGTTTAACATATTGAATCCAATGAGCTGGTTCACTCAATTTCTAATGCCTAACTTATATTTTATAATTGTTTACCATGAATTTTCCAATTTTTCTTGTGCAGTATAAGATGTGCACAAATTGGAGAGGCGCATGCGCAGCCTCGGAAAATTGAGGCTGTTTCTAGTATGCCTTTGTCACAAATAAAAACAGCCAACAAAAATGACCATGCACCATTTCACGAAGAGGAAGAATTATGCATTATGAGTTTTGCATGATACGTTCAGTAAACCTCATTTCTATATGCATATTGTTCATTACTTGTAATTATTCTTTTACTAAACCCGCCTGTACTATCATATTTCAGAATGAATTGTATAAAAATCATGAAATGAAAACTTATTCGACTTTGAAACTTCGTGTGTAAATCATTTTTCACAACAATTTTTTTGCAGCTCCAGAGCAGCCTCAGAACTTGACGGTGCAAGAGAAACTAGTGGACTTCACGGGTAAAAAGGGATCTCTGTTGTATAACGTGTCACTTCGTTGGAACGAGCCTAAATATACACCAAACTTTTACTTAGCAACTTTAATATCATTCGATACCAACTTCACCAAGTTCAACCTCAATGTTACAGGGGTAAGTGACAATATTACTTAGTGGTAAATACATTTCAGTCTCAAATTTCGGCATCTGAAGTTTCTGTTTTTGAATGCAAATTTTCCCTTATCTCAAGTTGTAACTACAAATCGTCACGATCTAAACAATATACAATGGGGACGACTAGCTGTTAGAATAGAGTATAGAACATCTATAGTCTATTCACGTTGAAGATAGAGTGCTCGTAAACAATGCATCTAGCGTGATAGTCCTGGCGTTTCGATTGGCTGGCTGTGATATCGAAGAAAGCACAGAGTTGTATCTGTCAAAATCTAGTACTGAATACTACTAATACTCAATAGTCAATATGTCCAGTACAGATATGGATAAATTTGATAACAATGTCGTACCAAATGCTAATAGTCCTCGAAAAAGAATAAAGATAAGGCATTTGAGTAGTATCAAATCAAAGATGAAGTGCATGAAACTCCCGAAAATTTTGTTAATCATATTCTTACGAAAGTAGCAAGTCATACGGGCTATACAAACAGCCCGTGTATATTAGTACTGTTCGTGACTTTCTCCAAGTCGAAAAAGTAAAGAAGCCAATTTAAAAATGTAGATTTCGTGGATTAATTCAATGAACACAACCTAGTAGTTTCAAGTCCTGGTCTGACCTACTCGACCCATTACATGTATTTGTTTACGATCACTCTAGCTTGAACGTGAATGCGCTATAGTACTGTTTGAAGTCTTTGTTTTGAGGTGGATTAATTTTTTTACCACAACCTAAAAAAAAATAAGAATCAATATTGGAATCTATGAAAGAATATAAGGGTGGGCTTCTGATCTACCCCGAAAAGTTGCTGTTCTCTAATTAAGATTTAATTTCACGATCTTCCGAGTTTCTAAGGGGTACGGCCGTGCGGGCAGAGGTGAATTTCGAAAGAAATGTGGGCTGGACTTCAGCCTTCGTGAGCGAGCCCGATGTACTTCGTGAGAGTTCGCGTTGCAGGAAGGGGACTGGGACCTTGACGAAGGCTGGTAACATATTGTGCCAGTGGCTTGCCAATTTACTTATTCGGAGAAATTTTAAAATTATATTATTTAGGTACTGATTCTGATTACTACAATTTTGTGGTTGGCTCTCTGGAAGGATATAATAAAAATGAGGGTATTGCACAGGAGATTGTCTAATAATGCTTCATATATTTATATATTCACAACCTTATTCATCTATGTAGCTCTGAGAATTTATATTTCGTATCATTTTTTTCCTAAAGAATCTGGCTTTATCAGCGAAATGTGAATCGAGTGCGAGTGGTAGGTACCTATCAGTTTAGTGTTGGGATAATTATCAATGATTGTCAATGAAAAATGTTCACCCCCTACGTACAGGCAGACTTGAAAATTTCTCTGGGGTGTTTCGAGAATAATGACGTGTTCATGGTTCATGAATCAGTATATCGTGTGCCACGGATGATTGAGTTTGAGTGTACTATTGTTCAAGGGTTTTGATAGCGAGTTGTTGGTGATTTTTTTTCCAGTAATAACACAAGTAGATAATTGACTTCTGATATTTTCAATACACTACTTATATTGACATATAATATAAAGATTATTCTTTCGTAGTGTTTTGGATAATTGAACTACCACAATCTGAAAAAAGGTTCAGAGAAACCAATATGAAAGTGAAGTATTTATGAATGAGTTTTGAAAACGGAAACGTATCAACAGTAACCATTTCAATGACAATGACCACGATACATTTTAAGTCGATATAGGTGTTGGTTCGAGCCCCGGCAACGCCAACATTTTTTATTTTTTTAATACTTTTTCTTTGTTTCGTAAGTTCTTGTCATTTTCAGAACTTCTTGAGCATGCTACACTGTACCTACTTCTTAGTTTTGGTTCTTCAATAAGTTGTTTTCGTTAGTTCCACAAATAAATTATTAAAAAATGACTTGTTATTCGGGGAAGGCAGAAAAATCATATGTATAACATGGGAGTAAAGTGCCCTTTCCTCCCTTGGATGATTACTGCTCTCCGCTACGTCTCGGGCAGTAAACTTCATCTTCGGGAGGGAAAGTACAACTTTGAGGAGTTGCTGACTAATAGCACAAGTTTCATTCAGGAGGAGCTTTTTTTAATTACCGCAGAAACTTTTCGAGGTAGTTCAGATATGTGCCCATGTTCAGACATGTGACATGTCTGACAGGATCATTATCATAAAAATCAGCAATTAGGGAATACCACATAAAACTCTACCTACGAACTCATCCAAATATTGAAATGAGAAGTCAGGGAATTCACAACTCTTCAGATAATGACTAATGCACTAATTATGCCGGTGAGTGTGTAACTCAACTCAAAAGAGCTTATTTCAATTGTTAGCATTCTCACTCACACAAAATAGAAAAAAATTCTGAATCAGAAATTATGATTATTTGTACAGAATTGAAACCCTTTACGTACGTACGTTACTGTATAGCTGAGGGGAAATTAGCCACGCCTATTCTGACCTGTTACGGTTAATATGGTGAATCCAAATACATTTGCCTTTGAGGTATGCAACCAACATTGACAAAGGGTATGTAAGGATATAAGTTGCATAGATTTAGGAGTAAATAAAAATTCCGAGAAACGCGCTCTAATGCATCAGCTTTGAAAAAATTTTTTTGGCTTATTGTCTCACTCACTTGATCACTATGATTCGCAACTTGTAGTACACCCTGGTGTACATTGAAAAACCGACACTTACAAAGATCCATTTCTGGTATTGACAATTTTTTTCATTTTTCAGGATAGTACTTCCGCAGAATTCAAGCGCATTCTATTGACGCCGAAATATGAAGTTCGACTGACCGCTTTTTCTGACTTTGGACCTGGCACGACGTCTGTAGTCAGCAGACATTTCAACATGACTGATTTTATTTCTTTCGAATCGGAATCCGCTATACCAACGGAACTCATATTCATCATTATAATTCCCACAACCGTGGTCATACTCGGTGCATTGTTCATCGTGAATTATTATTTGGAAAAGAGGGCACAACGACGGAACAGAGATATATACTTCAAGGTGAGTGTGTGTACAATTTATAACAAAGAATGCTGTAACAAAATATCAGAATGAACGAAAACTCGATTAGTTTCGATTGCTTAGTTCTTGGTCTATAGTTTGGCGCCCGAGACCCGAGATTTGGTTGATATAAAGATGCACAAAAATCTTGGGGCGTTAACTGATATGGTTTTGTTTAATCAAATCCTCTCGATCTGTGAAATCAAAGCGAGTTACGTTTTTGACGGTAGGTGATTTCGAAAACCGACGGTCTCATATATAGAATAGAAATATGCTTTATTGTCCAAGAATAAATTCTCGTTGACAAAGTAAAATCACAAAAATATAAAATATATATATATATATATATATATATATATATATATATAAATATATATATAAATAAATATATGTACAATATATAAAAATATCATTAGTCATGTTACTACAGATACGAATATAAAAACAGTACCCTAGCATATCAGAGATGTGATTAAATAGCCAAATGAACCCAAATAAAGTTTAAAGCTGAATAATAAAACGTGGTTACATAATATTATGTTATATGTCATGTAAAAGATTCATTTTATTACATTAGTTACCTATATCACAATTTCGCTGTTTGCGACATGTCAGCATGGTATTCATCCAGGCTATAATAGGCTTTTTCAAGAAGCAGATTCTTTACCGTTCTTCTAAAAATTTTTTGATTTAAAATATTCCTAGTTGACAGTGGTAAGTGATTGAATATTTTTTTCCCTCATACATATTAGAATGTTTTGTTAAGGTCATTTTAGGTATTGCGGGAGGTGAATATTACAGAGTTTTGTCTAGTATTATGAGGTCTATTTTCAGGTAAATCCTGAATATTTATAACACGTATTTATAATAGGGAACATCTTGATTTCAAGCAGTTAAATTCAGTGCTTCATTAACAAAAACAAGAAGAAAAAAAACTTATACCTGATATAGTCATGGGTGAGATATAATAAAATGATAAAGAAAAGAGAGTGAATGGAGTTCAAGATAATAAGTATTTTTTTGAGTTTTTCCTAAATGAATTAGTATCTTTTGTATTTTTCAATGTTTTCGGCAAGTTGTTATAAAAGATGATCTAATAATCCTCTAGGTTTAAAAAGATTAATTGTTGGTTCTTGCTCCTCTAAATTGAATATACATATTATAATTTTGTTTTGGAGACTTTGAAGTGGCTTGATAGTTATTGTTTTATTTGCTGTTCCCCAAATTGAGATGAGGTATTGGATTCTTGAATGAATTGATATATGAATGCGTTTGAAAGTTATGATAAACTCAATTTAATATATTCTATTCAGTTTTGTTCTCCTTTCTTTTCACGTTTTACTTAGGTCATATTGCTACTGTTAACTGAATTTCCTCAACCTTCACTTACTTTAATGACGATGCACATTTGCATTGTTTGTGGTGTTAACAGTGCAGAATGTAATATTCATTTCCATTTGATATAAGGTAGATACCGCAGGTGAATCATTTTTTAATGTTAGAATAGTTATTTATGATACAAGTGTTAAAAGTGGCATTTTATTTTGTGAGTGGGGAATATTGCGAAACGAGCGTTAGCGAGTGGAGCAACCCCACGAGCAAAATAAAATCACTTTTAACAAATGTATCATACAAAATTTTTTGTTCAACAGTTACTGCTAGTAAGAAAAAAACAATTGTTTATTAGTTACCACAAATTAATAAACGATCCTAGCTTCTTTTTGTTCGTAGCTATTACTGTTGCAAATATAAATATAATGGAAGTTGGAATAATGGATGATTTAGATGATTTTCTTCCACCAGAAATTCAAGAAGCTGCAAACAGAGCAACTTTAGATCTGTTGCCTGAAAAATCACGGCAACAATATGATATTGCTTATAATGGATTCATCGAATGGAGTCAACTGAAGAAAGTTGAAGGCAAGTTCAGCGAAAGCGTACTTTTAGTTTATTTCGAAGAAAAATCGAAGTTATGGAAATCATCAACACTGTGGTCTAAATTCTCTATGATAAAAGCTGAACTGAAAATCAAGGAAAACGTGGATATAAGTAAATACCATAAATTAGTCGCATTTTTGAAACGAAAAAGTGTCGGATACCGTCCGAAAAAATCGAAAATTCTGACAAGGGAACAGATTGACAGATTTTTAAATGAAGCTCCCGATACCAAATATCTTATGATTAAAGTGGCAACCATTTTTGGATTATTTGGAGCGTGCCGTCGTGAAGAACTCTGCAAATTGAGCGTAGATGACATTGAAGAAACTATACAGTCATTACTAATTCATATTTCGGATACCAAAACCAACATTCAAAGAAGTTTTTGCATCGTTGGACACTACGTGAATTATTACCGTGAATATGCTGTATTACGCCCAACTTCTGTTACTCACCGTCGATTTTTCCTGAATTACTCTAACTACAAATGCACTATTCAACCAGTTGGAATAAATACTTTTGGGAAGATGCCTTCCACTATTGCTGAATTTCTGAAATTACCAGATCCGCAGCAGTTTACCGGCCATTGCTTTCGAAGATCTTCAGCATCTCTGTTAGCGAATTCAGGAGCAAATTTGACTACAATAAAACGACATGGCGGGTGGAAGTCCTCAACTGTAGCTGAGGGTTATATCGAGGATTCCATTGAAAATAAAAATAAAATAGCTGAAAAAATGTTTCCTGGTATAAGTTCTAGTTCTCTCCCAGCATTATTTGATCATCCCACTTCAATAATAGCACCATCATTGATTGGCGATGAAGCTTCTGCAGTTACTTCGTCAGTTAATATCACAAATTGTACAAATTGCCAAATACATATTTATAAGTAATTTTGATTCTGATTGTTATAATAGTATTAATATCTGATTAAAGTGTTTCTATTAGAGAGATCTATATTACTGAGTATCCATACTAGCGTCTAGCGACAGATGGACATTTTGGCTCCCGAGCTGTGTACATCTGTCGCTAGACGCTTTTAGTATCCATCATCTCATCTGTCATTTTACTTTTAACACTAGTGTTAAAAGTACTTTTAACACTAGTGTTAAAAGTGATTTTGTGAAAACGTCAGTTTTTAGTTCATGTGTCAATGAATTAAAAACGTCATTTTTAATGTCAGTTGTACAAAAAATATATTATCGTTTTGATATATTTCAAAAACAGTAGATTGTTTTGAAAATCCCAGAAACAAAAATTGATGTAAGTTGATAATAAGATCTCTTTAATATTTTTTCTACGGCCACATAGAGAGTAACACAAATCGCACTCTCTACTCCGAAGGAAAGTGACCTTTATTCTCACTCGGAAGAAATTTTCCGCACGGCTGTCATGAGCCGTCAAACCCGTCAATCCTGTAAGATTTACATATGTAATTATCAATTGCTCGTGCTTATATTGATTTTATTTACATAAAAACTGGACTAAAAACTAATTACATATAAAAAATAAAGAAAAAAAAGTGTTAACGGCTCGAACTTACAACCTTTCTTACCGGATACTTTACCAACCAAGCTAATTCAGATTTGAATAAACGTTATCAGAGATATGTACTTATATCTCGTAGGACGATTTATATTAATATAAATGATATTTCTTGCATTTTCATTTTATTAAAACAAAATTTAGATAATTTGCAACGAAAGCTTAAAACCGTCAATTTATAATTATTTCAGTAGTTGGTATTCGCTATAGAAAATAAGCGATACGCCCCCTATCGACTTTTCCGAGAACACTCAATGGTTAGATCGCCATACTCTAGTTTGCATGTGTTCATATCGGGCTGTTGTGTTGACTCTTCAGTAATTTTGAATTTTTGTGTGTGTTTGAGCTTTAATAGCGATTGTGGAGATTTTCAAGATGTTTGGAAATATTCCAGTGGAATAATTGAAAAGTTTGCTGCTTTTCATTCATTGTGAGCGTATATTTACTTTTTGTTGTTTTCTAGTTCTGGATATAAACCAGTTAATCTTTGATACAATGTCTGCGGTAAGGGTGATAATGTATAATTTAGTGTGTAATGTATAATTCTGATTAGGAAGAATCACATCAACCAGGTGAAAACTGCCACTTCTTATAATTTATCATTGCTTAAATACATTGAATAAGTTTTAAATTTAAGTGATCGAAGTAAATTTTTCCAGCTAGAAATGTAATTTTCAATTATTTAAGGTGTGCATTAATCATTTCATTTTGCAATATTCTTTCAGCGGAATCTCATAAATCCAAGTCTCGTCTGGAAACAACCTCAAGTCTTTCGAATTTTATAATGTCTTGATAATGAAAAACCTCGAATTTGTTCAATGAAATGTTCTTCAAGTATTCAACCGTCGATCGAGTCACTTCTCAAACAGAAATTAATGAGAAATTGAAAATTTCACGAACAAAAAGAACACGAGAACATCGAAGATGAATATATATATATGCACATGCAAATGTAATCATGTCGATCTAACCATGGACAGTTCCGCGTTTCTCTGCGCTAGCGCTGTGGTCTTATTTTCTATCGTGAATGAAAACGAATCTTTCGTTGGAACCGTTACAATTCACAAATCGCAACAATAACCAATTTACTAACCACAACACTCTTACCAGACGCGTATTTCTCCAACCAGGACAGTTTGGTTGGTGGGACGTGCGTCGATAACTTTGCATCGCAACATTCATTTATTTTACTTACAGGATATAGAAGATAAAGCGACAAGTAACGCAACAACTGTAAGCACAATTTCAATTTCTCGTCACAAGACAGATGTTTGGGAAATAAATACCATAAAGCTCATAATCGAAGATGTTCTTGGTCACGGTGCTTTTGGAGTTGTGCGCAGAGGATGGTACTTGAACGACAAAGGGAACTACATTGAAGTCGCAATAAAAATGTTGAGAGGTATTTATTCATTTTCAAATCTTTATCAATATCAGCTGGAAGCTGATTTGATGCTTTTTACAGAACATGCTATGCAGGAAGAATTGAAACAATTCTATCAGGAAATTGAAATTATGAAGAATGTCCCTCGTCATCCCCACTTGGTGTCTTTGATAGGATGTGTGAGCAGTGAACAACCTCTATTGGTAGTGGAATATTGTTCCAAGGGAGACCTCCAAACTTACTTACGATCCGCTTATGAGAAATTGATGAAAACGTAAGTAATTGCCCATTTTACACGATTTCAAATAATAATTGTTCTGTAGCGAATTGAAAAAAGCACGACCTAAAATAAAATACCGCAACCAGACTTTGCGGTCACACAAGTACTCAAGTTCGGTCACAATAGAGAAAACTAATGGAAAAAGTACAATGGGATTCCGGTAAAACATACCTAAAGTATATTCAAGTATGAAATAACTGTTCTGAAATTCTGAAGAACGCAACTTTTTTTTTTCATATGCAGATTCACACGAAAGGGAAGCCCTGTAATGTTCAAAGAACACCGCGTGAATCAAGGGACAGGAGATACGAATTAACATTTAATTTGAATTTCTGAAGTTTGTAAGCCTCAGGAAAAACATCTCTTGGCAAGGAGTTCCAAACCTCAGCTGTTCTAGTGAAAAAACATCCCTGAGAGAGAGGTTCGACAGGTTTCCAAATTCACAACAAAGGGGTGGGAATTCTGTATTCGTCGAGTCATCCGTGTAGATATTGCCAAGCGGGGAACGATTGATAACAATTCGGAAGGACATCGACCGTGAAAGTATCTATAGAAGAGAGACAAGTCTCCGACCCTTCTACGATGTTCCAATGAAGTGAGCGAGTCTGTGAGCGAAGAATCACCAACAAGACGAATTGTCTTTCTCTGTGTACATCAGAAGCAGTATCTAGCATCAATCATAAGTTTGAATATACAGATGTGACAAAAAAAATGGGTTTATGCAAAACAGTGCAATGTGAAAGGCAACAGTCGACCAGGATACAATAGGGAATATACATGATTTTTTGTTGTCCCAACTCAACATTTTCATATTCATAACGTACAAAAAATATATAAATAGGGATGAAAATATTCAGAATATTATTCCAAGTTGAATTTAAAACACTCAACAAATTGGAGCCGTTCAAAAGTCACCCTGTCGAGCGCTTTGAAAGACATCATGAGATATATTGTTTTTGTTTATTCAAACATATTTTCAGTTTCAATTGCTCTATAGATTTTTACAAGTTTTGTATTGTACCGAAGGGCAAAAACTCTATAATAAATAAACCGGATGAAGTGTTTATAGTGTTGCAAACACCATTTTAATATAAGTGTGCTTCATTTATATGCCAGTCAGAAGTAGGTATTGCAATAGTTATTTAGCAGTAGAAGATTTTGTTTAAAACTCAACCTAACCCATATCGATTAATAATATACATCAACTCACCTCATATTCACCTGATATTTACAATAAGTAAATGAACGTATCACACTTGTATTATAACATGTATACATTGTAATGATATTAATGAAAAATGGTAATTTTGGTGCAATTTCCATGACAAGTTATGTACAGGTAATGTTTTGGTATATTATGAACTGCTGTGTGAATTTGTGCTACAAATATGTGTTATTTACTTTACTAAATGTATCATGAAACATAATAATTACCTTGCAGCTTTTACTCCTTTGATCTATACTCACGTAAACTCGAGATTTGATGCAAAATATGTTCTTTGTGTGTCCTCTGACGTGTGACATTTCCTTTCGACCACTGGTGGCGCGTTTTGTGAATTTGAATTTCCCTCCCCTTATTCTTCACTTTCATATAATATTTTTTGGCTTTGAATAATAACTCAATGATAAAAATACCTTCTGATCATAATGTGTCGATAATAACGATTCTTGAATTCCAAGCCGGTCGACTGCAATTGCTGCTTGCCTTAATTTTCCATGAAGCAATATTCGTTTTTATATCTGACTGTTTGTGGAATTGAATTATTATCAATACAGTGATGTCACCAGTATTCTCTGCCCTTTCATGAAGTTTTTCTTTTAACAGGATTATGGCAAACAACAACACAGAATCAGCAGGAAACACCAATTATGCTTTTAACAAGTTATACGACTTGAGTCATAGTGATTTGGAGGATCTGCCTGAACCGAAAGATTTGATCTCTTTTGCTCGACAAGTTGCACTAGGAATGGTGAGTGATCTGGTTTAATCGGTTGCAGAAATGATTCTAATTATTGTATCCTTCATAACAGTGTTATGTACTGTTTGAATGTCACTTATTTTTGTGGTGGATGGATTCTTTCTAAGTAGTTTTTTTGGGTTCTTAATCTATCGCAAGCTGAAAAAATAAGAATTAATATTGGAATATACAGGGTGTTTCATAATACATGCGCAGGACTTCAGGATATGATAGCTCTTTCGAAAATATGAAAAAAAGTTCCTATTAACTTACCCTCTGAAATGCACCATTTTCGACATCCCTGTATGTTGAATAAAAAAAAAAGTTTTTTGCCGAATACCTCTGGAACCGTTTATCGCTCTGTAGACATTTTCTACTCGTAAATCCATAATTGGTGAAGATTTTGAAGGGGTAGTGGGTGTTTTTTCCTCCAACTTCTACAACACTGGAAAAAGTACAGAGTTTTGAGCCAGCTTATTTAAACCGCTAATGTTTTCTACACAAGAAAGGTACTTTTGTTCGTAGTCTCTAAAGTTGACCGTTTTGAAGAAAAATCAACTTTCATGTTGAAAAACATGGTCAATTCTTTCCAATAATTTTTTTCTATTAATACAAAATTTATTCAAACGTTAGAAAAAGAAATTTCCAACACTTAATTTAACTGAGAATGATTTTTTTTTTTTGCAAATATGAAGTTAACTTTTGGTTTTGTTACTTGTTCTAACGTTTGAATAAATTTTGTATGAATATGAAAAAAATTATTTAAAAAAATTGACCATGTTTTTCAACATGAAAGTTGATTTTTCTTGAAAACGGTCAACTTTAGAGCTTATGAAGAAGAGTACCTTTCTTGTGTAGAAAACATTGGCGGTTTGAAAAAGGGGCTCAAAACTGCACTTTTTCCAGTCACCTAGAAGTTGGAGGAAAAAACACCCACTACCCCTTCAAAATCTTCACCAATTATGGATTCAAAAAAATAAAAAATCAGCACAAAACATAGCTTATTATGAGTAGAAAATGCCTAAAAAATCTGTTTTCTGTGCGATAAACGGTTCCAGAAATATTCGCAAAAAACTTTTTTTTTTAATTCAACACCTTGTATGTCGAAAATGGTGCATTTTAGAGGGTATGTTAATATGAACTTTTTTTCATATTCTTGAAAGAGCTATCACATCCTGAAGTCCTGCGCATTTATTATGAAACACCATGTATATGTGAATCATAATATTCATTTGTTGATATTATTTTTTATCAATATGATATGTGAATATTACGGAATATATCCAACGGACAAACACTTTCTTGGGGAAGGTCTCACCTTTGAAATTATGAATCCTAGAGAATCATTTGTAATAGTTCAACATCTCAAAATAGTATAGATATATAAAGGTTCATTCATTTAATTCATATCCAATGCATTTTAATCTAGTACTGAAAATATCATAAACGTAAAATAAATCTGATAAAATAGCACCAATCAAACAGGGAAATAATGATAGTGCTTTCCGTGAGCGCCGATCTTTGAATAATATGCCCTTTTCACCAAATTTTATGGTTCATGAGAAAATGACAAGAATGATTACGCGGCGATTTTCACGATAATACAAAAAAAAGTTTGCATCTTCATTGAGCGAAATAATTTGAGATATTTCGAAAATGCTACTGACATTATTTATGTATCGCTTTCAATTTTATTGCTTTTGGAAATGAGCTCATCGCTGTTAAACACTCTCATATATTATTGACATTCAAGGTTTTATTGTATTAAAGAGCAATTATTCGAAGAGGAAAATATTTTTTCACAGAGAAACTCTAGTAATAATGAAATTTTCTCAAATTACTTGCGTTGTTTGTCCGTTCACAAAGCTACAAGCGCCCTTTGCGGAAGAGAACCATACTAACGATATTAGATGACGACACATACACCATAGCTAGTAACAATTACCATAAATGAGAAGTGAGTTTGAAATCAAGTAGCGCTCAAAAAGAATCTGACGGAAAATGCATGCAAATTTTGTTAGATTCTTCTTCTTAAGCGCCACCTGGCGTTCAACCTCAGTTCTTTGTGAATTTGGGCCTTATAATGAAAATGGATCATAGCATTGTTGATACTTTCACTTTTCACTCTTGGAACAGTTTTCCAAATTTGTGGTTCATACAGCAAGTGGAAAAGTAGCAGCAAAATATTCGATTCAAAAAATATTAAGAAGTGGGCAATGATAGTCAATAAAGTAAATGCAATATGGCGGTACTTTAAAAAAAACTTATTGGGTATCTCTTCACTCTTGGAACATTTTTTAAACTCATGCTTCATATAATAAGTGGACATTCACTAGGATCAAAATAAACAAACCAAAAAAATATATTTTATATATATTATATATATAATTCATACCCAATGCATTTTGAGTACTAAAAATATTAACGTTAAAATGAAACGTAAAATTATCTTAAAAGCAATCGTCAATTCATTATCTGTTGTACACCGTCAATCATATTACTTTTCAGAAAATTTATAAATGTGATAAAATAGCACCAATTAAATAGGGAAATAATGATAGTGCTTGCCGTGAGCGCCGATCTTTGAATAATATGCCCTTTCCACCAAATTTTATGGTTCATGAGAAAATGACAAGAATGATTACGCGGTGATTTTCACGAAAATACAAAAAAAAATGTTTGCATCTTCATTGAGCGAAATAATTTGAGATATTTCGAAAATGCTACTGACATTTATGTATCGCTTTCAATTTTATTGCTTTTGGAAATGAGCTGATCGCTGTTAAACACTCTCATATATTATTGACATTCAAGGTTTCATTGTGTAAAGAGCAATTATTCGAAGAGCAAAAGAAGTTTTTACAGAGAAATTATAGTAGTAATAAAATTTTCTCAAATTACTTGCGTTGTTTGTCCGTTCACCAAGCTACAAGCGCCCTTTGCGGAAGAGAACCATACTAACGATAATAGATGGAGACACTTACACCGTAGCGAGTAACAATTAGTTGAGAACATCTCGTTTTTTTAAAGGAATATCTTGCATCACTGAAACTGCTCCACCGAGATTTGGCAGCCAGAAACGTTCTGGTGTGCGACAACAAAACCGTCAAGATATCAGATTTCGGCTTGAGTCGCGACGTCTACTACGATGACGTCTACTGCAAACTGGGTGGGGGCAAACTACCTATTCGTTGGATGGCCTTGGAATCGATGACGCACCAAATCTATACGACTCAGAGTGACGTTTGGTCTTTCGGAATACTTTTATGGGAAATCATCACCTTGGGGAGCACCCCGTACCCCGGTATCGCGTCACAGGATTTACTGGGACTGTTGAACAGCGGATATCGTATGCCGAAGCCTGACGGTTGTTCAGATGAACTGTAAGTTTTTTGTTTTATGAACATCGATGACAACGCCCAACAGATTCTTATCCAGCTCAATATCATAATAATGTGGATATGAAATGGTTCCTATCATATTTTTATCATGCTGTAAACCAATATATGGAGTTAACGTACCATTTTCTATTTCTTCATCTAATCCTGATGTTCTACGGATAATGTCAAAAAGTTTTTTCTCCCATCATATTAGTTGAAATCTAAATACTGTTTTTCGAAGTCTAGTATTGAGAGTAACTATTTGCTCAATATAGGTCAATGGAAATGTATATGACACCATTCTGATGAGAAAAAAGATCATAATTATAATTATTCAACTCGAACAGATCCGTTTTGTTTATTGTTTGTTTGTTTATTGAGTAACTGATCCCAAGAAGCTATTGCTTATACAGGGATATACATATAGAAAAACATTAACAAGATACAAACACAGATTAAACAGTTAGATCATAACATAAAAATAACGAAAAAGGAATTTTTATATACTTGGAAATTCTATTTTATTGTCCCAAGAAATATTTTTTAAATTTTGATTTGAATTTATTCATATTTTTTATTTCTTTCAAGTTTTTTGGCAAGATATTGTAAGTAAGAACTCCTGAGTAAAGCAGAGATTTTCTACCAAAATTGCTTCTGATTTTAATCAAATCGAAATAATTTAACTGTCTTGTATTATAGTTATGAATACTCGAATTTGGAACAAATTTTATGGTCGAATGTTTATTGTTGTATGATGTCGAATGAATAAATAAACAGATCTTTAATTTATACAGCTTTTCTAAATTCAGTAAATTTTTTGGTGTATACAAATTCACAGTAGGTTCACGATAATGCAATTTGTAAATACACTTAATTGCTTTATTCTGTAGTGTTTTTAAAGGTTGCAATAAAGAACTAGATGCTGTTCCCCAAACTATGATCAAGTACTGTAATTTTGAATATATTAAACTGAAATAGATCATTTTCAAGTATTTTCGTGGAATATAATTTCTTATTTTATATAGAATACCGATTACTGGAGATATACTTTTTCTCAGTATTTGGGTATGAATCGACCACGAAAGAGTAGGATCGATATATAGTCCCAAAAACTTGATTGAATCAGTATATTTTATAACATCTTCCTTAGGCTGGATTCAGACAGATCCGAAATCCGATCGTACGACGATCAGATAGCTTTCTGATTGGTCTAAATTTGAATTCAGATCAATTTAGACCAATCAGAAAGCTATCTGACCGTCGTACGATCGGATTTCGGATCTGTCTGAATCCAGCCTTAAGCTGTATTTCTTTCAATGATTTTGTCATAGCTGATCACTTAGAAATGAACATGAAAGAACATTTTGTGTTGCTGAATAAGCTTCTGTCTAAGATGCCTAGAAACCCTGGTGATTCCACTCATTAGTTTGTTAAGACTTTTGTGGCGAAAAAAAAAACAATCGAAGCTTTTGGAGGTTTTTCATATTTTTTTATTTTTTATGTTCCCACTTTACAAATTTGGTGTCAACTGTCAAAAAAAATGTCATGTCGCTTCGAAATTTTATCATTGATGCATAACAAGTTTTTTATCGTGTTTATTTATTGATTTCGTTGCTTTAAAACGTTGAAACGTATTTACTGGTTTTCTACTGGTATTTGATTGTCCACCCATTATCCTTTCTGTTGTGACCTCTTCTCACTAGCCAATCAAATAAAAATGGAAAAACGCTACAACATTTCACTTGGTGCAAATTCAGCTTCAGACAAGACTGATTAGAGCGTGTGGGCGACATCTGTACGTATAGTACGGAAACCTCCAAAAGCTCAATTATCCACCAAGCAATCTAGATTACTCCCCTTTTATCCCAAACTATCACAGGTATATAGTCCAGTAAATGTAGGGACGAACCTGTGAATAAGTCTATGAGTTCTTCACTTGTGGTTCAATTTGTAGGTCGTCACAGATGTTTTCAAAGGACCCAAAACTTAACACGATTGCGTTCATGGAAATGGCCGAAAATGGCCCCCCAAACCCAGAAAAATGGGTTTCCCGGCAATATCTAGCTAAATATACGAACGTGGAGAATTTTCGTTCATATAAAAATTAAAGATCGTATCATTATCTACAAAAATGACTCTCATCATTTTTTCCGCAAACTCAACAGTTTTCGAGATAAAGGGACTCAAAACTCTCCTCATTTCAGCTGCCGCTTTCTCTATAGGAATTCTGTTGTCTATGCATTCGCTTGGAGGCGGGCGGACGAATTGTTTCATAACTCAGGCAAAAACTGACATTTTTCAATGATTCAAAGTCCAAGATAATGAAGAAACCCGTAGCATCATTCCATGTATTTCGAAGTTCTTTCTCATTTGGCAAAAAGATTTAATAAGCTGTGAAATTTTTTTTCCGCACCATTTCGACACTGTTTCATTAATTTGTTTACATTTTTTTCAAAAGTCTTTTATCGGAAATTTTTCTTCATAATGGGTCCTTGGGGGGTCTTGAATGATCTCTGAATTATTTTTTTCTACTTTCCCCGCGTTCTAATATATGATCCATTTGTTTATTTACATTTTTCATGCGATTTCGGAGTTATATAGAATCTGCGGAACAACTGCGAATTAAAAAATTATTAGCCATTTTATCGACTTGCCATGCACATCGTTTTGAAGCCAAGATGCTCTAGTTTCCAAATACATATATATTTTTTATGGCTAATAATTTTTTAATTCGCGGTTGTTCCGCAGATTCTACATAACTCCGAAATCGCATGAAAAATGTAAATAAACAAATGGATCATTTATTAGAACGCGGGGAAAGTACAAAAAATAATTCAGAGATAATTCAAGACCTCCCAAGGACCCATTTTAAAGAAAAATTTCCGATAAAAGTCTATTTTTGAAAAAAATTTAAACAAATTAATGAAACAGTGTCGAAATGGTGCGGAAAAAAGTTTCACAGCTTATTAATAAATCTTTTTGCCAAATAAGAAAGAACTTCGAAATACATGAAATGATAGCTACGGGTTTCCTCATTATCTTGGACTTTGAATCATTGAAAAACGTCAGTTTTTGCCTGAGTTATGAAACAATTCGTCCGCCCGCCCGCCTCCAAGCGAATGCATAAACAGAATTCCTATAGAGAAAACGGCAGCTGAAATGAGGAGAGTTTTGGGTCCCTTTATCTCGAAAACTGTTGAGTTTTCGGAAAAAATGATGGAGATCATTTTTGTAGATAATGAGACGATCTTCAATTTTTGTATGAACGAAAATTCTCTAATTCGTATATTTAGCCAGATATTGGCAGGAAACCCATTTTTCTGGGTTTGGGGGGGGGGGTATTTTCGGCCATTGCCATGAACGCAATCGTGTTAAGTTTTGGGCCCTTTGAAAACATCTGTGACGACCTACAAATTGAGCCACAAGTGGAGAACTCAGACTTGTTCACAGCTTTCCCTAGTTTCGGATCTTCAGTTACTGGACTATATAAGTAAACACACCAGGGATTCTAGGCTTCTAACTTCAGTCATAAACAATACTTTTTGTAGGTATTCCATTATGCTGGACTGCTGGAAAGATGATCCAACCGCGAGACCATCATTTCTGGAGATCAGAGAGTCGCTTGACAAACTACTGGAAGCCAACTCGGACTACTTGATTCTTAATGAACCCCCCAGTAATGTTGCAGATATGGTCCATCTGTGATTCCGAAACTGTAGAGATCGTTTCATTTTCGGGACAAATACCATATAGGTGGACAACTCCAAATGTTTTAGACTGATCAGATAGGTATATTCATCATAAGCGAATGTAAAGAACAAAATTATATTTAAAATTTTATTTCCTGTACAAATCAACTCGAGAGTAAGAAACAAAATGTTAATGGTTTTAAATATTAATCTGATAATAGAAAATATATATTTTTTGTAAATAAACAATACAAATAACTTTATAAAGCCTACAAAGTACTCTTAGGAGTGAATATACAACTTTATACAAACTTTACACTAAGCTCGAGAGAGAAAAGTCAACCATTTCATTTGATTTCTGAACGTTCTTTCATGAGTTTGCCCCTCGAAAGATTCGGTAATCGATAGTTCTTCGGTTCAAAAATTAAACGAAATGGTAGACGATTCCGATCCTATTGCTTCAACAGTTTTGGGAATGTGTTCTTCCGTCGTAATGATGTTTTTCAACCATAATCGCATGGTTCAATGATAAGTCAAAGACCATCGGATTTCATGGGCGGGTCTTCTCTTCCGATTGGTGGAGGGGCAACGTTCACCTTTGCGCTGGGCCCTTGCGTCAAATAGCCTGCCGCAGTGGGTGTGCCTGCTAAATCATCAACAAATCGGTCCAGTTTACATGGTAATCTGAGCTATGTTTATTTGTATATTTATAGATAATACATATTTGTAAATATTTTTGTTTATTATTGGTGTCTGTTACCAGTAGTGCTTTTTCTGGTTATTCCTTTCTGTCACAGGGATTGTCATGGCGAGAAATAAAGATGTAAGTTAAAAGTGGTAAAACCATACACGTCCACATCGAAACTAGTCAAATCAAGGTTAGCTTTAGACACTACTATGCCATAAAGCCTCTCAGAACACTGTCAGCCTGAACTGGATCAAAAGACAAGAGGTTGATGTCGCCAACTGTCAAGATGGCCGCCCGACTCTTTTGATGCCATCACAGAATCAACAACTACAATGCTTATCAAATAAAACTCCTATCGCAACTTCAGAATGTGTAGGGAATGGAACTACCAACTGCATCTCTCGAGTTAGAGAGTAAGCTATGGGTGTCCTTACATTGTTCGTTATAAAACTAAGCACTCATCATTTATTATCAACGAAGACAAGGTCCATTATATCTAGGGTGTATTGATTCACTTCATTAGAGTAATACCACTTCATTAGAGTAATACCACTTGGCGAGATTCTCAACTAGCTTGAAATGGTAGGTTTAATGATCTTAGTGTGGTTCCCAAGACCACTGTTGACCACATATGTCTAGTAATGTGGTGTGATTGAAGAGTTAGATGTCTTCGAGGTCAATTAGATGTAAGTTTTTGTTCCGTTTTATTTGTTTTGTAGAACAATCAACTGTGGAGCGCGAGGACTAATGATAATTTAATTCACCACAAAAAAATATGTTCATAATAGGGACAATGTGACATTATATACATCAAAACAGAATAATAATACCAAAAGAAAGTAGCAAACCATTTGATAAAAAAAAATTTCAGATCGTTCTCGGAACTTTATGCCAAAAAAAATAATTCAATACTCCTTGGGTTTTCATTATATAAAGTGGTTCCGTTGTGAAAAATGTATATAATCATACTTTTATGGGATTGAACAAAGATTCAAAATTTTGTATCTGCCGAATTTTTGGAAGAACAATTCAATTGAAAAGTTCAACCCACATTTCAACAAATTCCCTATTACACAACGAGACTGAAGACTGCAAAAAGTGTGAACCACTAACCTGTCAGATATCCGGCTATATTCGTATTCGAAATGAACAAGTCATGTTTCTGATCCTTATACTCAGACCAGATGGTGCTCTTCTCCAATATCAAACTGACTCTATCGCCGTACAATAAATTCCTGCTCATCGACTTCAAGGCTTTCACGATTTGCGCCTTCGTCATGGCCGGATTGTCGACCAGATCCAATCTGGCTTCGAGCAGAGCCAGCAAAAACTGCACGAACTCCACGTCCAACGCTTGTTTCACCAGCTGGTCCTGGTTACTGGAAAAGAGCCTGTTGAGGGCTTCGCAGGCCACCGCGACCATATCCTTTCGCACTTGCATCGCCTGCTTCAAAGGATGCATGCACTCTGTTTGCGCTATGGCACCGATACAAGTCTGAAAACGAAAACACTTGTTACGATATTCGAACGTGAAGAACCGGAAAAACTCACGTTACTCATAGACAGGGAATTCAAAATAGATATCGCCGATTTCGGAACAACCACCTGTCGGATATTGGAGCCCATTTGTCTGCACAAACGAGGTATATGTCCCATCGAAGGTATAAGGTCTAGGAGAGCTGGCTGGGATTGTAGAAGGGAGCACAAGGCAGTCGTGCAGAGTTCCAATAGCTCGATCTGGAAATCAAGCGGTGAAGATCACTATTCAATTTGGCGCCCAACGTGGGCCCGCAATAACTATAACACCGAAATTCAATTTTTCAATTCGCATGTATTTGATGTTCATATCATGGGATTATTCTTCATCTTGAAGGTCACAATAATGGCAGATTGCTTAATCTGAAAGATGAAGGCTGGAAAGCGTTTATTATTAGAACATAAATAGTATGGAATTCTACCAAAAAACGTCTGTCATTAATATTCATTAAGAACCTTCATACATATTTAGGAATGAGGGATGATCAAGTGAAAAAAAAAAAATGCGTCTATCGCATTAGATGTATAACCGTGCCCGAAAAACTTACATTCGGTTTGTCTTTGCTCATCATATTGAGGCAAGTTTCCAGCAGTTCCGTAAGAAACTCCCTAGGCTTCCTCAGCGTCCAAGAAGGATTGGCGATGAATATCCTGAGATATACCCCGGCCACAACGACTTCATTGGGAGTAGCGATGTTGGTGAGGCCATTGGTATCTGGCATTTTCCAAGGAGCCGACGGATTGGACATCTGAGCACTTTGATGTCTGAAAAGATTTTTTGGAAGTATTGATAACAAAATTCACCGTTAACAAAAAGTGAATTTGAAATAAAATAGCGCTGAAGAAGAATCTTACGAAAAATGCGCAGTTCTTTGTGAATTTGGGCCTAATAATGCAAACGGATCACAGCATTTTTGATACTATCACTTTTCATTCTTAGAACGTTTCCAAACTTGTGGTTCATATAGCAAGTGGACATTTAGTAGCAGCAAAATATACGTTTCAAAA
Organism: Zygogramma bicolorata; assembly: GCA_032362365.1. Taxonomy (NCBI): domain Eukaryota; kingdom Metazoa; phylum Arthropoda; class Insecta; order Coleoptera; family Chrysomelidae; genus Zygogramma; species Zygogramma bicolorata. Next base: position 683,441 of record JAVJAQ010000699.1, read on the forward strand.
AATATTGAGTAGTGGGCAATGATAGTTGTTAAAGTAAATGAAATCTGACGGAACTATCAGAAATAAAACTCCCCATACTCACTTTCAGTACGTTATCAAACGTATGCTTCATTCATCAAGTTGACATTCACTAGCATCAAAATGAGAAGTGAGCAAAGATAGTTATAGAGTAAGATCCCAGAGCAATCAGACATAACTTATTTTCACACGGATGAAACCTGAAGTTTTCAGTAGTGTCGCGTGTGCCTTGAATACCTACGCGCTTTGTGGAACTTGCCGAGTGACACCTGGGCAGGTACCAGGTGAGAAAGGTAACTAAAAATAAGAATTATTTAACTTAAATTCACATGGCTGATTTTTATATATGTCATGTAGAATATTATTTTAAAGTAATATCATAAGTGTCAGACACTTTTGATGGACCAGAGCTTTCATCAGACGCTTTTAAGCTACCCAAAAAATAAATGAACATTACTTATTTTTACATGTCTGATTTTTCAATATGTTATTGAAGTATTTATTTAAAAGTTATATTCAATCAGTAAGACAAATTAGAGTGACCAACCATCCCCTAAGACAAAAATTATTCAGCCAGAAGTATGAGGGCGAGAGTACTATGCATGCGCTTCAGAGTGAATGAGACGTCCATAATAACTCGGTTTCCCTTCTCAAACTCACCATCTGTTTCAATCTACTGTGTATGTGCTGTTTGTGTGTAATATAACTTATAGTATACAGTATTATAGTCAGTGTTGTTTTTTAAGGCACAATTGTGCCAAAAGGGGCACTATGGTAAGCACTTTGAGAAATTGGTCGAAAACGGGCACAATTTTAAGATTCCGTATTTTCGTGGTTCCGTGGTCATTTTCACTTGTCTAAATTCTCACTTTTCATTTCACTTTCCTCAACAATCCTGTTTTCTGTTAGTATGAAATTTAAAAATTATGATTTCTATGCAATACATACATGATTTCTCAACGTTCAGATTGGTAAACATTAAAAAATGGAGCTTCATGTAGTATTTGATATGCAATTGATGGAATTCCGCAGGTTTCTGGGGCCAAAATTGACTCCTTTGTGGCTTTGAACAAACCGTCTACTTTTTGCGAGGACAAACGCTAACTCGAATGTGACTCAAGTGGCAATTTTTCATATTTATAATATATTATTGAATATATTTATATTTTTACGATGCAGAAAAACTCAAAGTCGTCTCCACAATTTAATATTTGAAAGATGTTCAGTACGGTGATTCAGTACACGTTTCGAACCTACATAGGTTCATCATCAGCTGAATTTACATTGAATTCTACAATAAAGGAAGAGTAATATAATATTAGTTGATAAATGAAGTATAAAATTTACTTACATGGAGATGAAAAAAATAGCAAATTCACATGGTGAAGTTCAAAAGGACATAAAAAATTTGGTTGGGTTAGGTTATTTTTCTAATATTGCATAATATTGGGCATAAGGGCTCCAAGCCCCCCAATCTTTAATGTATTTATGGTGTTAGGGATGTCCCAAATTCCCCTAATATCAAATTAATCATAATTGTCACTACCAAATTTTCTATGTCCTTTTGAACTTCGCTATGTGAATTTGCTATTTTTTTCATCTCCATGTAAGTAAATTTTATACTTCATTTATCAACTAATATTATATTACTCTTCCTTTATTGTAAAATTCAATGTAAATTCAGCTGATGATGAACCTATGTAGGTTCGAAACATGTACTGAATCACCGTACTGAACATCTTTCAAATATTAAATTGTGGAGACGACTTTGAGTTTTTTTGCATCGTAAAAATATAAATATATTCAATAATATATTATAAATATGAAAAATTGCCACTTGAGTCACATTCGAGTTAGCGTTTGTCCTCGCAAAAAGTAGACGGTTTGTCCAAAGCCCCAAAGGAGGCAATTTTGGCCCCAGAAACCTGCGGAATTCCATCAATTGCATATCAAATACTACATGAAGCTCCATTTTTTAATGTTTACCAATCTGAACGTTGAGAAATCATGTATGTATTGCATAGAAATCATAATTTTTAAATTTCATACTAACAGGAAACAGGATTGTTGAGGAAAATGAAATGAAAAGTGAGAATTTAGTCAAGTGAAAATGACCACGGAACCACGAAAATACGGAATCTTGAAATTGTGCCCGTTTTCGACCAATTTCTCAAAGTGCTTACCATAGTGCCCCTTTTGGCACAATTGTGCCTTAAAAAACAACACTGATTATACTGTATACTATAAGTTATATTACACACAAACAGCACATACACAGTAGATTGAAACAGATGGTGAGTTTGAGAAGGGAAACCGAGTTATTATGGACGTCTCATTCACTCTTAAGCGCATGCATAGTACTCTCGCCCTCATACTTCTGGCTGAATAATTTTTGTCTTAGGGGATGGTTGGTCACTCTAATTTGTCTTACTGATTGAATATAACTTTTAAATAAATACTTCAATAACATATTGAAAAATCAGACATGTAAAAATAAGTAAAGTTCATTTATTTTTTGGGTAGCTTAAAAGCGTCTGATAAAAGCTCTGGTCCATCAAAAGTGTCTGACACTTATGATATTACTTTAAAATAATATTCTACATGACATATATAAAAATCAGCCATGTGAATTTAAGTTAAATAATTCTTATTTTTAGTTACCTTTCTCACCTGGTACCTGCCCAGGTGTCACTCGGCAAGTTCCACAAAGCGCGTAGGTATTCAAGGCACACGAGACGCTACTGAAAACTTCAGGTTTCATCCGTGTGAAAATAAGTTATGTCTGATTGCTCTGGGATCTTGGACTATTATTAAAGTAAGTGAAATTTGACGGTATTATCAATGATAAAACCCTGGAAGCGAAATATACCATAAGAGACCTTGATATTAATATTGTTTATTAGGGTAGTGGGAGATTTCTGTGTTGTAATATTGCTGATTATAGGTGCCTAATCTAGTCTGCAAATGTCAAACAAAACTACGGAATTTAACAATACAGTTTCTGATGGAAAACACAATAGCGGAAAGAAATACTAGAGAAAATGGAATAGGGTGTTGAGATGATATATTAAAGAAAAAATAGTTTTGTTGGGCAAAAAAAAACAGTGAAGTTGGTACCTCTTTATTCCATTTTAAAATCAGATCAATTCCGATTTTTGTTCTCTGGATAAAACCTGTTTTCAATAGTAATAACCTAAGGACATTGATAATTGTTCGAAAAAATCTTATTACAGATTTCGAAAGCTTGTTGCTTGGAAACCGACGCCGTAAGCGGAGGTCTGTTTCCTATGAGCAACAAGCTTGAGAAAAATGTTATAAAATTTCTGAGCATTCATCATGTTTGAGGGTTATTCGGATAGAATTTTTTTTGCTAATTATTGAAAAAAATATAAAGCAAAACCAATTCATTCTGTTACGGTTTTGACCGTAGCAAGATGAATAAAAACCCTGGTGTGTCGACTTATACCTAATAGATTGTGAGCAAATTTTCTCGACTTTTCGCTATCTTGATTTTGATCAATTTCAACTGAAGAGATGCCTTCGAGAGTTTGCCAGCAGAGGCGCACCTTACGTGATTTTAATTCAATCTGTGATGCCATGATATCCGTCTGCTCGACGGCCATTCGATTATTTATAGATTTATAGGTTATGGTTATTTCATGGTCTCATGTTTTGCATGCAATTTCTTGCTTTTCCGCGAAATGCTAGAAATTATGTAGTCATCGCATTTTGACTGATTATCAGGTATTGCTTTTGCTTTCAATTTGATGAAAAATAAATCAAAAACTCCGTGATTGTGATGTGATGTTGAATTTTCCGAAACAATAGTTGTGAGTGAAACTGGAAAGTATTGATATCTTATCTTTCTACTTTCTGAGGAACCGTAAATAGGTAAGTACTTTTTTCTTCATAGTGTTAAAAAAAAATGCAATTTTAATGTGATTACGAGCCGATGATATGAGGGATAAGTAATACCTACACGTTACACGAGCGTTTTATTTTGAGATTTGTAAATCGGTTCATAATAAATCTAACTATAGCTATAAAATCAAACAAATACAAGAACAGCAAAAAAAACAAGAAAACGTGAAAAGAAACAAGAACTATACTAAAACCAATAATGATTGAGAGTAGAAGTAAGCAGTAAGCCCAGTTGACAGCAAATCGGGGGCGTGCTTATTAATTTTTGAGAGGGTTAAGAATGGAAGGAAAATTCTTAGTACAATTAGTTAAAATATTCATACACATTTTTTATTTATTTCATTGAAACTTTGCAATATCGTAATTTACCTAATCGTTCTAGTCATTAGGTGGGCCTTATGAAAACGGAGTAATAATCGTGGTAATTATGGTAGGTACCAAATAAATTAACAATATTAATAAAAAACACACACAAATATATATATATATATATATATATATATATATATATATATAAAACATTTTTTCACTATTGGGTTGCAGCAATTGATAAGTGAACTCTTTATAACTATTCTCAAGCTTTCGAGTAACTTAAACTCATCGTCAGGGGTACTAGAAAATACAAATTACAAATTTTTGATAATAGAATATAATATAAATGTAGAAATTTTCGTCTAATCTTCAACCTCAGATTCGTCACTGTTGCTACCGCTATCATCAAAGTGAGTCATGATTGGTTCAATATTGTGTTCAATACGGTTGTCTACGTCCCACATTTTTTGATCTTCTTTTAAAACATGCTGCATGCATTTCTTCCAGTCTTCTGCAGAAACAGTTCGAATAGCTTCTTGTAGGTGACGTTGCACGTCCACTAATTTAAATGTTCTGTTTTCTCGTGCCACATATCCTTTTACTTGCGCCCAGATTAATTCTATTGGGTTTAATTCGCAGTGGTATGGTGGTAACCTTAAAACTGTAATTCCACGACTTAACGCCATTTCATCCACTGCGAATTTTTTATATTTGTCTGTGTGTGATTTTTTTAGCTGAAGTAGTTCTGCCTTTAAACTATCTTTGTTATATTGGATGTTCTTATTAATTAACCATTCTTGAATTGCTGCTTTTTTCCATGATTGTTTCGGTAATGGTTCTAAATGTCGACTATGGTATAGGGCATTGTCCATGACGATGACAGACCCAGGTTCCACAAGTTGAATGATGCCTTTAAACCATTTTTCAAACACCTCCACATTCATCTCTTCATGATAGTCGCCTGTTTCCTTAGATTTAAAGACAATTTCACCATTTGGTAAAAATCCACTGTCGCTTCCTACATGAGTAACTATCAGACGACTACCTTTTCCAGATGGCTGTTTTAACCCAACTGACAAACCTTCAATAAAGGCTTGTCGTGCACTTGTATATTACCATCCTGCCATAATTTTTTGACCGTATGTCCTTGGTTAACCCATGTCTCGTCCATGAAGTACAAATTTTGTTGAGCTTCCGAAATTCGTTAATTTTTCTCAGATAGTTTCTTCTCCATGCTATTATTTCTTGACGTTCAATGAGAATTATTTTCCTGTCAACTTTTCCGTACGTAAATTTCATTTCGTGTACAAGTTTCCTAAAAGTTTCTTTACCCATTTTTGGGACCAATTCATGATCGCTAAGTGCCTCCAGAACTGTTTGTAGTGTGGGCAGCTCATTTCTGAAAAAGAAACTGAATAGTTCTGCGTATACTGGTTTTGGCTTCTTCATCAACTGTGATTTTTTTTCGTCTGCTACTAGTTTTTGGCGTTTGTACGTCCCCATGAATTTCTGCTTCTCTTAGTATTTTGTAAATCGATGATTTTGGTACACCGGTATAATCAGAGCACATATCAACTAATTTATCTTTTGTAATTGTGGAACTTAATGATGTAGAAATGCCTGGTTGGTTATTCGGAGGTACACAAGTAGAATTACAGCACATATGCACAAAGTCATCTTTTGGTGATGATCTCTTTCAAGACAGTGAAATACTCGCAGTACAATTTGTTTTTCTCTTACTGACCGAGACTCCGACCGTTTTACCTTTTTCGATGTGGAAGGCCCGACCATGTCTCCCATTTTTTGAGTAGTTTGAGAACGGTGTAGAAATATAATTATGTTACGCTTAAACACTTATTAGCACTCTTATTTTCACCAATTGTTATCACAACACGATTGCTGACTAACTTAACTGTAAAACGTACAATTCACGCTGTATAATTCACAAACCAATGATACGCTCATGGCTGCAAGTACATTAGTGAGGACTGCAACGATGAGATGGAAGTTACGGTAAAGTGACAAAGACAGAAATATCGTTGCGTACAGCGTTGCCATTAGTTGTAATAAATACCTACCACTATACAGAAAATAATGAATTTTAACTGATCAGTTATCAGGAAATGTATAAGTATTACTCATTACAAGCTCATTACTGATCTTTGTCATAAATAATAATCGTACTAGCATTGTGTATTATCTATAATTTGCCACAACCTACAACTCTACTGCTTACTATATTTTGATTCTGCTATAAACTGGTAATGTAAATTTTAGATATGACAACGCGCTTTACTCTCAATCATTATTGGTTTTACTATAGGTACAAGATTTTGAATATTAAAGGAACTTTCAAATGCATTCAAATTCAAATCGAACTGTCAAACATTTCAAAAAAATTAATAGCTTTTTATTAGACGAACTTGACCTTACGTATTTTGTATATTGATAATTCTATTGGTGAACTAAAGATCTCGCAAGAGTTTATCCAATGAGACCGCCGGTATCGAAAATCACTCGTAAGCTGCCGCCTCAATGAAAATGTACCCTTAGAAAATCGCATTTGTATCACCACTTCAACACCACCTACCGTCAAAAAATGTAAGTTTACTCTTCGATTTCTCAGGTCGAGAGGAATTGGCTAAACAAAAGCATATCGGTCAACGCACCAGGGTTTTTATTCATCTATGACCGTAGCTTATTTACACTCTGTACCATCTTTTGTTCTCATGTTCACAGCCCAATCCTTCAAAATTGACGCCAAATCTTCCACTACCCGATTTCTATCTTAATGATACATTCTATCATTGCAAAAATCCATAAATACTTTCCATTTTTTTTAATATAAAAGGTTATTTTTGGTATAATTGATGCCGTAATTTTATTATTATTCTAGATAGTATTACAATCGAATGGTGTCATTTTGAAAGATCAAATATTTGAAACGTCAAAATCGAAATAAATCAATTTGCATGTATCCACGGCAACATATTAAGGTGAAAAGAGCCCATGGGATCTTTTTAGTATATTGCTCTGATTGATTGTGTTCGATCAGATGACTTCAAATTAACTGATTTCATTGGATTTCTACTCGAGCAAAAAATTTTCCTTCAAATTGGCCAGTACAATTAACTACAAGCACAATAGCTTGAACTTTTTGAACTTCCTATTTTGAACACAATGTTGATTTCAGTTATGTTCAAGGAAAATCACATGAACTGAGGTAATTTTTGAAGGATGTGGTCCTAGGTGACGAATATTTATTTCGGGGTTTGATAACGCTTCAAAAAATCATTAGGGTACAAGACCGAACGGAAATTTCTGATGGGGCGCAAACATCAATTCGTGGAACGAATATTCTAACTAATGGAACCTGAACAACGATACTCACTCTCTCCTGAACCTAGCGACTATCGTGCACACCCTATCCTTGGCCTCCTGATCCCAAATGAGTTCTGGATGCTCGTGCGCAGACTCGAACATCGTCACAGCCGTCTCTGGATTGTCTCTCATAGCGTCGGCGAAAATGGGCGGCAAGAACGCGCCCAAAGCTAACCTAACTTTCGGACCGACCAATTTGTCGAGATTCATCCTGGCGAGGAGTTCGGCGCAGGATTGCCTCACGTTGGCATTCGTCGAGTTGCAAAACAGGTCCAGCAGGTATATCACAGCCCCTTTGTTCAACGCTTCTTTGACTATCTTCGTGGTCGCCATGAGAGCGTACAGAGCCTCCAACGTTTGCAGTTGGCAGTCCTGCAGACTGTACAAAACGAGAAGGAGATAACCGAGGACGTCGCTCGCGGCGATGTCGTTGATGCATTCGTTGTTCCTCGTGATGAGCGAGATGACGTTGAGAGCGCCTTTTTGAACGGGCATTTCGGTGACGGTGAGTAATCTAAACAGGAGTCTAAAGTGGCCGATGCACTGCATCTCGACGCCGGTATTGTTCCTTATCACATTCGTTAGAGCTTCGAGAGCCATCACAGTATTTTTTATCCTATCTTCTATGGTAACGGAATACGCTATGTTAACTAAGTTGAAGAGGTATTGCGATTGTTCTTTCAGAAAACCCAGCAGTTCTATCACGAAACTCTTGGGGTCCTGAAAAAGAGGTTAGCTTACACTTTAAGCGTCACAATGGAGAATATGAATAGAGTGCCAAGACGATGAATTTCCACAATCATTGGAAATAATGGAAGCTCCAACTACTATAAATAAGTGAGCATGCAAATATATGGATGAATTCATTTACAGACATTACACTTTCATTGAGTTTGGCTTTAAAGGTACATCAAAAGTAAACTCCCAAAAAAATATCATATCTTCAAAAGTATCAGAATTGAAAGTGCATCTATAGAAAAGTAAGTTTTGGTAACACGTAGAATATTGTTTTCAACATTTCAGTTTTTTAATTCGGTATATATTGTTGGTGTCCTGTTGAAATATTTTCATAACCTCTGAAAAATATCTTTTTATTTCTGGATTCAGCCATTTACAACTCCCGGTATATCATCAGTTGAAAAGATGTATTTGCCACTTACACTTGAATAATCAGTAGATTTTAATGATGGTATTAATCAATGGCTTTCCTCATTTCATCACACTACAAATATGCTAAGAAATATTTATATATACATTACAATCTTAAAATTTATTTATTTATTTATTTATTTATTCAATATACAGCTTCCAGACAGAACAGGGTTCTGGTATGAGAGTTCAGGATTATAAAACACTCATCATCTGAGCTAGCTCCTTATTAGGATAGAATACATATGGGATGAGAATATGATATTACTAAAGCACGAAGTAGAACATCTTAGATAGTCGGCCTCAGATCATGAACATTTGATTTATACCCTTGGTATACAAATAATTATTAGGAAACTCTCACTGGTAATAAGAAAAATAGTTCAATGGAAAGAGCAAAATGCGAATCCAGTTAACATAAAGGACATATTTTATCTGACTCGCCTACTCACAAATCAAAATAACTCTACTAACACTGTTGATTATCAAACTTTCAAAAATGGTAAAAAATCATCATAAATAATTATAGACCGATTTCAGTTCTACCAGTTATTTCAGAAATTTTAGAAAGTCATGAAAGCAAGATTATTAGATTATCTTTAAAAAAATATTTTTTTAAAAGGAGCAGTATGGTTTCCGTAAATCCAGTGATACAGAGTCTGCAGCTTTGGATCTAATAACGAATATCCAACTTCGATTAGATAATGACCAGAAATGTGGACTTTTGACACTGGATTTATGTAAAGCATTTGATTTTGTGAATCATTCAATTCTTAAAAAAATTATCTATAGCATTGGAATTAGAGGTAACGCTCATAAATGGTTTGAAAATTATTTGTGCAATAGAAAACAGTTTGTGTATATAGGAGATAGAGTGAGCACGGAAAAAGGAATAATTTCTGGAGTACCACAAGGTTCAGTCATCGGAACAGTCTTTTTTCTTATATAAATCAACTCCATATCTAGTTTGAATCTAAATGGTGAAATTAAATTATATGCAGATGATACTACTCTTGTATATTTTTCAAAAAGTATCGATAAAATGAAATCAAAAGTTGAAGTTGACTTTAAAAATATTTCAGTTTGGTTGGAGGCTCATAAATTAATGCTCAATTTTCATAAATGCCCATACATGTTTATTGACAAAAGACTGATATTAACAGAGCAACTAACAAAAATAATGTTTGGAAATAATATAAAAAAATTATGTTAAATCTATCAATTTCTTGGGGTTAAGTATTGATCCAATTCTCTTATGGGCCACTCACATAACGCAGTTGAGGAAACAAATTTCACCAATCATTGGAATTCTATATAGGATACGGAACCATGTACCCAGAAAATATCTTGGAATCATTTACTTTAGTTTAATATTTTCAAAATTGCAATATTTAATTTCCGTGTTGGGAACAGCAATCAATTCTCTGTTGCGACCTCTAAAAACACTACAAAACAGATCAATAAAATGTATTTTCAGGTTAGAGTATTCAGAACCCACTATAAATTTATACAAGTCGAGAAACCTATTGAATTTGGATTGCATTCATCAGTTAAAAATTTGCACGTTTATACATTTTGCCTCTACAAACAATATACACTCTGTATTGAATTTTATTCAAAATTCTAGTATTCTTGATCATAGCACAAGACAATCAAAATATTTTGATAAAGTGAAGATAAAAAGTAAATTCGGTAAAAAATCACTTCTTCATAATGGAATACATATTTACAATAATTTACCAGAAAAGTTGAAAAATTCAAAAAATATGTTGAAATTTAAACGTGACTTATATTTTATGAACAAATGAATAATTTCCAGTTTAACTTTTTTTATTTCAGTTGTAATTTCGATCTATCTGTTATTTATTCCTGTACGTGTTCCTTTTTTAATATTTTGTATTCTTATACTTACATCCCTTTATAAGCACAAATGTGTTTCTTGGGATTCAAATAAATAAACAAAATGAGTTGTAACTCAGGCATGTTTTCGAATGATTGTGAATAAGCATTTCAATTTCAAGTGAAACCGTTTTATATTACTCACTTTTATGGGGAAAGTAGGTTGTTGATTATAAATTTTGATAAAAACTCCACCGATCTTAAGTTCTCCAGAATGTGCAGAATAAGTGAAATCGCTGCAAACGTTGAAATCGATTTCGTTTCTATTGTTCCTCTGCCTCTCTAAAAAGTCCAACAACTCCGCCCTAGTGCCATTGTCCCACAACAAGTAAGGAGTAGAGCTATTGCTATTCAGTGTCTTCAGTATCTACAAAAAAAGACATTAATGAGTACCGACAACTATCATAACCGGTCAGCAAACCTCTTCTGTTTTCTCGCATCCCAGTTGCTCGCTCATATATGGTGTAAGGAGAGTGTTCAGAATATCTCTGGTGAGATTGTTGGGAGGGGGTTTACCCTCTCCTGGAATATATCCCCCCAATGCGGCGCAAGCTTTCACCGATTCTTTGGCCAGCCTGTTGCTGATTTCTTGCTTGTTGGCGTCTTCGCTTCGTTCTACTCCACCTTCTTCCAAGGTGAAATCGTAATTGAACATATAGAGAAGTAGGGACCACAACGCGCCAGATTTGAGTAATTCTAGCTGCAAGATTGAGTCTAGAGATAACGCAGTGACACATTCTGTCGCAACCGAGCACAGTTTGGTTAAATGCTGGAAATGAAGAAACTTGTATAAACGAATTGATTGCAAATTGCGTGAAAAAATCATTTGCACAATGAGCTCGATTGGAACTTCAACTTGAATTAGCCAAGAACTTTTCACAGCGTACTAAATTCATCTAACATAATGGCTCGATTCATCGAATTATAACTTATAATACCAGTAGTTCTTGGAAATTTTCCAAATATAATTCAGGTACGCGTGATATTCGGTAAGAAAATTTCACAGCGTAGGCCATTTTAAGTTGCGTACTTGGTAACAATGCAATAATCATAGTAGATATCCCGATTTAAGCTACAGTTAATATAACCTCAAATTTCTTTTTATTCCAGGTTCACCCGATACGAAAGAACACGAATGTTCACAAACGTTGAGTAAAATAAGTACCATGGGAATATATGAACGCCAAAAGTTCAGTAATGCAATGAAACAACAAGGCCTCACAAGATTCGTACGTACAGCAACAAAAAATACATATCCTTTTTTTTTAAATGATAATAGTGATAATGAAGTGGCTCGTAAATGAAGATGTATTTTCATTAGTCTGCTGAATTGCTCTAGTGCCGTATTTGTATGTTAAATTTTCTATACTTCTGCTCAAAGTGAGTAAGTGACGTGTTATGTCAAACAAAATATTAATCTCTGCTTACGTCAAAAAATTTCAACTTCAATTCGCTTTATGTTTTATAGTAACGCGAGACAAAGTACGCATTTCACTTGTCAAAAACTGTGCGTGTTAAATTTTCATTTGAATTCATACAGATGAACAACTCAAAAATGCATTTCAGAAAGACCGTATCATTCGAGTAAGTTATTTTCAAGATAGTCAACAAAACATTATTTAGAAATATCCTCCATCAAAGTCAAGCTATTTTGACACACAATGCGAATATGTTAGTATCTATCTAATGTGCCTAAAAATGTATCTTGGATTGTCAAATGAGGAGTACAGATAAAAAAGAAAACAATATTTCAAAATTTGAGCATGAAATAACTTATATTAAACTATCTTAGAGTTCGAAAGGTCTCATCACAATAGCCTAGCCACTCTTTCTACGTGAAGGGAAAACTCTGACAAATCTGATATCATTGAACCAATTCTAGTATTGACTCTACTGTTTGTTCGGGGTGACAGAGCGTGTGCCATAGCAGCACCAAATACTGATCCACTCACATACGTTTCTTGATCACAATCGTAACAACTCGGCCACCACTTCATTCGTGTTAGTACTAGAACACATATAATGTCTATAGTATCATATCAAATGAACAATTCAGATCAATCTCCCAATTTCGTCGATAAATATATGTCTGCCAAGTGGCTGGCGGACTATGTAGACCCAACGGCATACGAAAACTAAAATAGGCTAGATTGACCTCTCTTCGTTTTTAAATCGATTTCAGAAGAAAGCATAGAGTATTGTTCTCAGTTATTTTGTTCAAGTAATAATATTAATGGATTTTTCATTTTACAATCGAGAATATTGGGGTCTTGCCTTGGTGAATTGGAAGTGTCCACGACTTCATCAATTCTTCAGACTTTCCATCAACTTGTCGATGTAATACCTGGGTAGTTCCGAGTTTTGTTGTCATATCCCTAACAATATTGTACTGCAAGCTTTCTAATCTGCAGTTGTTCCATCAATTGAAAACGCTATCAATAAATCAATTCAACCCAGTTTGAAATTTGTTAGGATTCAGTTTCACTTGAAGCTAAGTTTTCTGAGACACATCAATTGAATCAAAGAAAGACCTGAAGCTAAGTGGACGGATACATGATATCATTTATTAATTTTACTTTTACCGCAAAAAGCAGAAGCCAATTTTATAGAAATAATATTTAATTTCGAAGGAAAACCAGAAATAGTAATGATATAAAAAAGTCAAATATAGCATTATGCTGTATCAGATCTGCCATAAACTCTTAGCTAGACAATATCAGAAACATATCCGTGCCAACCTCTCAAAACTAAAAAATAATGTTTTCGGAAATGAAGTTTATGATTACCTTGAAATAAAGTATCCTGCACAAATCGCTGATCAACTGTTTCAAGTCGACCATGCGCTCTCTGCAGCCAGGGAACTGCGCCGCTACAGTGAAACACTTCGTGATGTGGGTACAAACTTGTACTGGCACCTCGTCTGGTTTCGATGAATTGTTCAGAACGTTAACACATCTCGTGTAAGCTTCGAGCAGAACCTAACAGAAAGAAAAAAACGTAACAGAATGAAAGTTAAAGGAATAGGTATCATCACCTCAAGACCGCCTTCTCTTCTGAGTTCCTCGGCATTCAGAGCAGAACAGTCCACGGTGTGGTAGGCCAATTCACAAGCAGCAGTTAATAATGGGGCGTTCTTAGAGAATAGTTGTTCGTCTGCAGTTTCGATTTGTATTGTCTTTATCAATTGAGGATAGCCGGCGTACTTGTAGGGTTGCAATTCTGGAAGAAAAAGATACCATATAGTTAATTAGTGAAACAGTTTGAAGGAAGAAATACTTCCGACTCACGTACCTTCTGAATATCTTCGGAATAAGATGCTTTGGGACTGTAACACTAGTACTATATTGTGTGGATTAGGCCCGTCGCCAGCCCAACTACTACGACTGCATAGGAACTCATATGCCTGGTTTACTTTCTCGAACCTGTCCTGAAAAAAAATATCAGTCAGTCAGTCAATCAGGAGGAGATTATCATATTACTAACCCTTCCTTCTGGATTTTTATCAGGATGGAACTGCTGGGCCAGCCTGTAGTAAGCTTTTCTCACAGTAGCCTCATCATGATGGTTATCATCAAGTCCCAGATTTTCATATGCATCCCTCACTGTCATCAAGGGAGGTTTCTTTTCCACTTCCGATTTCCAAGCTTCCAAGACGTCTTTCAACAGTTGTATCTACAAAACAAATTACCAGTCTGTGAAGTGACAATTTTTAATGAGGTTATTCATAAAAAATACTGATTGAAACGATCTCTGCTAGAATTTAATAGCCGACCCGCAAACAATATGTATCTTATTCTAACCAAAATTAGATCTTACTGGATCAGGTATAGGCCAATCAGGAAATCTGGTAGTATCACAGAGATGCCGAAGGTAGAATATGTTACAAAACAGTTCATTCTCCAGTTGCGGATATCTCACAGCAGGAATCGGTATGTAGTGGTACCTTACCATCGTATGACTCCTCAATCTAGGAGTAAAATCAGCTATATGTGCTGCTACTTTCTCTATCAACATCCGCCTGTAAAAATAAAGCAGAAAATGCATCAACCAATTGTGTATTCAACATTTTTCAAAGTACTGTAAGTGCGGATATTGTTTTAATATCAAGAATTCAAACTTCACTCGACATAAACGGGATACCCTTTGATCTAACCTGAAATGGTAGGGATAATGCATTGTTGAGTATGGTAACTTGGCCTACAGTTGGGCCCATCAAACTTTTCCTAAGACTCATCAATACAATATAAAACATACTTTTACTAGGCAATCTTCTCTTACGCAAGTGAAAATGGAAGATAGTAGTTGATGTCGGCATTAAGTAAGTTATTTATTATCCCAAGAAACATTACATGTTTATAATTAGGGAATAACTATAAGCACAAAATCATAAGTAAAAAAAATACATATGTATAAACGAACATACAGTCAAAAATGAAATTGTTCTATGCAAAGGTCAATTGAGCGAAGAAGAAAAAAGAATAAATAAAGAAAAATTGAAATGAAAAAAAAGTGTAAGAATTTTTTTTAAATATCTATTAGCTGAATGAAAACTTTTTCAAACTCTGCTTGGATTTTATTGTCGATCGATATTCTTTTATTTCATTTGGAAATAATATATTATGACACCACTATGATATATTGATATTTTGCCAATATCTGATTGAGTTTTATTCGTTGCCAAAAAATGTTTCTGTCTTGTACTGTAACAGTGATTGTGAATATCACAAATTTCGTTGAAAATAAGATTAGATTTTTCAGTATTATTTCTGATAGAATGGATAAAACAGCTGATTTTGAGTTTATGAAGAGAATTTATGTCCAATAGCATCAGCAAATAATTTGACTATTCCATTCAACATCAAATTTGGTAGTGAGTTTACATAAATAAGGAATAAAAGCGGACCGAGAATTGATCCTTGAGGTACACCACAGGAAATATTTTGAAAGGAACTTTTTTGATCATCTATATAAACATACTGCATTCTATCACATAATAAATTTTCAAACCATTTGAAGAGATTACCTCTGATTCCTATAATGAATAATTTTTTCATTAGTATGCTGTGGTCAACGGTACCGAAGGCCTTGCACAAATCCAGAGACAAGAGACAACATTTTTTATTTTCATCAATTTCCGCTTGAATTTCAGAAATGACATCCAATACTGCTGTCTCTGTATCTCTAGATCTGCGAAAACCATACTGACCATCATATAAAACATTATTGCTTTCCAGAAAATTTAGAAGTCTAATATGCATGTTTTTTTTAAATTTTAGCAAAAACAGGAAGTACTGAAATTGGCCGGTCATTGTTTAAATCATTTTTCTTACCACTTTCGAAAATGGGGGAAACTTTTGCGATTTTCATTTTATTTGGTATAATTCCAGTTTCGAAAGTCCTCGGCACTATCAATTGAGATAGTTCTTGTATGGATGATAGCTTGCACTCAATACATCGACGAGGCAGTTAAACAAACATTAGTCAAAGCCAAGTTCTCAAATTTCATATTCAATCTATGACATTTTACTATGATTTGTCAGGTTACTATGCTGTTATGATGTGTTAAATCTATTATGAAATTTAGGTAGTTTGGCAAACAGTTATTTTCACAATTTATTTATTCCAATAGTATGTGCATTATAATGAATACAATTCAAAGACTTTTGCACGTCATCGATGACGACATAAAATGAACACAGTGGCACCAATTCATCGATGGAAATGCATGGGATTGTTTGCATTGAAATTCAAATTTGGCGCCTGTTATTCTTGGGAATTTTGTTGGCAGCACTTTTGATGTTGCCCCACTTCATTTGAAATTTGAGATTTATTAATTGACAATTGTTATTTGGAAGTGACAGTTCTGTGTTTACGTCTTTTTGATATTTCAAATTGGATATTGTAATCAGAAACTGTGTATTTCGATCATGATATATAGCATGTATCAGTCCCAAGCTATTAGTGAAATTTCCAAAACATGTAGTTGAGCGCTGCAAAGAGTTGTTGGCAATGTTATTTTGAAAGAGAACGAGAAAATAGTGACCCGTTGCTTCAAGGGCTGTTAGAGGCAAATCAAGAATAACATAGTGAGTTGTATTCGTAATCTACCGTCAGATATTCACTTCTAGCGTGTAGCAGCTGACTTCAAGTCAAGTATATAGAATAAAGATACCGAAGCTCTTGAATAGCCTAGAATGCGTAAAACCAAGAGGATCATAAATGCTGCGGTACTGGATATTAGTGTTATTGGTAGCAAAATTTAAAGCATGTATGAACGCGGTGAATTTTGGTTTTAATAAAACAGGAAAACATCGATTCTTCGAAATAGGCCCCTATTGAAAAAAATACACGAGAAAGAACAATTTCATGGATGAAGTTCCATATTTTAATCTCGATTTTAATATATAATACACACATAGTTAAGTATTTTTTTGATTCTACTGCATTCATGAAAAATACATCATTTTTATTATTATCTGATGTTCCACAATTATATGACAATATGGCAATGGTGTACTTCAAAATTTGACCACGCCTATGATGACGTGCAACAGTTTTTAAATTGAAGACAGATGTGAAAAGATTGATTGGTCCAACTGTAGGTAGAAAAAGTACATGGGTCCAACGAGGCCGAAGTGTTCTGAAGGTTAGCTTATAAATATATAAATATAATATATTCAGAAATGTACCTCATTTCATGGTTCCATATAGCTTCTGGAGTATCGAACTCTCCCAAATAAATCTGAGCAAACTTCTCAGCTTCGTAATTCTCCAAATAGTGTATCATCGCCTCGGGTAGTAGCCTTCCAAGAATGCTCTTCTGCATTATAGGTGAAGACTCCTATAAAAAAATCATTGAAAACGTCACAAAGCCCTTTTTTATGTAAGGTTTCACAAAATTAACTGTGAATATTTCAAGGACGTTACAATAAGATTTTTTTTCTATAAACATGCAACCCTTCTGAGAATCGATTTTCCAATCCAAACTCACAAAACGCCCACCATTGGTCGAAAAACGAAATGTGACATCAGAACACACAACAGTGGATTAATCAAATCTCGATTGATTTTCTGTACGCAGAGATCAAATGAGTGGAAGCTGTGAGGTAAACATATGATGTATGAGTCCATAAGATAGATTGGTATTCATGAATGTTCACAGAAGAGATAAACATTATAAATCTATATTTCGATTTTGTAAACTAGGTTAGGTTAGTGTAAAACCGATTTTACCACAATCTGAAAGAATACAAATTAATATATTAATATATACAAGTGTAGAAGGGCAGATTTCCAATCTACCCCTATAAGTTGTATATATTCCAATATTAATTCTTATTTTTTCGCTTTGTGGTAGGTTGAGAACCCAAAAAGAACTACGAAAAATCCACCCACCACAAAATAATGACATTCCAATGGTAAATGTGAAACCAAATTTTTACTGTAAAATAGCTATTGCAAAATTTACTTTTGACTAATTCACACTAAGCTGTATATAGAAATATAGCACACTTAGGTTGAAATTATCTTCACAACAATATAAACACGGTTTTAGAGATACATTATCCATTCTCATTATCTTACACCATTGTTTTCGTAATTTTGCATTGCTTGAAATACGAAAGAACACTTTATCCAGTGTATCTCTGGAGTGTTCTTGCACTTTGATACCATACAACACTCAAGTAAGAAGTTGTTTTAGCTTCTACGATCTGTATAGCAATTGAAAAAATGCTTAGCATAAACAATCATGGAAAACATCACTCGACATAAGCTAAAGCACGTCCTAAGTGGTAGCGGTCGAACGGCTGAAATTCATTCAATATTTTGAATTTCAGTTTGAAATATAGTTTGAACATTTTCAAGCCTTTTCGCATTTTTTTCTAATCAATCAATCAATCAATCAAAACTGTGCTTTATTGTCCAAGAATTAGTTCTTACTGACAAAGCGATGAGTACAAAAACTTGTGGTATAATCCATATTCTCATATATATAAACGAAATGTTAATATGTACAGGTTAATATATAAGTATACAATTCAAAGTATAAAATGTAATTAATGAATTGAAATAATAATTGTAAAATAATTATTAATAAAATAAAGGTTAGAAAAATGGAAAACAATGAGTTCAGTTCATTACAAATAAGTAATATTGCTAAAACACATACAAAATGTAAAAACTTACTCAAAATTGATAAATAATATCACTATAGGACTGTTCTATTGAGGTCAGAAATTTTCATTATAGTGTTACGATATATATTTGGGTTCGTCGATCAAAACATCAAACAACACTAAACTTCATTTATTAAAACTCTCTATCACAATACAATACAACACAATCACTTAAATCGCTCCGATAACTTTCCAATGCTCGGTACTAAACTCTCTGTACTAAAAATTCCCTGTTATCCAAATTCTACACGTCGACTACTTGCACTTAGCAATAACAAAACTCGCTCCACTGAATACAAACTTCCGAATAACTAACTCTCTGACTAACTAACTCTGCCCGCGGCGAAGTCTGTCCCGTATATATACACCTGCGTATCTATCGAGAGTCATCGAGAGAAGCCCCTATGACGTGTATCGAATTCTCCAGGCGGCAATCAACGGGTTCCAGGAAAATGACGTTCGCTACGACGCGATCCCTCGCCTTGCGTTTACGATTTCGTCGGGGCCGGCGCTAGGACGTAACGTTATCCCCCTCTCAATTTTGATCGTCCCGATCAAATAACATCTTGTTATGCCCATTGTAACATTTTAGTATCTTTAGGTGTACGACTTTCCTTTTTGTTCTAGGCTTACGTTGAACACTGTACACCACATTATTCATCCTACGACGGGGGTTATACAGCCACACTCGATCTTCTTCTTGAAATCCGCCAGTATTTGCCTTCCGATAGTGCCGCGCCTTCCTCCTGTCAATGCGCTCTAGCATCTCTTGTCGTTTAGGGAATGGAACTCTTCTTGATGGTTGTTGAATCAAGTGGCACTGTTGACTTCTTGTTTGACCAAGTCAGCCCTTCCAGTTGTTTTCATCTCGGAGATGTCACTTGTACCTACATCGCGACACCTGGCGGCTCTCACAAGGATGGCTTTTTCTGTCTTCACCCGGACTCGTCCGAAATCCGATGGCTGGACGCTGCATTCAGGGACATTATTTTCTGTGACACGAGCTACTTCCTTCGATAGTGCAAGTATTCTCGCAGTTTTCAATAACAACAGTTTCACAGGCATTGCCCTTTCTGCTGGAGTTGTAAGGACAAATTCTTCTCCTTCGAACCTTATAATCTTTTGTTCATTGTCGAATGAAATTTCATAATCACTGATCAAGTCCATTCAGAGTATGAATTCATCTTCTATATCTGCGACATAGACTGTACCTGTGATAGTGAGTCGCCCAAAGAATCAACGTAATTTCAGCCTCTCCTCGAATAGGTGCGTTTTCACCAGTGACTGTCCGAAGCACGACGTTAGATGAAATAAGCTTCACGTTTCCAGGCGGAAGGATGTCGGTGTGTACCAAGGAAACTGCAGCACCGGTGTCTATGGTGCACATCACATCCATTTTATTCAATTTCCCTGGAATGGTGAGGCTCTCAGATGTTCTTTTTAGCCTGTTAACACAGATGACCCTCGGTGACCTTGACCTCGCAGGTGATTGCGAACTTGTCGGCGTCCTGGCAGGTGAGTTGGATTTTGGTGGCATTCTCACCTTGCAATCTTTCATGAAATGCCCAACATTTACTCTGTGTCATTCTCTTCCAGCAGTCTTTTATAAAATGCCCCGGCCTTCTACAGCTATAGCAGATCCTCTGCGACATTTTCACCCAACAGTCTTTTATAAGATGTCCTGGTTTTCCACATCGGTAGCATGTTCTCTTCTTCTGGGTGCTGATGCCACTTATCATTGATTTTTTTGGATATAAACAGCGGTCTACGGTGGTCTCTTGCTTTGGCCCTGCATAAGTACCTTATGGTCCTTTTTTGTTGGACAAAAACAGACTGTAATAAATTCTGACTACAGAAACCCCAGAAAGCTATTCCATACCTAATATGAGATTCAATGAGGAAAAAATAGGTGTTTCTAGCGATTACTGCATCAAGTTCGTTTGACACCACTCAGCAGCAGCCTGATGCTAATCTTTTTTTTAGTGACATAATATGGTCTTCGAATTTAAGTTTATTATCAATGTGTAAACGATTAATTTATGACAACAAAAAATCATGCTATCACGCTATCACGTTACCTCGTCGTTCTTGAACGCCTGCTTGACGTGCGTCAGTTTCAAGAACCTGGCTATCGGAAGGACGTTACTGCCGGTGTACATCATGATGAAGTAGAACACCCCAGTCGTGTGCAGTTTCGATATTTCCGGGTTGTCCCGCATCACCTCGCACAGCAGCGTCGACACTTTTTCGACGAGGATGGGATCGAAGGTCAGGAGCAGTTGGACGACGTTCGCGAGGACCGTGTGCTCGGAGAGGAGACGTTTCACCTTCGGGAGGGGTCTCACGACGGCGTCGTCGGCGTCCCGACTCGGGTAGTACTGACACATCCTGAAAATGGCGAGAGACGAATGAACAGGGTTGTCAGATTCGCCGAGAGCTATGGAGCCTCGCTGAATGGTAATGGTTCCGACTTCCATTGTCTATATTATCAACTATTGAAACCTGTTGGTAAGAACGAAAGGATAAAAATACAAATCAAGAGAGAAAATCAAATCCCCAACGAAAGCTTGAAATAGATTTTTTTCTCAATAAAGAAATTAAGGATTGATTGATCGAAGAAAATGATGTTCTTACAAAAAAATCGAGATATCAAATATGGAATATTAGTAGAAAAAAAAAAAAAAATTTGAATAAAGAAAAAGAAATAATATTGTGACAAGAAAATTGAGGTATCGAATGTGAAATATTAGCCAAAAAATGTAAAATAAATGAAATATTATGAATAAATGTTGAAACCAAGTTTCAAGTTGAGTGTCATCAGCCGAAGACGATTGCGGATACCAGCAATCGAAACGTCGTGAGTACCTACACTCAATTTGAAACTTGGTTTCAACATTTATTCATAATATTTCATTTATTTTACATTTTTTGACCAGTATTTCCCATTCGATACCTCAATTTTCTTGTCACAACATTATTCCATTTATTTCTCTATTTAATTTTTTTTTTGATTGATATTCCATATTCGATAACTGGATTTTTTTGTAACATTATTTTCTTTGTTCAATCCTCAATTTTATTATTGACCAAAAAATCTACAACTTTTCGTTTGGAATTCAATTTTCTCACTTGATTTGTATTTTTATCATTCAGTTCTTAGGAACAGGTTTGAATAAAGTTAATAATATAGGACGTTACAGCAGCCTATTCTACAAATTTTGTAGCTGGCTACAAATTGTTTTTTCTGTCAATAATAATGAGTATATTTTCCATTAGACATATATATCAGAATGGTAAAATACTAAGAGGAGTCAATACAGTTCTCAAAATACAAATCCAATATTTACAGAACTATATTCACGAAAACCAGGGTTTTAGTGGCCATTTTCAATATTGTTTACTCATACATTTATAATCAACAATCACTACCACATGATACATACATGATTTCTTCTATTAACACGAGTATCACATGAAAATATATTTTATAAGCTGTCCTCTTATACAGGGGTGCGTAAAAGTCCGGAATAAAATTAATATCTGTTTAACCAGTAACTTAGGAAAAAATCGCTGAAACACGACAATTTATTTCGAAGTATACGCATTTTTTGGCAATAAAATGAAATATTTTTTTTCAATCCCTTAGCTGCAACCCTCCCTAACTTTTTTTTTCAAATGCAAACCTATGTCGTGTATGGGCTCATTGAAAAGTTCGTATAAAATGGAATCTGACCATACCTTTTTTTTTTACCCACGAAATGACAAATGGAATTTATTTTTTCACAAAAAACTCACACATAAAATTAGTTCCATCCCAAGCAATTGTTGACCAGTTTACTTCAAAAAGTTGTTGCATTTCTTGTACCAAATTTAATGCCCTGATAAGAAATACAGTAGAGGGTGGCGGCCAATATCAGCATCTCAGCATCTGTTACGTTAATTCACCCGTAGAAAGCACTAAGTAGGTATTTCTAACTTTTGAGAGTTTTTTCTCATTTCGTGGTAACCACATGGGTAAAAGAAGAAATAGTCCAGTCTATGACCATTTTCCCGCGTATTTATCCCATACAGCACCGATTCGCATGAAAATTTGGATTCAGGATCTACATACACTCTTTTTCAAAATCTACCCTGTGCCGAGGGTTGCTTTCTCCCTGGGGGTAGATGCCACCCCTTCTTGGGGGTGAAAAAATTTTTATTGGAAATAAGTGCGGAAATCAATAGATTGACTAATGGTCGGTTCATACACCACGCTTCTACTTTTACTTTATCTTTTTCTTTTACTTTAACCTCAAAAATGGAATTGGACCGTTCATACACCAGTGTTAAAGTAAACAGGACGCATGCGCAGTGATCAAAAACAAACGAAGAAGAAGAAGTAATCGTGGGTTACGTCATTGTTTTGATTTGCAATTTGCTATTTTGTTCATATCTGAATTCACAGAACACCCATTTTATATCATTTCTGTAAAATATTCAGAAGAAAAACAGGGCTACTTTTCCTTATAATGTTGGTGGCACTGCTTGCTGTGATGACTTCGCATGCACGCTTGCGCAGTCCCTAAAATTATCCATTCTGAAGTAAAAGTTCTCATCCTTAAACTAAAAGTAAAAGTGCCGTGTATGAACGCCTCGATTGATTTACATTGTGACAACTTTCTTAGAGTAAAAGTAAAAGATAAAGTAAAAGTAAAAGTGTGGTGTATGAACCGACCATAATTCTATGCACTTTTTGTTCAATGAAGTTTTTTCTGAAAAGCAATACTTTTCGACTTATTCGCGAGTGAAATTGGCGGTTTTCAGTGAAAAAAGCATGTTTTCAGATCCTTTTTCGCGAATAACTGGAAAATAATGCATCTAATAGAAAAACCTGCAGAGAGCAAAATCATAGCTTTTGAAAAAACAAAGGCGATTGTTTATTTGTGATGTGTGGTCTCGGTAGTGTAGTGGTTAGCATATCTGCCTATCAAGCGGAAGGCCGGGGTTCGAATCCTCGCCGGTCCACCGTGCTGGGTAATCGCACGTTAAAAGGTAAGGCCTCGTTGATCCATTGCTCGCACAAGTTTCGACTTCTGAGGGTTGACGTTCGTCAGCTGGTTAACGGAAACGAACAATTTTAGAACAATTTTAGAACAATTTTTTCAGATGTATGCAAACCCACTACAAACTGAATAATTGCTTGTTGAAAGTTGATTGGTATTTTCAAACGCCAAAATGGAAAGTTTCTACGTACAATAACCAAAAACCAATGCATTTTTCGGATAAAACTAGTAGGACCTTTTCTGAAGTCCTTCAAAAATCCTTCATTTTTGTTATTTATAAAAGTTTCTAGCATTCAAACTGACCGAGGTATGAAGGAAATAATGTTGAATCCTATTTTTTCCATGAAAAAAATTGTGAATATTTCATCCTCAAAGGGGGGAGGCCCTTTGGAAAAAATCTTTGCCTAGTGGAACTATATGTATATATTCATATATAATATACATATAGTTCCACTAGGCATAAAATATAGTTACTATGTGTATTCCCCAATATACTAATGTACATACTCTAATTTCTACAAAAATTGTTTTTGGTTTTTTCTCATAACTCGCTTAGTCTTCAAGCAATCAAATCCACCAAAAAAGTATTTTGTAGCTTTTTTCAGGAGCTATAAGCTCATTCACATTATTTCTCGTTCCAGATGATATTTTTGAAAAGGTTCATGCTGAAAGGGCTCCAAAAAGGTACTTTGCGCGAACCCTCACAATATTTAACTGGCCATATCTTACTCTATTTTCATCCTGCAGAAAAAAACTGAACACCGAAATTTCCAGAAAAGAATAGTCTTCAATTTTGTACTCTGAAAAATTTTGCATGTGATCAATACTTTTCAAGTTATTTCGAAGAAATGGTGATTTTTTGCTTAATCACGTATATGATTTTTTTCTCTTCAATCTCAATTTTTTCCGAAACTACGTACTTTCAATCAATGAAAAACTTAGAATTCATTATAAGAACATGAATGAAGTGAATTATGGAGTAACAACGATTTTTTTCAAAGGGGGGAGAAGAGAGGATGAGTTATTCACAATTTTTTTTCAACGAAAGAATAGGATTCAACATTATTTCCTTCATACCTCGGTCAGTTTTGATGCTAGAAACTTTTATAAATAACAAAAATGAAGTATTTTTGAAGGACTTCAGAAAAGGTTGAATTAGTTTTTTCCGAAAAATGCATTGGTTTTTGGTTATTGTACGTAGAAACTTTCCATTTTGGCGTTTGAAAATACCAATCAACTTTCAACAAGCAATTATTCAGTTTGTAGTGGGTTTGCATACATCACAAATGTTCGACAAATTTTCGATTAGATGCATTATTTTCCAGTTATTCGCGAAAAAGGATCTGAAAACGTGTTTTTTTTTTACTGAAAACCGACAATTTCACTGGCGAATAAGTCGAAAAGTATTGCTTTTCAGAAAAAACTTCATTGAACAAAAAGTGCTTAGAATCAGTCAATCTATTGATTTCCGCACTTATTTCCAATAAAAAAAATTTCACCCCCAAGAAGGGGTGGCATCCACCCCCAGGGAGAAAGCAACCCTCGGCATGGGGTAGATTTTGGAATAGAGGGTAAGTAGAACCTATATCCAAATTTTCATACGAATCGGTGCTGTATGGGATAAATACACAGTTTACACTTTTTTCACCGTCATAGACTGGAGTAAAAGGGTATTGTCAGATTCCACTTTTTACGAGCTTTTCAGTGAGTTCATACACGACATAGGTTTACATTTGAAAAAAAAAAGTTTCATTTTATTGCCAAAAAAATGCGTACACTTTGAAATCAGTTGACGTGTTACATCGATTTTTTCCTAAGTAACTAGTTAAACAGAATTTAATTTAATTCCGGACTTTTGCGCACCCCTGTATATGACGGTCTGTGATTGACACTAAGCTGAAGTCTTTGTAACAATAATCGATAAGAATGAAATCTCAGGTGTAGAAGTGAAAACTTTTTATTATTTATTTATTTATTATGACCAACACATATTTTCATTCATCAGTTTTCAAGAAAAACGTTGAACTTTCCACGGCACAATTATAATTAATTTTTGGTTGAAACACTACTCCTTGAAAATATAAAGTTCATTTTCAAAAAAAGTTGAAAAGTGTAGAAAAGTTATTCTGTTCGAGCATTTTGGTTGAAAGAGACACTGTAATGGTAAGAATAAAACTACATATTTCGTGAATTGTACGCACCTGATAAGTATGTTAAGAATGTAAGTGGCAAGTTCACTTTCGTTGAGTACAGGAGTCCCTTTGGCCAAAAGACACCATTTCAACTGGGGAAGTTGGGAAAGAGGGCGCCACCCTGTAACTGCCATCGCCCAACATTTTGTCTTGTGATTTATCTGGCCTTTCTCGAAGAGTTTTCTCAACTGAAATGAAAAAATATCACTTCACTCAAATTGTCTTATTTTTTTTAATAATGAGCAGAGCAAGGTACATGTTTGAACTGAACTGATAAGAACAACTAAAGCCAGTAACCTCACTGAATGTAACCGGTCCCTCTCTTCCCTTTTCCGTGTTATAATACCATTCTTTTTCCTCTGCCAATTTCATGTCTGCCCCAGCTTCGATAACGTTGGTTTGTGTTGGTATCACAGCCCTGGAGGTATGCAGGTGGGCTAATGTCATCAAATCTACCAGAATTTGAACCCCTCCAACTTCCAACACTTCCCTGACGTTCCTATGGTGCAGGATCAATTTTTCAATGAACATTACGAGCCTGTCACGCTCTTGTTTATCTATGCACTGAAAAAACAAAACGAACAGATTTTTTTCAGTCGTCTACTCTAAATATTTTTTCTTACCCTTTCCAACATGCCAATAATATATTTAGTGTCACTAAATGGTCCTATATCCTCGTAATATCTTCCATAAACTATTGACATGGCTTGGAGACACATACATTTCATTTCAACTTTGGTAGTTAATAGAAATCTATGGTACAGGTCATTGAAAAATTCGTACCTGAAAACAGAAAAACAATTTGTTTTTTCTCAATATACTCATATATTCTTTTCTCGTGGTCTGCAGAGTAGATGTATGATGTCTCTTTTGTGAATAATATATATTGTGAGTAGTATGATAGAATTCTATTTCGTTAGGCTATTCAGAAATATAAGTTCCCGAATGAAAAAATGATGAGAAAGTCTCAGATTGAAAAAAAATGTAACCGATGAACTTGTCAATTATCAACAGAAAAAAAAAAGAAGATAATTTAGTTGCACTGCTTTTACTTAGGTGGAATTGTGAATGATTTGCCAAAGAGTGCAGGAAAATAGTCGTAACAACTAACAATTTTGTCACTAACATAATTAAGATTTAATCAATGTGGTGTGGAGTGATCATAACTTGTTACTTATGCCATATTTTTTCCATTGTCACCTTTATTTCTTTTCACGTTTTTGGGACCATGGGAAGTGCGTTAGAGGTACTAAAATCGATTGCAGCAAGTTTTGGGGCCACATATCAATCATACCCTTTCGTGGTCGATTCATGCCCAAATACTGAGAAAAAGTATATCTCCAGTAATCGGTATTCTATCCAAGGTTGTTGGAATGGGTGTCATAAAGTATAGGGAAGCTAAGCGCAATAAGCCCTAGAGGCTGAAGTGCTTTCCGGACACCTGGGAGTAAAGGACAGGTCAGACGGTATTCTATATAGGATAAGAAGTATTTCAAAATAATCTAGTTTAGCTTCATATACTTCAAAATTACAGTAGAGATAGATACTTTATTGGTATTTTACAAGATGTGTTTACACAAGTCAGGTACAGGCTAGCATATCGACTAGAATTTTAAACAATTTAAAATACACCAATACATAAACATCAATAAAAATTCAGACTCAAAATTCCATGACACGACCCTCAAGCCCGAAAAACTTGCGATGTATCAATAAAAATTAGTTAACAAGATAAGAAATATCATCAAAATTGTTAAAATAGTCATCGTTGGAATAAAAACATTTTGTAATTAGGTACTTATTCATATTTTTTTTAAAACATGGTAGGCTGAGATCATTAATGAAGCTTGGCAATCTACTGAACATTTTCGTGGCAAGATACTGCACACCTGTTTGTGTCTTATTTAGTCACGACAATCAACACAGATTGAGTTCCTCTGTCTAGTGTCACAACTATGCAGATCACCGTGCGTCGTAAAAGATGATTTATGTGTGTGAGCAAATATTAGGCATTGGTATATGCATAAAGAAGGCAAAGTCAGTATCTGAAGGACTATAAAAGCAAGTTTGCAGTCATCTCAATAATTGAGACCTTCAATAATTCTTACTGCTTTTCTCTGTAAACCAAATATTCTGATAGCTGAAGGTGCATGACCCCAAGATATAAGGTCAAACCCATTTCGCGACTGAATGAAAGAATGATAAGCTGTGATAAGAACCTTTTTGGTTACCATACTGGTTAGACTTAATAAAAATATTGAAGATGTAATTTTTATTGACAAAATATTTCTATAAATATGCCAAGTCAGCTTGGAATCAAGGTTCAGACCAAAAAATCTCACTGAAGAATCTTCATCGATGTTCGACTGTTCATTTAGAAGAGTAAAAAACATCGTTTTTGTTGACAAAATTGTTAAGGCTTTCGCGGCCGAGGTTATTAGTATGACTACTTTTCTTCGGGCTTGAAGGCCGTCGTTCTTTGGAATTTCTTCCTAACGTTTCGCTAGCGCGAGTGGCCAGCTTCTTCAGAGGCTTACTCATTTCCGATGACTAAACGTTTCGATTTCTTAGGGCGTATTTATATTGATAGGGATACTTCTGTTGGGTACGGGGAATAATCATCATTACTAGTTGCCGCACTACCTGCCGTGACGACGAACCGGACGGAAGTACCAATAACACCCTCACAATACGACTGGCAATTTGCTAGCACTATAATTGATGAGGACAAGATAAGGTGGGCCATATCGGGTTTTCCCCCCTTCAAAGCACCAGGACCTGACGGTATAAGACCAGCCCTACTACAATGGGGACTGGATATTCTCATGCCGCACCTGGTCGGAATATTCAGAGCCTCATTAGCTCTGAGGTATGTTCCCAGTAAGTGGAGAGAAGTACGAGTGGTGTTTATACCCAAACCAGGAAGGATGGACTACACCTTACCAGAAGCATTCCGACCAATTAGTCTCACATCGTTCTTTTTGAAAATAATGGAGAGGCTGTGCGAGCGGAATATAAGAGATGAAGTCTTAGTTCACAATCCACTTCATCCATATCAGCATGCATATACTCCGGGAAGGTCCACTGAATCGGCCCTTCACCAAGTGGTTGGCAGAATTGAGAGATCATTGGATAATAAAGAATCCACCCTGGGTATATTTATAGATATCGAAGGAGCGTTCGATAAAACGACCTTCCCAACAATCACCCAGCAACTTAACTCCAGGAATATACCCCTGGTAGTAGGAGAGTGGATACTCAAGATGCTCTCTAGTAGAGCAATAAGTATAAATGTAGAAGACATTACTGTGAGAGGACTGGTCATGAGGGGATGTCCGCAGGGAGGGGTCTTATCACCCCTTCTTTGGAACATAGTCCTGGATACCCTGATAAATCACCTCAACAGTAATGGTTTCTACACAATTGCATATGACGATGACATAGTTATTCTGCAGACCGGCAAATTTGTGAACACACTGTGCGATAGAGCGCAGGATGGTCTCAAATTAATAGAAACATGGTGTAAAGAACACTCACTGTTGATCAATCCCAAGAAGACGGAGATGGTCCTTTTCACTAGGAAAAGAAGCTTATCGGGCTTGAAACCCCCCGAAATCTTCAAAAGCAAACTAAACTTCTCTGAAGAGGTGATATACCTCGGTATTACCCTCGACAGGAAGTTAACATGGAACTCGCACATTCAGAGCAGAGCAAAAAGAGCATATGTGGCCTATGAGCAGTGTCGGAGGACAGTGGGACGCACATGGGGCCTCTCGCCCCGTGTAGTCACCTGAATCTACACTGCAATAATAAGACCTATGCTAACGTACGGAGCCATTGCATGGGGACCGAAAACTCTACAAGCAACGGCCATCCAAAAACTATACCAAATACAGCGAATGGCTTGTCTGAACATCACAGGAGCCATGAGAACAACACCAACCGCAGCAATGGAATTAGTTACTGGTCTGACACCTCTGGACCTGCACGTCAAGGAGGTTGCGCTAATGGCCATG
Organism: Zygogramma bicolorata; assembly: GCA_032362365.1. Taxonomy (NCBI): domain Eukaryota; kingdom Metazoa; phylum Arthropoda; class Insecta; order Coleoptera; family Chrysomelidae; genus Zygogramma; species Zygogramma bicolorata. The sequence continues at coordinate 713,548 of JAVJAQ010000699.1, forward strand.
CTACGATTGCGCACGGCTGGTGTAAACCCCGAGGTAGGAATGGGTCAACTGAGGCGGGGCCTGTGGAGGGAGGCACTCACTGCGGTGCCGCTGCTACAGGCAGCCAGTGACGCAATTGAACCCAGGTTTGTGTTTAATAAACCCTACAAAATACAAATAAAACAGAACACTGAGGCGGATGCTGCAAATGCAATACGCATATACACAGACGGCTCAAAAACCAAAGAAGGATCAGGATGTGGAGTTTACTCTAGATCACTTAGCCTAAGGATTAAGTGGGGAATGGGAAAAAATACCAGCGTGGTTCAAACAGAACTGGCTGGTATCTCAATCGCCACAAAAGAGCTAACCAGAAAAGGAATTTCTGGCAAAGACATAATAATCTACACTGACAGTAGACAAGCCCTACTAACCTTGAATAGACAACGTATTATCTCAGGGTTAGCACTAGAGTGCCACCAAGATTTAGCTAACGCCTCGGTAGATAATAATATCGTACTAAGGTGGGTGAAAGGGCACGACAGGAGCAAAGGTAACCGCATTGCTGACTCTTTGGCCAGGATGGCGGCTGGAATGAACATTTTGGGACCAGGTGACACCCATGGCTTGACGACTTCGACAATTGCGGAACTAGCCAAACCTTACACCCATACTCAAACCCTCAAAAGATGGGATGAAACCAAAGGATGCAGTTTTGCCAGGATCACCCTGGGCGACCCTGAGAAGCTGGATCCAAATAAATATTTGGCGATGACCAGGAAGAACCTACGTTTAACAGTGGGATTTCTGACTGGACACTGTCAACTAAGGAAACACCTCCATATTATGGGGCTAGTGGACACACCTCTATGCAGGATGTGTGAACAGGAAGATGAAACTGTCAGGCATGTCTTATGCGAATGTCTGGAGCTATCGTCGATAAGAGAGTGTGTGTTCGGTGAGTCTTGGCCTACACCTGCCGATATTAAGGAGATGTCCCCTGGTGACCTGTCCTCCTTCCTGGATAAGGCAGGATGGACAATGTCCTAGGAGGGCGACTCCTTGGGAGGATGTACAATGGGCCATATTGTGGCCTAAGTGCTGTGGGTCTATACTCACCCTCCCTACTCTACAGATACCTGCCGTGATTTCATTAGTTACTCTTGATTTCCTCAGAATGGGATTCCAAATTCTGTTTAGACTCAACGCTTCTTCTTTTCTGTTGAAATTGCCCGTATGTTTTTGGATCTCTATCGCCTCCCGTACCAGTCGGCTATGGTAACCTGGTTGGGGGAAATCAGTTTTGCATTTTCGAACAGAATCCTGTGGTCCCCCTTACTCAGTGCGTGTTCCGCCACCGCCGATTTGTCAGTTTGCCCTAGCCTGCAGTTCCCATCATGCTCTTTGAACCTTGTTCTCATGGATCTTTTCGTGGTACCGATGTATACCTTCCCGCAGGTGCATGGTATGCGATAAACCCCTGCTGCTGACAGTGGGTCTCTTTTGTCTTTAGCCGACCTAAGGCTTTGTTGGATCTTCTTGGTCGGCTTGAAAACCGTTTTTATGTTATATTTTCCCAAGAGTCACTGACAGAATTGAGAAATAGAATAAACTATTAACTTACTTCCAAAGCTTGTCATGACACTTCCCCCTCTACCAACATTCGAACGCTTCGATTCCCAATTTTTCCAATTACGAAAAAACCCTTGTCTTGAGAATTTTGATGTTATTATCTAACGGCACCGTTTCTTTTGTATGTATTTCATTTGTAATTTGTTAATACTTTCCTATATGTATATCCCTTCACAAGCATTAGCTTCTTAGGATCAGTTACTCAAAAAACAACTGTTATATTCGATTATATCCAAACATTCTGTATGAAATGAAATATCTTTTGTTAAAAAAAAGTAGGTGAATAAATGTTGTTGACAAGTTGACATAATTCTGAATTCTATAAGAAAAGTGTATTAAAAATTATGTCAACAACGTTTCTTTATATTTCTTTAAAACGAAAGATATAGTTATCTCACACAGAATGTTTGAATGTAACAATTATTAAAAGAATGACAATTTTTTTTAACTTTCTGACAGGTGTTGCGGTATTTGGTGAAATCTCCATAAGGCACAATGCATAAAAGTCCCCCAAAGGTTTCAAAAATAGATAGCGCTGTCGTCGCGCACGGTCCTTAAAGTAAAATAAGATTTACCATTTAATACATATATATTATGATGTGAAGAACCTTCACATTAGTTGACAAATGGAAAGCCTATTTATATAAAAACTTATTTAACCTATTCATTCATAGTTTTCCTGATATATCATCCAAAATCAACCGAAAAATTGTAAATATAGCAGAATTAGTAATTTCTACCCGAAATAGATTGAAATTTCGAACCTTTTTTCAATTATAATCAATGAAAGCATTATCACGAGTTCCGAGGTACCCAAGATTTTTAATAACTACATATGAACAAAATACATTTTATGAAATGAAAATTAATTAATATGTTTATGTCACAAAGAATTTCCCATTATATTTTTTAGTCAAATATCGATGGAATCGTGATTTAAAAATTTATTCTGTATATATATATATATATATATATATATATATATATATATATATATATATATATATATATATATATATATATATAATCTTCATTTATCCCAAGAAAAACATTAATGTTTATAACAAGGACATACTAAAATAAATAATGTAATACAACATAAAAAGAAAACAGATAGATCACTTCAAATAGTTGTAAAGATTAATCAATACTGACAAAAGAAATGTTTTCCAGAAGCTTTAGAGTGTAGAAAATGAAAAAAAAAACAGACATCAAATATCATTTTTTTCAGTTAAGAAAAAATCTTTGAGGTATCTTTTGAATTTAACAGCATCTTTAACTTCTTTCAAATAAGGAGGTAAATTGTTGTAAATTTTAACACCATTATGAAGAAGGGATTTCTTTGCAAATTCTGTTTTGACTCTGATCAAAATGAGCTCATTAGTTTGTCTAGTAGCATAGTTATGAATATCAGAATTAACTGTAAATTTCAGAATAGAGTGTTTGATATTTTTTAAGGCAAAATGAACAAATAAGCATATTTTCATCCTGAATATTTGATCCAAATTCAATAACTTCCTTGGTTTGTATAAATTCACTGTAGGCTCCGGGACATCTAATTTGAAAATACATTTTACTATTTTATTTTGTAAGGTTTTCAAGGGCCTCAATATTGATTTGTTTGCTATTCCCCAAGCTGAAATTAAATATTGCAGTTTTGAATGTATCAATCCGAAATAAATCTGTTTCAAATGTTTCAGTGCTAAATAGTTTCTAATTGGATACAATACACCAATTAGCGGTGAAAGTTGAAAGCTCAAACCTTGAGTCCCTGTTCAATCTTTACTTTCAAATTAGCACTTGATATCCGTACAATTTAAATTATTATGCATTGAGACGCTTTCTGCGCTTTCCTTAGTTTTCCTTCTTGGGCTCATCTTTCTCTCCAGCTGACTACTTGTGAACAATGAATGTGGTCCCCATTAGACCCAAACTTCGTGTTCACCTACGGTTTGCCGCTGGTTGAGTTTGACGTTGTCCTGAAGACGTACTGAGGGCACAAACATTTCTCTAATGTTTCTGATTGCACCTCACAGGCCTTATCTATAGTTAACTTCAGAACGTACCTCGGACTATTCCACTCAGGTCACTCTTCTGTCGGAGCTCTGTCAGTGACCATAAGTTGGGTTCTCACTAGACTCAAACGGCTGGTACACTTTTCAGCGTTCTTATAGTGGAGTTTCTGTTGGGAGGTAGACCGAGAACGTACCTTCCCTATTTCAAATAATCTCAATTGAACAATTCTTTGCTCACCTTGGAAAGTTTTGATGTACTATGTACTGTAGTCACTAATATGTCATTTGTCACAAAGTTTATGTTCTAGAATCATTTAAGACCTTAAGTCAACGTCAAATTTCACTTCCTGTCACCCCTCTTGCTTAGCATGCAGCACGTTGGGAATCAAATAAATTTTTAATCATTTTACAATGTTTTAACAAGAAAAAAATTTTAATTGTCAACCCAAAAGGGCACTGACTTTAACCGTGATGTTTATTCAATTTAATGTCTCACGACTATTTGTGATTGTGAAGATCTTCCTGTAAATACCTAGTCGAGTAAGTAATTCATTTCCAACCTCAAACCAATTTTCCAATTTTTGACTATTACTTACTTGCAGGTATAGCACTGAAGATGGCTTAATAGCCGAAAGCGCTCTGCGATATTTAAATAAATTTATTTACACGAAATACGACTTTCCCTGATTTATCAGTCACGTGTATGCAGCACCAACAAATCTCACCGATTTCTCAAATGACCAATATGAGTTGACCATGAAAGTGTAGAATCTAAATGTAAACCTAAAAATTTCATAGAATTTGTATAATTTATCTCATATTTTTTGAACTTGATTCTTGATAATCTATTATCGATTATTATAGATCTTTTTGAAACAAACATGACGGAAGATTTCTGAATATTCAACGTTAATTTACGTCTAGCCAACCATGGGTCAATAATTTGAAGATCACTTTCAATTTTTGACTTGATATAATTAATGTTTTCATAAATATATACAATTGTCGTATCATCTGCAAATAATTTATTTGGCCACATAGATCTAGTTTGGATATTGACAATCTCCTATATATACAAACTGTTTTCTCTTATCTAAATAACTTGTGAACCATCCATGAATATTACCTCTCAAACCCGTTTTGAACATTATATTGAGAAGAATTGAATGATCAACCGTATCAAAAGCTTTACACAAATCCAGAGACGAATCTTTCAATCGTACTCACGATTTACGGATTGGTGAATCATCATCATTGATCTCCAAGAGCAACCTCAAGTAGTAATCGCCGATCTTCACCTCGTCAGCGAGACAGGCATAGCTCACTTCGAACTCCTGATGATTCCACGCTACAAGAGCCAGACCAGCTAACTCTCGATCAGACGTGAAGTTCCTCACTTCAGCTTCCAAGGCACTCCTAAGTTCTTCCCTAGTCTGAAACAAAACAGTGAGTATCATTCAAAAACAACTTTCTCGTTTCGAATACCTTGTGATTCCATATCAGGTTGGGGAGAGCGTGATCCTGGTTGAAGTTCCAATAGAAAAGAGGCCAATTCGATTCGGCTTTTTTCCTTTCTCTTCTTCTTCTCAAAACGATCGGCCTCTCTTTGATTTTCTCCTCTCTTTTCAAAGTGATGCCGACCCTCGTACCCCAATGTTGCAGAGCCAGATTCGTATAGTGCTCCACTCTTTTCTCGACATTTTTAAACTGCCTCTCGATGGCGATCCAGTTTTGATTCTTTCTCGATCTATTCGCGTGGTCTTGAGCTAATTTCAAGTTATCTCTGTTGTTGAGCATTTCTTGCTCTAGCGCTTCTTTCGGTATCTGGTCTTTCGAGTCCAAGAAAATAATCAAACCTGTAGGCTGAAAAGGGTAATTGGCAAAAAGTACTCTAGAAACCGATCACATGTTTTTACCATGATTCTCTTGAGGAGACCCATCGCAGTGGGGTTCCCCGTTACCCAGAGACCGATCAAGTGACGGGACAGTTGTCTGTGGGTCAGCAGTCGACCGTCTGTGCCTTGGGTGTAGAGAGAAGCTAAGAGATGGCGGGGCAGAGCTCCTTCGGCCAAAGCTAGATTTTGCATTTTTTCTGCTACGTCTGATTCACCTTCTTCTATGATGGAACGCATAACGAGACCCGCTCCTTTCACAATGGCCAACGACGGATGCTGAAGAGTATCAGAGATCAGCAAATGAGATTACATAGAAGACAGATGAAAGATAAGCTAAATCCTTTATACTATTCAGTGATATGTCGTTTGATCGCAGGAGGTTATTCCAGCAACAAATGGAAACTGTTTTCTAAGAATAATACAAATAAACTCAATAACACGCAATTATTTGTAAATTAAAATTTAATATAAACAAATTCAAAACTAAATTATTTTTTACGTGGTATAAAATTCAATATTTATACCTATGATACCAGATATAAAAATAATATATACCAGAAAGATAACGTGAATAAATCAAAGTTATTAATATTTGTTAATAGTAGGTTTTTGACTAACAAGTTAAGGTAGATTCATGCAACGATCATTATAATTACATTTACATTACACTATCATTACATTTTCACTAAGAAAATGTTGCCGTTCATGCAACACTCATTACATTATGAAACTGTTGTTGAAATCTTTATGATTTTCATTTTGAGGATGTTCATATTGACGGACTAATTCTATTAAAGCACCTTGATCCGTTATATTGCTGAATACTAATAATTCAAACACAAAAATAAACATAACATAACCTAAAACCGTCAAATGACACGTCACTGCACATGCGCAATTGTTGTTTTCACTAAGATTCGTAATGTAATGAAAATAAAGTTAAAAGTTGCCAACTTCTTAGTGCGACTAATGTAAATGTAATTTACTAATGTGTTGCATGAACGCTTCCACTATGAAACGGGTGATCAACTTTTCCTAATGATAATGTAATGTTAATGTAATTATAATGATTGTTGCATGAACCGGCCTTAACTTAGTGAGGTAGAAATTTATCTATATTTTGATACATGGAACTTTATACATACATGTATTTTAGCAACTACTAAATAACATTATCATTGTACTAAAAATTTACAGACAATAAACAATATCTGAACAAATCTGTATGTGTCTCTGACAAAGATTTGTTCAATTCACATAATACGTAACACAGGATAGTTTTGAGACTTTAGGTTAAGGGTGAAAATATCAGTTTGGTGTTAGGGTAATTGATCTCTAGGAAAAGTTTCAACTTTTACACCAAAAGTTCCAAAACTCATCGTTTACTCTCTCACCCTGTATTCTTATCATTTAGTTCAATTGGGTTGTTTATTTATTTTCATTTTTTCAGTTACCTGGAACAATCTGAACAGCATCCTACCCCTTTCGGAAACCATTTCCAGAAGTGTGTCAAAGTGTTTCCCATCTGTAGTTTCACTGTAAGGTACGCAAAGGGCAAACGTCAAAAAATCCAGCATGGCCGACACTACCAACGCTCCAGTTCCCTGCGCCTGAGGAAGTAATGAAAGCAATTCAATCATGCAAAATCAGTGGTTTAATTATCCACTCACTATGTGCGTAGTCCACATATTCAAAAGGCTCTCCAAGAACGGTTTCGTTTGCAAAATGGACGATTTATTGAGCTGCTCCTGCCTCAAGTCGTAGTCTTCGTGCATGGGATGCATCAAGGCACATATCACGTCTATGGCAGCTTGGGTGACGCCAAAGTCATTCCTTTTCAATGCTGTAATAACTTTGTGGCCAACCGCTTCTCTTAAACTGTTCGGGATGATAAACAGTTAGTGGCAAAACATATGCCTGGTTGATAGAATGAACCAAAGAACACAGAAATAAATTTAGAAATGAAACAGCCGCCTTCCTGCATAAAATTGGTCAACAACCATCAGAAGCGCTGACGGCGGTTATTTTGTTCCAGTTGGGAGTGAAGATAGTGGATCTCTGACTTTTTATGATTGTGTCAATTGACTTTGATGTCTATCTGACATGTAATGCGTTTATGAAATTTTTAAATAATCTGAAGCATAACTTCAAATTTATTTCAACAAAATAGTTTTCTGTGATTTACGAGTATTTTTTATAAAACAGTAGATTAGACCATGATTTTTACAGAATGCACAGAAAAGTCCTCCTTTATTCCAAGAATAACCCTGTACTTGGATCGAGTGTGTCAAACCAACATTGTATAAGAATTTCTTTGGAATCAAATTTTCAACCCATATTTCGTGCTCAAAGTACAGTTTTCTTCGGAATTTACGCTGTCACTATTGAAGGGAGACAGACTTACATAATGCTCTAATTTCTCTGAAAATTCCAGGTTAGTTAAAAAAAAAAGATGTATTCTTCTGATCTGTTTCTTGCACAGGAGATGTGTTATAATTGGTGGAGAAATAAATGTTTATTATTGGCTGGTTTATATCAAACGATCAAAGTATGAAAAATCTGTCATAAGCATAAAGTATTCTGGAGTTTCTACATCCAATTTTGTTGAATATAATTGAATATAAGTATGCTGTTGCTTATCTAAACTTGTTTCTGTAATCTGTGGACTGAACTTTTACTTCAAAAGAGCTGTCGCAATACTAATCAACGAAAGATTTTTAGTTTTCTGTATGAACGCCTCCATTGATTAGCATTGTGAGAACTCTCCTAAAATAAAATTAAAGACAAAGAAAAAGTAAAAGTTTGGTCTATGAACCAAGCATTAGAAAAAGGTCACTTTTTTACCCTGGTAACTTCGTGAAAGATGAGTATCCTACTTTACTGGCTACCAATCGTCTCAGTGCTTGGAACTGGGCCTCTAATTCTACCAAACTGACTGTTTTCTGTTCTCCCTCCTTGGAAACCAAATATTGTAATACGCCAGTGATAAGTTTTTCTTTATTTTCGGAAAATATTCCCTGAAAACAAAACATTTTTCACAATTATTTTTGAGTCTTCCTCTCAAAGTGCGATTCCTAAATCGGAAGAATAAAAGGAATTCACGTATGTCCAAGAACCATCAAGATCATGGCCGCGCAGAACGTTGCTTGATCTCAGATACTCAACAAAACTCTACTAAACCTACTACGTGGTCTTCGTCTCTCCAAACTTAATCGCTGTTCAAGTTAAAGTGCCACATTGTTCAGCATTTGTTTGATAACCCCCAATAGCAAACGTTCGCAATGAATTCTTTACATAAAAAATTGGTTTATATTGTGATGTATTATACTTATACGTATACTTACGTTCAGTATATATAGATTTGACTGATGTTAATAACATTGGACCGAGAAAAACAAGCTGTAAGATCTGTATAGATCGACCGCGACTTATATGAGGTATTAAAACAGACATAGCACTAAAAGCAGTGTTCCTCCAATAGAAATTTGAATATAAGAAAAAGCTGTGCAAAATATGAGTCAGGCTACTCTCAATGTAACAAAAAATACGATGGACTAAGACAGGGGAATCGGTTCTCGTACTCCATCATTTATTGGGTACAATAACTTCTCAAAACAAGCAGCAGAAACATGCCATTCGTTAACAAAATTATATTTTTTTTTAGTATACACGTTTTCTTGGCATTGAAGTGAGAGTAAAAAACAGAAGGAATTCTTTTTATTCTGAATATGTCTTAATCTTTTTCAGGAAATTAAAATTCAAAACCCCACTTTGATACTTCTTGATAATAATGAAGAAAAAGAACGGCACGATTGGAATTTCAAGAGAGGCGATACGTGTTAAAGGTTAAAGCGTCAAAATGATGCAAATTAGTTGAAGTCATTGGCAAATCGGCGCTGCGATCTCAGTGTGAAATATTACAATTATAATCGAAATACTTGTAAAGCACATTTCAGAACGAACAGATAAAAAACGAAAATTCTCCTGAAATCTGAGACTTCAAACTCTTCCAAACAAAATTATAAGATGTATATTCAATTTAAAGCAGCAAGAACCAACAATTAATCTTTATAAACCTAGAGGATTATTAGATATTCTTTCTCTTTTCAAATACAAACTTTTAGTATTTATTCATTTGATCAAAAATAACGTGAAAAATTCGAATTTGGAATTAACCATAAATGTCCATGACTATTCAACAAGAAAAGCAAATGACTTTTCTCTGGCTAAATTTAGAACAAATTATTTTAAAAAATCTATTATGTATGAAGGCGTCATCTTTTATAACAACTTGCCGAAAACATTGAAAAATACAAAAAATACTAATTCATTTAAGAAAAACTTGAAAAAATACTTATTATCTTGAACTTCATTCACTCTTTTCTTTATCATTTTATTATATCTCACCCATGATTATATCATGTATAAGTTTCTTTTTCTTCTTGTTTTTGTTAATGAAGCACTGAATTTAACTGCTTGAAATCAAGATGTTCCCTATTATAAATAAGGGTTATTTCTTGGGAGCAATACACGTTATACATATGAAATGCTTGCAAAGCACATTTCACAACGAACATATAAAAAACGAATATACTCCTGAAATAGTAATTATTCCAAACATAAGCAATAACTTAATAATGTCAAAAATATCAATGTGGTGGGAATATGTTGATGTTTCAGTCATAGAGGCACTGCAATTAAAATTTCAACTGCCAATACAATATGTCACAGCATATATTATTAACTGCATTTGCACAGTTTGTATCAGATTGTGAAAATGAGGTCGGTTTTCTTTTCAACATCAAATGTAAACTTTTTTTCCCTTACGTTGTTAACCGTAAGACAGATTGATTTTTTCTTAGGTCTATTGGGCAAATGAATGAGTAAAATGATTTGTCTTTCCACCATTGCATTCATATTGTGTGGAGCCACACCATAGAAGGAGTATATAATTCAGAAACCCTCTCTGCTTTCCATATCTTCACCAGTCAGAAAAATTCAATATAACAGAATTGGATGAGGGGTATGCCGATTCTCTGGAATTCAAAAACTATTGGAGATATTCCTAATAGCATAAAGGCCAGAGTGGAAGAACAGAGTTTTTTATCTTGGAAGACAAATAGGGATGCAGATATTGACAGATTTCGTTTACGTGAGAAATAAGCTTGTTATTGAATGTCATTCGTTACATACTAAAATAAGGTAAATTATTGAATCTCACAATAATACTAGTATTATTATTATTATTATAATTATAACAATTTGAAATGTAAAAAATGTTTCCTCAATACTCACTTCCTGAGATATACTGTACAATAGTCCGCTATAAGGTATATTGGCATTGAAACGTCTGACACACTGGGAAAAAGGCTTCGTGGGAGGTGGATTCATCAGTAATTTCAAATGCAAGCTTTCAGTCTCTTCCTCAACTGGCAAGTGCAGGGGCCCCAATCTGAGACCCCTCTCCATAGGAACCATAGTGACGTGGACGTCTTTGTTGCCTGCTGCTCTCACTCCATCGAGTAAGGAGGCAAGAAGGGAGTCTCTGTAAATGGTGTTATGAAGTTACTTTTTGTAATGAATATTTTTTGCCAGAGCATATCTAATTTATATTGTCATTTAGTGCCCATTCACTCAAATAATTGAGGAGATTCAAATTTAAATCAAACATTTTTACAGGGCGTATTTGACTTTTCAGTTATTCAAAAGCAGAAGTCCAAACGAAAGAAGGCCATTTGATAATTTCCAATACCTCTCCCTCTAAGAACCTAAATTCACGAAACGTCAACATATTATGTAGCATCTTAACAAGTCATTTTCTTACTATTACCTATCTACTTCACTTATCTAGATCTAATGAGTATTCATTGATATATTAATAATAAGCAGTACCAAAGTGACAAAAAAAGAGTATTCATTGCAAATTTTAAAATAATTCATTTATTTCAACCTATCTAAAAAATAACAAAATGCAAAAATAAAGAAGTGGAAATGAAACATCGGTGAAATAATTAATCAAAAAATCGTACAAAAGGAGAAAAATACATGACATGAAAATGACAATCATCCACACTCAATCTTTTTTACAAAAAAAATTAATACAACGTATCTGGTATCAAATAAATTGATTTGAATTTTGTGAGCAAATTTATTAAAATTTGCACACACCAGGTCGAGAATATGTGGAGTTATGAAAAAGAACTTTTATAGTTCAAAAATTATGTTTGTATTGTATCTCATCATGGATTCTATAAATTATACCAAGAATATCATAACATATTTTCATGCTAATTGTTGAAGAGATAACCTTTTCAGTATTAATTGCTTTCAGTGGTTGGAAAAAAATATTTTCAATCAGTTTTACATAAAAATTATTCACATTTGAAAGCACGTTAGTTCAAAATAAATCACATCAAATAATTCACTATAACAGAAATATATCTATTTAATGCGGGTTTTCACATTATAATAAATGTTTTTTTTGATTGATATATTTACAATTTACTATTACCTACCCTAATACTCATTCGTCAAAAATATATTATATTATTATATTAAATATATTATAACTGTGAAACATCAACAATCGGATAGTAATGGATATTGATATTTTGATTGAAAATGGTCCACCCTTTTGGGACAGACTATAATTTTTGTAATAAAAGTACTGTATCAAATATACTACCTGTCTGTTGTGGTGTATGTTCTACTCTGACCGCTAAGATACTCGATAGTAAACTGCTGGGGGTTCAAGTTATCTCTAACCAGGGCGAAAATATTACTCAAGGGCTGGAGGGTGCAAATACTATAAGTTTGAGGATCTCTCTCCAAAAGACAAGTCTCCGACAGACAAAGTGTTCTCCGCACTGGATCTGAATGTCTCGCCTTGTGGATTTTGTACACGGCAAATTCCGAAACTGCCGTAATGTGTTCATCATCACTGAAAACATTTGAAATTAGTATATTTCGGTGGAGGGAGTGGAAAAAACTATAATTTTACCTATATTTTCCCAACCTTTCCCTCTGAAAGTCTTCTAGAGTTATAGGAGTGCTGAGCACTTTGATGTTCACCCCCAAATTTGCTGTAGCTGATTCCAACAATTTAATTTTTATTTCTTCGTAATCTACAGCTTGAAACAAATGGAGGCGACCGAAGCCACCACAAACTATCACAAAACCACCTAAAAAACATATTAAATAAATGATCCATAGGTCTATATGCGATAAAAAAATAGTTTATTTGAAAATTTGAAGCAACAATTGAAATCACCAAATCATTGTAGGAATGCTTTTAACATCCAGCAAACTTCATAAATTTGATATTGGATGAATCTTTTTGAGTAAGTCACTTTTTGAAAAACTGAAAAATGTTTTTTTACAAAATTAGGCATCCTATAATTCACTGTTAATTTATCTATCATGAACAGAGCTCTCTGACTAGATTATCAATTTCTGAAATAATTTGTAAACCTGAAAAAAGTAATTGCTGCATCTGTTTGCAATCTTCCGCTGTATATGCACCATTAAATAAATACCAAATCTAGTGCATAACAAACATTTACAACAATTACAAGTATCTGGGTAAACACTTTCAACTATATTTTCTTTTGTTCCAATTTTTCCTTAAGTAAAAATCCCTATCACGAGAGGAAGCCGAATGATAGCAATTGTCAAACGGATTGAAACGAAGCAAGCCAGATAAAAGGTACATTTAAAGCTGATATATTAGTCCAAATTCATTAAGATATGATACAAAATGAGATTGAGGTGTTGAAGGAAAATATTATCATCTTACAAGAAGAACTTGAAGTTCAGAGGCAGATAAACAAGGATCTCATCAAGTTATTATCCAAAAGTAAGTATATACCAGGTTTGATCAATAACAGTGATTCAATTTTAGACAAGAGTGCAATCATCATCAGAAATAAAAAGCCCTAACTTGATTAATGAATCTATTATATTTACATAAAAAAAAAATGGAACACATAAAGCCTTGAAAATAAATAAGATATATTGAGGAAAAACAACAGCATATGGAAAATGTCACGTGACCAAAGTTCTCATACCTTCTGAAGACATTCTGATGAATATACAGGAAGAAGCTCAAACCATTAAAAACATTAATGTGTCAAAGATCACAGAGGAAAAATATATAAGCGAGTGTACACAACAAATGTTAGTAAAGAACCATTTCTCTACCTGTTTTTTCTAGAATATTATCAGATAACATGTGTTTGAATTAATTAATTAACAGTTCCAGATAATCATGATTTTATATAATAATAAATATTTTATATTCATCTCAATTAATTTCAAATACTGCTTCAACTGATGGTTGCATAGTGAATGAAATGAATTGAGATTAGTATAGATTTCTCAAAGCATGTCCTTTAAATTTGTTTGGAGGCTGCTGTTTTCTATAAACATTTGTAATACACAAGGTATAAGTCTTCTACATCAAAATATTCTAGTAGAAAATGCCATAGGACACATAAGAAACAAATTCAAAACCAAAACTTATTTCTCATGTACCAATTAAAATTAATCATGTCAATATCTTAATTGTTTTAAATTTCCAATAATCACTGTTAGATATTCATCGATGAAAAATTGGCGCAAAACAGTATACATGTTATGAAAAAATAATTTGGTTTATTACCAGATGAAATCCAACATAGGAAATAATTGTACTAATGTAAATATATAATGAAAAATTGGTTACTCAAACAAGATTGACATAATATAATCTGTAATTTACTAAATCCATGCATTCACTGAATCCACCTTTATTCAAAAGATAATATCATATTAGTGTGATTTTTTTTAAATTCAAATTTGTATATGCAGGTAGACTATTAACTCAAATCATTTGAATATTTAGAATCATCAATCTGCCTGATAATAAGGAAATGGTGAAATATGATTCATCAAAATAAATCATCATTGTAAATGTTGGGGAATGGCAAAGATAAACAAATGCTCAGTAAGCATTCTGTGAATGGAAGATAAAGGCCATCTGATGAAAGAAATACTGGGCACAGGACACTATTGTATTGTTTTGATTTCCTTCTTCACATATTATCTTACAAACTACAAAAGGTTTCATTCATTTTGAATTGTGATATCCTGTTCCAATTATTAAACGGTTTTCCTGGTGAACCATTACAAAATATGTTATCACAGATAACAATTACATAAATTCGATACAAGAAAATAATTTATTTGTTATTGAATGTAATACTAACCTGGGTAATCAGAAACAGTACAAATTCCTTCGAAATCTTTGAAGTGATAGCTGGCAAGAATTTCATTTGTTGTGGGATCCAACTGATCAAGAGAGAATGATGTAACTTCTAGAATGACAGGGAGTCTAACATCTGACCAGTGGTGTTTATAAGCTTGATACCTCTGAAATAAAAATAAATTGAAAGTGGTTCTTTACACTCACTTCAATGGGAATGTATATACACTTTTCATAAGAAAATTGGACAGTTTTAACCTCTTCTTACTCATTACTGCTCATATATTCGGTGTAAGTATGGTTAGTAGCAATCAATTGTTTTATTTTCTGACTTCTGAATTATCAAAAAATTCATCTGAAAATTTCTTATGTGGGTGGACTATTTCAAAATGAAGGCGAAAGTCGAATAAAAGCTACAAAATTAGACACAAATTTGTTTCTCTTGATGAGTAGTATGAAATGCTAGTGAAATTATTGTAAATTAAAAACATTGATAATATATGATAAAGGTTATAGGTATACTACAGTAACAAACCAGTATCTCTTTGGGTTTTTCTGAGAAACACTGTCTGAATTTCAGAGCTTCTGTCAACAAATGTGTTCTATATTCTGTTGAAAAGGTCATCTTGTCAGTCTTTCGATCTTTCCTCATCATGATTTGGAATTCATTAGGACTTCCTGCCCTAAGTGGGGTGATAGAAATGAAATCACCATAAGCCCATTTATTGGTGATTTCCAGATTGCTGGGGTTGTAGGTTGTTATTCCCGCTGTGCCCACAGAAAATATTCTCTTGTATCTGCAAGAACAGAACTTTTATTTGGGACTATAGTCAGAATTCAACTACTCACTTTCCCTTCCATGTTGTGTGCTTTGTACAAAAAAAGCAAGCCACATCCTGGTTTTCTTTCAATGGCATCATCCTCACAGCCTATAGCTACACAAAGTTTTTGGTGTATTAATGAAAACCCAAATATATTTACAGATACAGAAGTAATCAAATTATTTACAACAGTCGGCGAGTGTATATTTACCTCAACTGAAAAAAAAGCAAACAAAGCAAAATGTTTTTGGAGCTTTCAAAAATAAAACAACACTTTCATTTTCTCACAAAACATCATTATTTTTGGGGGTGTCAGCTGTTGACTACTCCACTTGCACCTTCCTGGATGTCCAGCTCTAACTAGGTCTACTGATCCAAAAGTAATGTTTCGCATCTAGGTGTTGGTAAAATTGGACAAACAGCTTCACAGATTTTCAGAAAATCTAAAGACACATTCACAAGATAATTTAAACGCAGTGGCTATTATGACCAGTGTTGCCAAGGGGAAAGAATGAAATTATGCTCCTCCCCATCCAAAATTGTGCGATTTCATCCGAAATTATGCGATTTTTCAAAACTATGTACAATAATTATAAAATAGATGTTCATCAGTTAATCAGTTGAATTTTTTTCCATAGTGGTGCTGCGATCTCAAATTGAAATCCCAAATATCACTTTTCCGTATCACATGAATTAAAAGTAGAAACCTTTTGAGTGAAAGTGCTATTGTTGGGATAATTGTGCTCTATTAAAATAATTTTCATCAGAAGTGTATACAGTGTTTTCAAGAATATTTATACTATTTGAATCGTCGAATCGATGAATGAATGAAATCTTTATTGGTAGGATACATCCTAATATCAAACACCTAGTATTCTCTTCTCATACATTCATTCGATTAAGATCGCAACGCCTCTTCGGAAAAGACTTCACCACTCTGACAACTTTTCCTAATTAGGAATTTGACATCGCTTGAAATTTTGAAACCGTATAAGTAATTGGTAAGCGATCATTTCCAGGATATTTCAATTTTCATGTGGAACTCATTCATGAGTTAACCTTATCAAAAATATTAATTATAATTTCAATCATATCCCAAAATAACATTGCAGCGCCACTTCGGTCAAGATTTCAACCAAATTCCACCACTTTGACAATGAAACTCTCATTCAGAGGGCGTATCGCTTCTCTTAAAATCCCGCTGAGAATAATTTGTATGCCATAAACTTGAATGATATTTGTTTTGATTTTTTTGTGAATTGTGCGAAAATGTGCGTTTTATTTTAGGATGCGATCATTGTGCGAAGACGTTTAAAATTGTGCGCAAATCGCACAATTACGCTCCGATTGGCAACACTGATTATGACTGCAAATGTTTATATACTGGCTGTAATCGGTCGGCAATATGAACTTTTTTTTTAGCAGCGTAATGTCGGAAAGAAAGAAAAATATAAATTTCAATAAATCAAAAGAGCAGAATCGAATCAAAGGTTTTTGATAAGTGGAAAATTAGTTTGAATAATGCAAAATATTTCTTGTGAATGTTGCGGATTTGCGGGAAACCCCTACAGGCTTCATTTCCTCAATTGCTGCTTCCTTTTTGTATGTACAACTCGCCGCTACTTGATTTGAGAATGCTACGAAAAGGAGCTGGTGTATACTTCCTCAAGGTCAAGACATTTTTCCGACCTCGAAAAAATCTCAGTTCAAAAAAGCATTACTTTCATCAAATATCCTGTTTGTTTTTTTTTCCTATGTCATTCATTACCGATTCTGAACCAGTTGAAAGCAGAGAGAATATATAATATATATAGCACAGTCCCAGCTAACACAGTTACATCAGGAACGACGATGCGATATCACGACGAGTCATATGTGATGTCCCCAAACTTGTAGCAGAGAACTTGTATTTACGTCGCTTATATGTCGCGATGTCACACTCAGGTGAAGTGTGACGTAATTGCAACATGTTTTGGAACGTGATTGCGACAAGATTTGCGATATAATTGCGACATATTTTGCTATGTAATATGTAACTGCAACAAGGTTCGAGGTGTAACTGCCATGTAATATTTGCCTTTGCATTCATTTGCGTGATCACAATCGAATGAAATTTGAAAACCGAATACATTTCGAATATTACTACATTGAAGTGAGTTGGCGCAGGTTCTTGGGTGCGCGGCATGGGCTCGAGAGATCGTGGGTACGATTTTTCCCTTGAAAACTTATCTGTCGTTCATCGTAGAAGGTTTTACGAATAACTTTGCTATCTCCGATGTATAGCGTAGGGAGTTAGTAACAAAGACTATTTGCTGAAGGACTTCAACTGAGGTCAATGAAGTTTGATATCAAAATAGCATACTACTACCTACTACTACTCTCATTCAAGTACATACTACTTGCTTAAGATTTTTTTGGCAATAAAATTGATGCTTATTAATTGAATTCATATAATATTTATCAATAACGTTATAAATGATAGCGATGTCCAGTGAATATGTCACAAAAATTATGTACCATTGACATCGCAATGGTTACATCTCAATATATAAATCGTAGGGATGTAATGGTGACATCACATATCATATATATATACTCTCCAAATTTTCAATTACGTCATTAGTAATGTAACAAGCCTTTATTGTAGTGTCTTTTATCGCCGCTCTTTTGTGATTGTCGTACGAGTTCCCCAAGAAAGACCTTGAAATCGTCAAATCCATTATGGTGTCTTGACAGTGACGTTTCTATTTACATAATTTTGTATAAATTGTTATAATTTCAGTGAAGAAAAGTGATAAAAGTGTAAGATATTCATTGCACCATATTGTGCTATATCTGTAGTTTAAAATATCTTCCTCAGTGTCGTACATAAGCAGCATCTGTCGATATCTGGATGATATTTTGAAGATGATATATGGATGTTTCATTTCAGTTTAAACTTTTCGATTATTTCACATTGAAATTGAATAGATTCAACCCCATGCCTGATAAAGTGTTTATGAAAACTCGCTGTTAAAAAAACAGGGATTGTAAGTATTGATGTGGTATTTTAATGTAACCACATATATTTCCTTGTATCCATTTGACATTTTGATTGTAGAAAGTGAACTTTTCTTTTCAAGATCCGTTTTTACGACCTAAATTCCATTGGTACAGATAATAAAAAAGATTATCATCGAATACTTGGTACTATCTTTCATCAATCAAACACAAACAAGAATATCTTGAATTGTTAATGGTATTTTACCACTAGTACCATATTGCTCTGAAAATTCACTTCCAATTTACTTTCTATAGTAAGTTTTTTCATATACTATTGAAACAATTGATGAATATTGATTGAAATAACAAATTAATACTTTCAATACATAAAAGCATATTTTAACATCAACATAAATATTTCCAAGGAATAAGGAAACAATTCATTTATAGTTATTGTGAATTACACCTGAAATAATATCTGGGGAAAGCTTCTGAGCAGTATACATAGATATTATAGTGTTTTTCTTGAAATTGTTTGCAAATAACAATTCATTGATGACATTCCTCTTCATGTACTAAGGAAGTTGCATTCTTTTGCTCCCAAATATTTTTATTCATCAGCCTCAACTTTATTAGCATCACCTAATCTACCTAAATATAGAAAATGAATTTTTTCAGTGTGCACTTTGGAAACAATAGAAATTATTATCTATAGATAATAAAAATGCATCGGGATCAGGCTATCGATATTATTTCATTGCGAAAACATTGATTAAGAGTGTATTGATTATTTGATTATAAAATGTGAAAAAATTGTTGCTTGTGCTGAACATCTTTAACTAAAGTAAACAGTAACAGTGGAGGGTAAGTGAACATGAAATAGTTTTTGTTTGATCTCAATTGAAGTGATGTGAAGAGAAGGGGTGGTTCTTGACTAAATATCTGTTTGAAAATGAGATATGGAGAAAGTAACCAAAGTTTTTCGCGTTTCATGCCTTTCCAAATATGTTACACAATTTCTGAGGAGTGGGACTGTTATTATTGGGTAACTTGATACGAAAATCATGTTTGCAGTTGCCTTGAGAAGAACAGAAACACCATCCAAGACTCGAAAATTCGAGATTGTTCATCATATTCTGTTCCTTTTATCTCTTTAAACTCTGTCCAAATCTGAAAACGATTTTGTATTGTGAATGAATGCGATGAATTAGTCCAGTTTTAAGTGACTAATGTCTTCTCATGACTTTGGTTGCATGACGTTCGAAACATGAAGCTGTTTATTCCTTGGACCGGTGCATTGTATTCAATTTAGCACAGAAATAATTTAGTACACATTGGTTGGATTTTCGTTTATGATTAGGGGTTTCACTGTCTCTAGCTTGTGTATTACGATGAGCTTCTTGAAGTAGATTATCTGTAACAACTCAAAAAAATTTGATTGTATTTTGTTCAAAATGGTTTTCCTTTTGCTTCATGATTTGCCTAAAATCAAGGTGATTGGCGCATTATGATTTTGTAATTATTCATTATTGAAACTTCTGTATACTGATCTAATTTTGGCAACATATTCAGATAATTGTAACTTACTCAGAATCGATAGACATCTGTTGAAATCAGCTTTACTGGTATAAATTTGTTCATCTGCATTTTCAGGAATATAATACACACTAGATCGGAAAGTATCTCCACATCAGGTTTCTTATACTGGAAAAATCTTACCAGTGCTTTTTGATTTTCTATAACTTTTAACTGAGATAATTTACTTGTTCGAGGCAGAGAGTTGCTAATAAAAATAGTATAAAAATTTAGAATGTCAAGTTTTTATAACTCAGACCATTAAATGAATTGCATTGCTGAACAATCAGATTATCGATAATTGTAATTACTTACTATATGTTCTAGCTATTGACAATTTTGAAGAATCTTTGATGATAAATGAATTCTACAGATCTGATTTAATAATGCTGATGCCTATGAGGTTAATTCGATCAAAAAAAAGGTTGCCTATTCAAGAGAGCAATAAAATGCCCTTTTTATATCGCAAATATCACTTGATTTGATTTTCATTTACTAATTTTAAATGATATGAAAATAGTTTGAGCAACAGTTATTTTTTTCATGGTTAATTTTCATTGTGACGCCTCGTTCCATAGCAACTCTTTTTTTTTTCATGGAAATTATGTCTTCTTTTTGAATTTTGATTGAATTCTTACAAAATTATAATAATAAGAGTATCTACGAGCAACCGCAAGCACTCAACTGAGATACAACAGACGCAGTTTGAAGCCTTCTGTAGTAGGCTTCAAGAGCCTGTGCTAGAAATACTGCGTCAACCGATAACCACGGATGAAGTTCGGAGAGCTCTTGAGGGCTCAAAGAACTTTGCTGCTCCAGGCTCTGATGGCCTGAATAACTATTGGTGGAAAAAGTTATCGAGCACCCACCACCATTTGGCCAGAATATTCAGTTCTTGGTTGAATGGAGAGCAGCCAATTACGGAATGGTTGTCCAGGGGCGAACCGTGCTAATCCCGAAGAACGGATATTTGTCGGATCCTAAGAATTACAGACCCACAGCATGCTTGAATACGTGTTGCAAGATGTTTACGCGCATCTTGGACATGCGTACTCTAGAGTACAGTTGACCCGGTGTTCGAGTAGATATATGAGCAAAAAGTGTCGAAGAAATGTTCCGCGGGCTATAAGGGAACTTACTAATCAATAGATGCATCACGCAGGACTCCGTGCAGTAACCCGGAATCTTTCTATGGCCTGGTTCGACTATCGCAAGATACATTCGATATAACATCACATGAGCTGTTGCACTTACTTGAGTGCCTTGCGGTACCCGATCAAATAGGGAGATGCATCGAACAACTGACGTTGCACTGGAGGACTCGCTTCACCATAAGATCAGGTGAAAGCAGGGTTGAAACAGAACCGGTCATCATAAGAAGTGTTATTCAGGGAGATTCCTTTAGCCCTGTCCTTTTCTGCATTTCACTTATGCCATTGTCTGTTGTGCTCAGACAAACCAGAGGATATAACTGCTGCACCTCCAGAGACCGGAGGCACAAGGTCGCCTATTTTTTAATGCGGATGTTAAGCTCTATGCCTCCGGCGAAAGAGACTTACAGTAATCCCTCAGGGTGGTGCAGGTGTTCACGCATACTGTCGGTATGGAATTCGGGATTGACAAATGTTTACTGGTTCATCTCAGAAGAGGACGATGCGAGGATTTCGCCGTAGAGACATACACCTATTTGGGTGTGGAACAACGCCAAAGAGGTAGACTTGAAAAACGCTCTCCGTGGCATAGGCAGAAACTACGGCAGCTCTGGTCTTCAGAGCTGTCGGGTAAGAACAAAGTTTCTGCAACTAGCATGCTTGCCATTCCGATTGTACTCTACTCCTTTGGAGACTCGTAAAATGATACATACACTCTTATGCATCCCAAATCCTCCGTTCCACGGTTATATCTCCTTCGACGAGGAGGCCGTGGACTGTACTGGACATATTCGCTGAATTCAGTATTACTCGAAGTATGTCGAAAACATCGAAACTCTGTGCGTTCTTCGATGTTACTGCCAGCCAATCGAAACGCAAGGACTAACTGTCCACGTGCTGATTACGCTAGATGATTGTTTAAGCGCACTCTATCTTTAACGTGAATAGACTATAGTAGAAGAACGTCAACTAATGTTTGATGTCGGTTACATTTTTGACGTTTAAATAAAAAATAATTTAATCCCACTTCACACCCAAGTCAACATTGGGCTTCGTTATTCATGTACTATGGATGTGAAATGTATTACTATTCGGTTTCTGTTGGATTATGAATCTTGTTTTTTCGATTTTATCTCATTATATCGTAGTTTCACCAAAGCTCTACCGTTGAGATTGTATCTTCAATACATTGATTGAAGTTTTTTATATGTGATCTTTATGGTAGTCAATACATTTCGGGGAATTACCTATCGTAGATAAGCGACTTAATCTACCTCAAATATGGACATTACCGAATTGATAGGAACTGAATCAAGCTGTTTGGTAGAGTTTTGGTAATATTTCATTTGACAGCGTTGTCAATTGGGATTTCAAATTTATCTGCACCACTTCGACAACTATTTGGCATTCCAGATACTTGTCAAAAATGTCAAATAAATCGAAATGAACCAATCGGCGGCATCTGCCCCCCAGGAAGTTTCGTTTGTTTTCTTTTTTATAAGTGTTGTGATTGGTTAAAACTGGTATTTGCCCCCCAGACATAACCTGATCTGGAATGCCTAATTGCTAATTAAGGTTAGGACTTTAACGTTGTTTGAAAATTCCTTATCGTAAAATTTTATGGGCGACTATTACAGCTCTTAGTGTTTTTTCACTTTTTATGTGAACGTAATAATTTTAATTATATTCCAACATTTCAAAATAATATCGCAGCCCTACCTTGACCAAGACTTAAACTGACTAGCACCACTTTGACATTGTTTGAAATTTTTCACCAAAGGACGTATTGCTTACTTATCTGGAAATCCCAATAGTAAACCACTTCGATGTAGGTAAGGCCTCGCGGGTTAACGTTCGTAGGAAGGCGTCAGCTGGTTAACGGTTATACTAATTTTTTTATTGTTTGAATGTTTTTGGAGCAGATAGAAATGTTCCTGTATACGTTTTTTGTGTTTTTTCCTCCTCTGGAAAGGAAAAGAAAAAAAATCAATTCCTTATTATATCTGTTTCTTGAGCAAATTGGTATATTTTCAATATTGCAGTTACCTATTGGTTCAAATGTACCAATTTGGTCTAAAAACAGATATTACAAGAACGTGAAGCTTGTTTTCTTCTCCAGGGGATAGAAAATAAAAAAATGGATTCCAGATCATTTTTTTCCACCCCTGTCAGGAATTATATAAATTATAAAAAATATATATGTATTCGGAAACTAGAGCATCTTGGCTTCAAAACGAAGTGCATGGCAAGTCGATAAAATGGCTAAGAATTTTTTAATTCGCGGTTGTTCCGCAGATTCTACATAACTCCGAAATCGCATGAAAAATTTAAACAAACAAATGGATCATTTATTAGAACGCGGGGAAAGTACAAAAAAAATTCAGAGATCATTCAATTATAAAGAAAAATTTCCGATAAAAGACTATTTTTGAGAAAAATGTAAACAAATTAATGAAACAGCGTATTAAATCTTTTTGCCAAATGAGAAAGAACTTCGAAATACATGGAATGATAGCTACGGATTTCCTCATTATCTTGAACTTTGAATTATTGAAAAATGTCAGTTTTTGCCTGAGTTATGAAACAATTCGTCCGCCCGCCTCCAAGCGAATGCATAGACGACATAATTCCTATAGAGAAAGCGGCAGCTGAAATGAGGAGAGTTTTGGGTCCCTTTATCTTGAAAACTGTTTTCGGAAAAAATGTAAGGGTCATTTTTGTAGATAATGAGACTATCTTTAATTTTTGTATGAATGAAAATTCTCTGATTCGTATATTTAGCCAGATATTGTCGGGAAACCCATTTTTCTGGGTTTGGGGGCCCATTTTCGCCCATTGTCATGAACGCAATCGTATTAAGTTTTGGGTCCTTTGAAAACATCTGTGACGACCTACAAATTGAGCCACAAGTGAAGAACGCATAGACTTGTTCACAGCTTTCCCTAGTTTCGGATCTTCATATGTGTTTCGGATGTCAAATCTAAAATTTTTACATTTACAAAAAACAAAGCTGGAAGAGAATTTTGATAACGGAAAAGGATTTGGTTTCCGAAACGTCATGGATAAGTATTGTGATGAATTTATTTTTTTGATAGGCAAATTTGAGATATATTTGCTGACTAATGATTCTAATAAAGGAATGTTTTTACACTGTAGAACGAAAACTAAGTTAATGCCAATTAATTCATGTACTGATTTCCTTTTTAAACTCAACTTTCCTTATGTTCTGTATTGTCATTTTACACTTTTAGATTTCACACTCAACATATTTTCTTATATATTTCTTTAATCAATTTCTTACATCATTTTCATTCGAAGAGGTTCCTGTAAATGGGAAATGGACTAAAGAAACTATTTTTTTATTGACGCAGCAACTTATTTGTTGTAGATTTTAAATCTGCCCATTTACACTTGTATAGATATAGATTCCAATATTAATTCTATTTTTTTCAAATTGTGGTAGGGTAAGAACCGACAAAAATTGCGAGGGAAAAATGATATTCAGTCAGTACCAAAACAATAACTAGTTTTACAGAGTATGAATGTTTTGAGAATTCTAGTTTGTTGTACCTATTTGAAATTTGAATGCGTTTGAAAGTTCTGATAAACTCGATATTCCATTCTATTCCAATTAGTTTTGTTCGTTTCATTTCACGTTATACTTTCCACGTTTTTATCGTTACCATTGCTACTGTTGAGTGAATTTTTTACCTCTAGTTACTCTAGCATTTTGCATTGATTGTGGTGTTAATAGTGCCGAATCTAATATTCATCTCCATAATATATTGAGTAGCTACCGTAGATAAATTATATCTTAGTGTTAGAAAATAGGTATATGATAGTTTCAACACATATTTCGAAGATAGAAGATAGTTTCAAAATCCCAGAATCAAAATTGATTGATAATAGAACGCGAGATTTTTCTGACGATGAAGAAAACAAACTTCATCTTGAATGACTTTTCTCTTGGGTAGTTAATCTCCCAGTTTAACATATTTTTTCCAACATTGGTGACAATAGTTGTTACGCACCTAGTAAGAAAGAATCCAAAAACTATAATATAAATTCATGGAATAAACGTTCTATCAGGCTAGAGTTCTAAATGCCTAGAACCTACAAAACTGTCGTCGGACGTGCAAGAATTTTCAAGTTACGTTAACAGATTCATAAAATTCGCCTCTATTGGCAATCTCCTCGAAGGGATTCTTTAGTTTAAATTGTTCACAATCAAGAATGCGAGATATCGAGCAAATAGGTACTCTATTTTTTTCCATATATTTCCAATCCTATTGATGTTTAGGGTATACTCGTACTTTGAACTTCATAAATTTGGTGACATGATTTCTTCTAAACTGATATGTTTGGGAGGGTTTCTGTCCCTCTACTTATCCAATAATTTAGCATCTGATTAATAATGAAACCAACCGCACTCTTCTTTGTTTTGCTTTCATCTCAACATACAATATGGAAACGAATTTCTATCATGTCCTTACCAAAATGTTTAAATATTTTTAACGACTTTCGATGGTCCTTGACAAATTTTCTTCTGTTGGAGTCATTCCTTATAGACTTTGATCTAAACTTTTGTCTGACTAATACAGATGTTTGTTTAAGCTAATCTTGATCATCTTTTGTTAGATTTTGATATGCGTCATAATACAAGATCATGGTTTCATTTTCTAAAGATAAGGCGGTTGATTGGTTAATGTAGTGTAGATGATAGATCAATTGATAAGATTTTCGAAATTTTTCAGCTAGTCATATCTATTAGTAGAGGAAGGTGGATAGCCCACTTCCTTTGGTGGAGGAATTTTCATTCAGCATATCAGTGAAAATTCCATACCAGTACTTTTTAACCAATCAAAACGTGGTTTATCGACACGGTTATCATAGTAACGAGCGTATTTTTCGGATTTTTTTTCTGCTAGGATAGGTACCAGGATGTAATTGAAGTGGACATTTGTTAACGTCAAAACCATCTGTTTTGTTGGTTTTTTGTCAGGGCGAATGTGAAGAAATGCTTTATGGTAACCTTTATATTTTTGTAGGCGAGTACTTACTGAATAAATGCAAAATTCAATAAATTTAGATCTCTATTTAATAATAGCTTCTTTCCATTTACTGCTTCCAATTCAGAGTAATTCAGAAGCAAATATTGCTGAACAATCTGAAACATTATCTTTTTGAATTGCCACCTGCACTCTTCTCTTATTTCAGACAAATATAAGAGAGTACAATTATTTAAACATCACATCATAACATCCGATGTTTTATTGCATAAGTTGCATACACTAATTTTGAAAACGGCTTATTATTAAAATTTAAAAAAAAATTGGAAATATTTGACAAATGTCAGTTACCAAGATTGCCTACAAGAGATATTGGGATTTGTACAGGAATTTGCGTATCAGTTTTGAGAACGTAAGCGGATTTAGTTTCCGAATCGTTAACGATAAGTATTTTCAAAATTTTGTTATACGAGAAGTTGCTGACTAATTGGACTCGTTCTTTCCAGAAAGAACTGTTTTTCAGTAGACGCAGCAACTTTTCGGGGTAGATTGAAAATCTGCCCTTCTACTCTTGTATAGATTCAAATATCAATTCTAATTTTTTTAGATTGTGGTAGGTTACAATACCCAGAAAACTACGGAACAAATAAAAAAAAGTGTTTTGGCAGTATATATTCTGCTTATCAAAAGATATACAGACATATATTGCTATCAGAACATTTTGATGGTCACTATTATTCATAGTAGTATTTCGTAACTACAATTGCTTGAAATCATGAGTTTATAAGTTAGATTTCGCTGGAATACACCAAATCTGAACGCGCACTGGAAATCAATTACTATAAGTTTTTACAAAGAAAAATATTTTTCACCACTTGTAGTAACATAAACCTAATGGCATTTGAAAGAATATACTGTGTTGAGTATTCAAACGGTGTATAGGTGTAACTACAATTGGTGCAAATCAAGAAAATATAGGCTACAATTCGCCGGGACGTATCCAAAGTGAAGAAATTTATGATTTCAATCAAAGACGTCTATTTTTTGCTGCTATTTTTGTATAGAACTTTATTTCCGATTACCGCTCGAGGTTAAATTATTTTCCTGAAATAATTTAACCTCTTGTGGTATTACTAGTGAGAATCGTGATTCAAGTTCTAAACTTCGAATAAAGATTGGTCACTGTTTCGGATAAAGCGTAAGGATGCGTTTCCAAATTTTGACCGTTGTCAGAAAATGAGCGTACTAGAGCAACTCTTTGTTACATTTTTTCTCACATTTCATTCATATGAACTTGAGATTATATGGTACTTTTTCTCATCCAAGTTGAGACCTCTCATAGGAATGATTATAGCTCAATGGCCGCCTGGAAAGAAAAGAAAAAACAAACATGATCCAGTTGAAAATATTTGATTCAAACTTCTGGGTTTGCCAATAGGCTGAGTATATTCGAACCGAGCCTGGCTATACCGCTTTATTGATGTATAAATATAGCTGAGAAAGAAAAAAAACCGTTATGTCTTTGAATGGAACACATTGTTATTATGCTGTATATAATGTTCAATCGTCAAGTAAAAGGTCACTTGAATTTTTCATTGAACATATTCTTGATGAATATTGACGTATATAACAGTTTATCTGGTTACCTAGACTAAAATGATAGAATTTGAACAGAAAAGTAGTTCTTTCGTTTGGTAACTGTGTATTTTATGAAGGCCTTGTTAATTTATTTTCTTGGACTGATATTTCCAACCAGAACTGGATGCTCGTCACAATTGATGATAAAATGAGCGAAGTTAGACTTCAACAAACAAATACATTATTATTTTTTGAAACTTATTCACTTTCGAAAGACGACAGAGAAACAAATGAGTGCGAATAAAAATACTGATTTTTCTCTTAAAATTAAAGAATCCGTGACTCGTGTTTCGCTGTACTAATATATTAATAGTAATAATAAATTGGTAGTCCCGGTGATCCCAGATCGATGCAGTGAGAAGATTCAACGGCTCTAGACGATAATAGCAATAACGATAATCAGAATAGGGAATATCCATGAATTTTAAATTTGTCTCGAATATTTTTTCCCTAATCCTTATTATAGTCATGTCATAATTAAAAGGAATTTTTGTCATTCAGTTATTATTTTAACCCATAAAATATCATATGAAAATAAAAAAATTGGGGAGGGAAATTCACTCACAAAACGCGTAACCATTGGTCTAAACCTCGGTCGAAACAGAATATGACGATATCCATATTGTGTAGTGACAAAATAATTTGAACCTGTATTCCTGTGGTGATTTCTAGATCTGTAGATTCTGTAGTGAATCTAGAAAGATGACTGAAAGTGGTTTTGTCCAAGCAAAATTGGACAATTCACCAAAAATAGGTACATTTACGATGGCAGCATATTTTGCATTCAATCTCGATTTTACTTACGCAGAGATCAAATGAGTGAAAGCTGCGAGTTGAACATTATGGTATATGATGTATTTGAATCCATAACTCAGATGAGTATTCATAAATCCCCAAAATAGAGATGATTAGATATCTATATACCAATAATGTAAACTAGTATAGGTTAATTGATTATTTTTTCTCTTTCTTTTTCTAGGAATCCTAATTAGGTTAGTTTTTCCACTGCTGAATAGCTAATGCAAAACTTACGTTTGACTAATTTACCCTTACATTTAAGTGATCTTCACAACAATATAAACACGATTTTGGAGATATATTATCCCTTCTCATTATCTTACTCCGTTGTTTTCTTACTTTCGCATCGTTGGAATACGAGAAAAATACTTTATCGAATGAATTTCCAAAATGTTTTGCACTTCAATGCCATACAAAACTTGAGTAAGAAATTGTTTCAGCTTTTTCTATGATTTGAATAGCAATAGAAACTGAAACGCTTTAAGTAACCAAACATGAAAACGCACTAGTTTCAATCTGAATTTTCTCGAGTAGTACTGGTTCGAACTATTCAACTCCTTCAAAACCTATCAGAAATACCTGAAAGGGTTTGAATCAAATGATGCTTATGAAAATGAGCAAATTAAAATTATGAAAATGGTGAAATGACTTGAAGATGAAAGAAATATTGAAAATAAAAACTCTCAATCAAACATGTGAGAGAGGGAAAAAGCAACTAGAAAAAAGGACACATGTCCAAAAAATTACACAAAAACCAAATGAGGCCAAGTAAAAAGAGATTACATATTATAATCAACGATACAAACCAACCACTAATAAAAATATATCTCGCCACCAAATTCACAACTTTTGTGCGTCAAGCAATTTTCTTCGGAATAAATGGCATCGCGTAGCCTAAGACGACCTACATTCTGTACATTCGAAAACAATCTTCATTTTTTATGACGTACCTGGGATCTTAAGATAATTCCAAAGATAAATGTACTTCGAACACAAAATCGCATTGCATCATCATAAAAGTCTGCTTTACAGTCACTTCACTCTCAGTTGGAACAAAATGTCTATTCCTACAAAGTCGAGTATCTCGATGCTGGGAATTACGATCAGTAATCGTCTCATGTGAAAACCATGTGAGATCGAAAAAATACTTCACTTTCCATCATCTTCTAATGATCTACAAGGCTAACAAACTTCAAGAATTTAAAGTTGACGTTAATTCGTATCTTCTGTTCTTTGATTCACGTCGTGTTCTTTGAACATTACATGGCTTCCCTTACGTGTGAATCTAGCTGTATATATGAAATGTGTTCCTATTATTCAATGTATGTTCCTGTATTATTTCTGGTACAACTTCGTACCTTGATCTTATTTAATTTGTGCGCGACAACAGCGCCATCCACTTTTGGAACTTGCGATCAGCGCCTTCGGTGGTTGTTGACCCTAAAGGAGAGTTTAAACAGCAAATCAAATAAGAAAGTGATTGAAATAAATTGAGAATGAGGGCAAAAAACATGTGTTTATACAGATGACTAAAATAAAATAAGCATGAACCAATTGAGTCTCAACTAACAATGAACCAATCAAGTATCGACTTTTTTGACAATAACTTTTGTGTTTTGTGCAAGTTCGGTGAACATCACCTTTTCGTTTTGACTGTGGCCAACTTACAAATTGTTGAGTTTTTCATATTTTGAATTTTGATTCCATTTCATATGTCAAAGATTATCAGTAAATGATATTTTTAGGTTGTTATTCTTTGGTTAGAAGTTACAATAATTCGAAACTCTTAACATAAGAACAGAAAATATTCCGGTCATGTGCATTATCAGTTTCTGAACAAAGAAAAATTAATAAAACAAAAATAGTGGAAGATGGCATATTCTGTTGTTACTTCTATTTCTTATTTTATTTCATTTCTTGTTTCAACACTTTCATGATGATGTATATGTTTAACCCTCTTATTTTGTTTTAGTCTACTCCTCATTTCATTTTATTCGCTGTTTTAACCCTCTAACTTTCAGATATCGCGCAGGAAGTTGAATTTCTGAATAATTGTTTTTATTCTGTGTTTCCGTTCCAGATGATGTTGCCCCTATTGCTATCGCCATGGGAACACCAGGCGATAAGGCAAGCATCGAAAAGGTAGTGAAGAGAGAGACGCAAAGCCCCCGAGAACGAGAATCGCCGCCGCCCGACCCGCCCCCGTTCGTCCTTTCGCCACCGGAACTTCCTCTTGCCGCCGCGCATCATTCCCTGCCGGGTACTTCTTCGACAGACATGGGCGTCGTAGCGAGGCTGCCGCAGTTCGGCACCCTGGTGGGCAGTCAGGCGTTTCCTGGTGCCGCGCAAGACGCCTTCGGATTGGAGCAAGCTACCATAGGTCAGTGCGGTAGGTTTTACGTCAGGTGGCGGTAGTTGAAAGTTTCTAGGAGCTTTCTTTTTTTTCTTTATGTTGGTCCAGCCGACTGAGATTGAAGTGTTCATTGTGGGCACGGCCCAGCTCTACAAGTTGACTGTCATTCAATATCTTAAATTAGGCAGCGCCGAACGCGGTTAGTACTTGAATGGGTGACCTCATGCAGGGAAAGACCGCGTCTAAAGCCCATACAACTGTAGCAAAATAGCATATCATAGCTCGCAAGCAATATATCAATGAGCACAGATATATTGAGGATATGGCGTCCTTCGGAGGGGACGTAAAGCCTGCGGTCCCGAGTCCATGAATGTTGGTCTCGTAAAAGATCCCTACCTCTGGTTGGAATACCAGAGAGTTCTGCAAAATTTCCGGTTGGGGAAAGTGTGCTTACCGGCGTCGGTGATTGGTCTTGGTAGCGGAAATAGGCCGACGGTAATTAAAATGTGCAGTTTTACCAAGAATTCATCCCACTGATTATATATAATAGTCCAAAGGTACTTCAGATTGCTATACAAAATTAATCTGAACAAGGAGGAGTGATTAATATTCCGCTTATTTAATATAGAAATATATGGGGCGAATGAGAGGAGCACTAATAGATGCCTGGTATAAAAACCACTGAAAAGGTGATAGAGGTTCATAGATATGAAGAAGATGCCTTCCTCAATATTCCAAGCTTCAATTATTTGTAGCTCAAAGATCAATATATACTTGAAAAAATTTGCAGATTTCTACATTTTCTTCCACCAAGTGAGTTAGTAGGACAGCGCCTGAGATTTGTTAATTTTGTTCGCCTTTACAATCAATTGTTTCAAAGAGACCGTAGGTATTCGTGAAACTCCGACAAGATATAAACAAATGCTCATAGTTCTTCCACAACATCCACACTCAAAACATAGACAGATTCATTTTCCCTCTCTTTCATGACAGTCACAGTCTAAACAAATTGCTTCGCTTTAATTCTGAACTCACAGAGTCCCGCTCCTGATGGCATCAAGTATGAGATTGCTCACCCGGTTCTAAATGAATATATACAGGGTGTCCCAAACTCGATGGCCTATTAGACATTTCTGGAAAACGGGACATAGGATTATTTTGAAAATTTGATTTCTTGGGTAATTAGTTCTGTTCTATCGATCTAAAATATTTTCAGCGCTACGACGTTGCCGCTTATATTGAAAAGTAGCAACAACTTTGATATTTCAAATAGGACACCCTATATATTATTGCATTTCTCGCTTTGGTATTGCTTTCCGATTATTTCTGTATGATACTTCCCTATACCTATCCCTCTTGGTTTTCGAGAAATTCATTGATTTCCTTATTTTTTGTGCGAAACATAGCTTTAATCAAATGCTTATTACTGCGATATTTGGATTCGAAGACAGCTGAAATTTTGCATGTACTTTGACAATGCCCTGTGTATTAGTTGTGTCTAAGGGAATTCTTTCTCCATTATACAGGGTTTTCAAAATTTGCGATTTTACCGATACATGCAAAAGTGATGAAAAGTGCATTTTTTCAAATGGAACATCCTGTATATTATCGGAAATCCTGAAAGACAATTGAAGTTTCTTTCAAATGATGTGTCATGTTCCTATACCTAAATAGTCAGGTTTCCGAAATAAATGCAAGTTTCTATAAAAATTTGATTATTTTGACATATTTTGTATTAGGTATTACAAACTCGATGGCCTATTAGACGTTTTTGGAGATGTGGGACATGAATGCTTGAAATCTTGTTTTCCACGATAAGTGATTGCGATCTACCTCTTGAAAATATTTTCACCGTTACAGTGTTGCCACATCTGCTTGTAACTTTATCGACTTCCTAATTTCAAATGGGGAACACCCAGTATTTCATTCCGTATTTGAATTCTACTGATAAATACAAATAACTTTTACTAAACATGTCGTATACCTA
This sequence comes from Zygogramma bicolorata, assembly GCA_032362365.1. NCBI lineage: Eukaryota > Metazoa > Arthropoda > Insecta > Coleoptera > Chrysomelidae > Zygogramma > Zygogramma bicolorata. Next base: position 746,624 of record JAVJAQ010000699.1, read on the forward strand.
TCTCTACCTTTTATCAAATATTGATTATTTTGTAATTGTTTTGCTACCAATATGAGACCAACGGTACTTCAATTCAAATATCTCTCTTTTTACTTGAGTTTTTTTATTTTTGATACTTTCTTCTGACAGAAACACTATGAAAATCACTGCTTGTCAAACTTAAAGTTTGTTTTGCTCTTTTCTGGTCAAGGCACACTAGATCATTTTAATTGGGAAATATGACCTATTTTGATTAGTTATGGGAATTGAAAATGTTGGTCACACACTTCAATATACTACAGAACAATTTGCATGATCTTGCTATAATTTGATCACACTGGCCATGAAGAATAATCAATTTCATCAACACTTCATTTGATTTGTTATTGCTTTCCATTTTGATTCTTTTCTAATCAAACTTCATTAGAATTATTATTGCCTTCTATTTTGCTTTTTTACTAATAAAATTTACGTTAATGACGCGCGAACGTTTTATTATTGATGCATTAATTGTCGAATTTTCATAATGGCATGTTCCATGACATTTCATAGCTAGCTCATACAAAATATGTCAAAATAATCAAATTTTTATAGAAACTTGCATTTATTTCGGAAACCTGACTATTTAGGTATAGAAACATGACACATAATCTGAAAGGAACTTCAATTGTCTTTCAGGATTTTCGATAATATACAGGATGTTCCATTTGAAAAAATGCACTTTTCACCACTTTTGTTTGTATCGGTAAAATCACAAATTTTGAATGACCCTGTATAATGGAGAAAGAATTTCCTCAAACACAACTAATACACAAGTCATTCTCAAACTACATCCAAAATATCATCTGTCTTTGAATCCAAATACCGCAGTAATAAGCATTTGATTAAAGCTATGTTTCGCACAAAAAAATAAGGAAATCAATGAATTTCTCGAAAACCACTAGAGATAGGTATGGGGAAGTATCATACAAAAATAATCGGATATCAATAACAAATCGAGAAATGCAATAATATATAGGGTGTCCTATTTGAAATATCAAAGTTGTTGCTACTTTTCATTATGAGCGGCAACGTCGCAGCGTTGAAAATATTTCAGATCGATAGAACAGAACTAATTACCCAAGAAATCAAATTTTCAAAATAATCCTATGTCCCGTTTTCCAGAAAATTCTAATAGCCCATCGAGTTTGGGACACCCTGTGTAGCGAGTTTTTTACAGCATGCCTCTATCCTGCCAATCTTCCTCTTCTGATCCTCTCCATGTCCTTTCTTCTTTGTTTTTAACACTCTTCTGGTCTTCCGCGGTTTCGCCTGAATTGTGGTCACCATTCTAATATCTCTTTGGGCCATCGCTCATCTTCCATGCGTCTTACGTGTCCATACCATTTAAGTTGTCGTCTCTCAATTTCCTCCGTGATAGATGTTTCTGCAACCATTCTCTGCCTTATTTCATCGTTTGTGACTGTAACCTTGATATCTATCTTACAACTCCTTCGTAGGAAGTCCATTTCGGCCGCTTTTAGCATTTGTCTATCTTTTTTTGTTACCTCCCATATCTCTGAGCCGAATAATAGTCTAGGAACTTTGTACTCCTAAATAGGTGTAGTCTTGACATGATTCAATCACAGTCCACTCTATTAATAGTTTAAGCTAAGGGGAATCAATTGACAGGTACCTAATTTTAGAGAAGTTTATCTTTAAGGTAGTACCTTCATTTGGTCGGAATTTATAGAAAAGGCTGAAATACATATAACTGTTAGATTTAGTGATAACACGTATTTTTGCGAAATTTGAGCGAGATTGACCTTTTCGTTACCGAGATAATGAATTCAACATTTGCATGGGCTCTTATGGGAAATCGGAAAATTTGACGCAAAATTGCGTTTTTAGTAAAGAACGAATTTATAGACATGCGCAAAAAACCGATTGTATTAAACTATAGCAAGATTGAAAATTTCGTGCGGAGTTTGAATGCATTTCACCTTCTAGTTATTGAATTATGAGACAGAGAAGTTTACATTATCGCACTCGCCGCAGTAGCGAGCCGGACTATGTAGCAACGTCGCACGAGTTGCTCTGTCGAAATGGTTGTCAAGTACTCGGCGCAACAAACCAAAGTCCCGTCGACTTCTTACAAATACAAATATTTTTGGTACTCAATACAAATATTTTTGGTACTAAATATACATATTTTAAGTGCTTATATTTAGGTACATATGGCTTCTTATCACAAGCAAGTTTTGAAAGTCTCTTGACAAAGCGTTCTTATTGTCTATTCTTTGGAGTGTAAGAAACATTCGACGTCACATAGTTTTGATGTACTTACATATTAAGTCGTTAACCTTATTTGTATTACTGTAATTTTTGAAACGATTGCAATCTGGTGCCATAACAAATAAAATTATTAGCAAGGACTTCACGAAATTATTTGGGCGATTATTTCTTGAAATGAAAATTTTCAGCGAAAAAACCAAATCAGGAATAAAGAAAAGAATTATTAAGTGCTCATTTCTTCAAATGATTAACAACATTGTCAAGAATTTTTTTCACTTTGATTATTCGCATTTGTCTATTCTCACCCCACAGCTTTCTCTAATGCCATTTTCTCCATTTTCTTGCTAAACATTTTCGAGTTTTTCGTAAGTTATACCCGCTTCAGCAATTCTCTCAATCATTATTTTCGAAATTTGACCACTCAAAGGCACACGCGTATTCACACAACTCAAGAGTCCCATCCATTTCTCGCACAGCAGAGTATGCAACGTTGCCGGATCTACGGCTCCATGTAAAAGCATACGGAGCGCGGTACACTCGGGCGGAAAAGTATACACGCTGCCGCAGTGCAATAGCAGCGCTTCTTCACTCTCGAGAGGGCGATAATTTTTGCGCCTGACGTTAGCGCTGGTACTACCTTAAGCCTGCATCTTTGTAGGTTTCATATATTTTTCGCATCATGTATTCTATATCATATCTGTCTTTAGCTATAACGATTAGGTCATCTGCGAAAAGTAGAGTGCGCAGGGAACTTCCATTTATATCCGGTCCCATGCCGGAACATTTGTTTTGCCACCCCTCAAGTATTTCGTTGGTATACATTTTAAAGAGGGTTGGCGATAAGCGACAACGTAGCTTGAGGCCTTTTGTCGGTTTTCAAAACTTTGGATAGCCTCCTGCCAACCTTTATTCTCGTCTCTAACCCCTTGTACAACGATTTTATGGCGACAACATATTTCCCATATACGTTACTGTTGTCTAGAACCTCGTAAAGTTTTTCAAGGAGAACCGTGTCATGTGCTTTCTAGGTCAATAAATATTAGATTTCTTCTCGTCAGTTCTGAATGCAAATCATTAATATTCGATCCGTTCCTCCACAGAAAACTACTACACGCAAACCAAGTATTACCCGGACTACCAGCCGCCTGCCTATTCTCTACCTCCGAAGCCGAAATCGTTTCTCGGCGGCGTCCTAGACCAGCCGGGACCGTCGGGCCTGCAGGCACACAAGTCGAAGCAGCTGAAAAAGACCTACAAACCGCCGCCGCCACCAACGCCATCTTCCGAAGAACAAAGCGACACGACTCCTCCGCCGCCGCCTACGCCGACCAAGAAATCGCACAAGTGCAACTACTGCCAGAAAGCGTTCGCCAGCCTCGACAAGTTGGGCAAGCATCAGCAGACGCATACGGGTAAGGCGAAAATTAATACTTTTTCGACTTTGTGAGTGTTCAGACCTACGAAAAATGAGGCTGCTTGCGGCAGGTTATAGTCGCCATTTCGTTGTTTCGGAGGGGCGATAGAATGTTCACTCATGATCTCCCTGGAACGTGATTTTTTTCCGTGGGTTTTCTGGAGTTCATAACTAAAAATAAATTTCCGGAATTAATTCAAGCAAGTGGGAGATTCAGTAACTTTGTTTCCTCGAATACTTCCTATCGCCTGACGAGTGAGCACTGCAGATGACGAAAGTCGGAAGCGCTTTGCAATAAGAATTTTCACAATTATACACTTCATATAAAAGTCTTCGATTCATTCATTACAAAGAAGTGTATTCAGCTTCCCGAATTCATTCATTTGTTAATTTATGACAACAAAAAATCATGCATGTTCACTATTGAGTGAAAACGTTTCATGCAAGAGAAAAATGATGAAAAAATGGAAAAAAAAGGTACCCACAGCTGATTCGAACCGATATTGCTTGGATTGTAAACTGAACTTAAAACCTCTAGGCTATCTCATTGACATAATACGAAATGTCAAATTCTGACGTACAACTTCATGTGCAACAGTAAAAATCAATTAGTATCGTTTATAAATATTTCGCTGAAATCCCTCGTTTTCAGAAATTCCAATAACAAAGTTGACATAACAGAAAATACTTACTATTTTGCGGTTAGGTAATGAAATCGCCAGTAGAATGGGAATGTTGCCATAGCAATTGGTCTGAAAGCGAGCATTTCATTGGCTCAAATTCTCAAGCATGTAACTTTCAATTAAATTCTAGACATGCCTGCTCGAGTTAGGTTACTGAGGGAAATGAACCTTCAACCTCAATCGTAATAAGGCGCTCACCATGAATGTTGAATTCTGTAAATATTGATGGCAGGTCATTAATCACATTCACATGGTCATCTCGATTATAACATGTAATTTTTTCATTTTGGTGATAGTCGTATTCACGTTACTTTGTGAGAAATGAATTGTTTAAAAAAAAGTTACTCATAACTGGTGTGCGCCACTGTAAAGGGATCCCTGGCGTTCACATGCCCTATCTGTTTGCACTGAGACCTGGAAAAGAAACATGACGATTCAATTTTCAATAGAAATAGTCTCAGAATACTGATAATCAAGAAATAATTTCAACACGATAGCGGGATGTTTCGAAGTACCTCTGTTATTGGTAGAGAGAGGCTGTCACCAATCAGTCTATAACTTACTGCTTTCATCTGTCTCAGGCGACAATTTTTCATTCAGATTTCTTGGAAATATCCTACTACCTCTCCACGTAGCAAAGACCCCTTCAGTCCCGACTATATCTTTTTTTTACCTGGTCGCAAACACATTCAGAAATCTATCCACCTCCCTTTTCTGGTCATACTTCTGTCACCCGTAAACTTTCACCAGAGCTTAGGTCTACGGTTGTGAAAATTACCCGCTTTGCGTGATGATATTCTTCATGATTCAAATTTTGTTTTTTGCCGTGTACACTTGAAGTAATATATAATTCATTGATCATTGCTACCTTACCAAAAGGAGTCAGTGTTTCGATGTTCGCCTGTCATTTCTGTGTTGTTTTTTATTTCATCTCAAAAAAGTCACTGTTGTCAGAGAAGGGACTGTTGTTGAATTTTTAAAACCTCTGCGAAACATTATTTCCCTTGTCTCTAACGACCCGATACAAACTTAGTTCATATTGAAACAAAAACATCACAACGAAGGTCACAGATCTGTCAAAACTCACTGACATTTATTAATAAGATTGTAGTGATGTGTGATGTGACTAATTACTAATTTCTCTTGTTATCGATGACCAGATAAAACATCTAATATGATTGTCCCTTACCTCAGGTACGGTTTGGTAATAATAATACATTCATTATTATAATATAAGAAACTTTTCACAGGTACGTCTCCTTTCAAATGTGAAAACTGCAAAAAGGGTTTTACCACCAAGTTCAAGCTGGTACGTCACGCTCTCATCCACTCTGACAGGAAACCGTTCAGTTGTTCCGTCTGTGACAGGACCTTCCATCGAAAAGACCACCTCAAGAATCACATAAAAGTACACAGTCCTCAAAAGCAGGTGTACGTTTGTGAGGGCTGCAAGAAACAGTACACGTCGTTGCTAAGTTACAGGTACTTTTCTCAATCAATTAGTTGAAAAAACTATACAATTGCTTTCTGAAAATCCTAACAAATTACTTCCAAAGTGTCGACAGTTTGAGAAATATCGGTATAACAGCAGTGAATATACCAATGTTTCTATTCATCTTACCTTTGACAGATTTTGTATCATCCGCCTGACATAAAAGTGGCAGTAAGATAAAAAAATTGACACCTTCATTTTTCTTAGTTGTGGAATGTATTACTGTACCAATCTCTATAGGAAACATCTCGCAGTTCACGCGGCTGAGGATGGAAATCTAACCTGTCAGATTTGTCAGGAAAGTTTCGAGACCAAGGATGACATTTTGTACCACCTGAAAATCCATGCGGGAAGTAGGACGGTCAAGGATCCAAACGAGCGGAAGTTTACGTGCGATCATTGCGATGCGAAGTTTTATACCAAGAAGGATGTCAGGAGGCACCTAGTTGTACATACAGGTAATGATTTTGTGACCATAAATTCTTTCATACGGGATTCGAAACAGAGTTTGTTTTGGCCCCACGTTGACCGCCGAAAAATCAATGAATTTCCATTTATTGAAAGACTTTTTTATTTGTTGCTAATTTGATTTTAGTAAATTCATTCAATTCTAAAATGGTAATTATTGAAACAATGAAATAAATTCCAAATGTTTAGTTTTTGTGCGGCTAGAGTCAAAACACTTTTAAAATAAAAATTTGGTCCATTAACAAGCATTCTTCACAAACAATATGTATAATATAACAAAACTATCAGTTCCGTAAATATTAGGGAGTTTTTCAGGTTTTATATAATGTCTTTCACATGAAAAAATGTACAATCTGATGAGATGAAAAAGTGATTTGATTTGACATCAATTTTTCAATCACATATGGATATATCAAAGAAGTTTTACATCTTTGATTTTTTTCTGTCCAATTTCCGTCATAACGAGTTGTATCTGATAACACTGGCAAAAAATCAAAACGTGTTTAGGCTCATAGCCTAATTCCTTCAACAGAAAAGTATTTACATAATACAAATGAAAAACAAAAAACAGTAAAGAAACGAAACAGTCAAATCATAACATCAAAATGACAGAAAAAAGGATTTTACATAATCGAGAAAATTGTTTTATACGAAAGCCATTTGGTTTATGGTAAAAAAATGTATTTTCTCAAATATTCTAATAGTCTTGTATTGATAACTTTTTCTGTGATTTTTCAAAGCTGATATTTATCAATTTAGTCAAAAGTGGGAAAAATTTTTATCCAACCGTTTTTGCAACGGATACACCTTTATGTCATCATAAGTTTTCTTATTATCCAAGCGATGAATCAATTTTTCTACTTCTCAATCATCGGTAGGTTTCAAGAACATTGATGAAGGTACTGATCCTATTGATGGAAACTGATTCGGGAATAGCTGACAATGAATTTGAACCAATGTTAACAAAATGGTCATTCATAGTTTCGCATATTTCTTCACAAACGTTTCGTGAAACCCTGCACAAATATTCCGCTTCATGTTGAAGGTAAACGCGATTTCCTCTGCCAGTACTGCCCGCAACGTTTCGGCCGGAAGGACCACCTCGTTAGGCATATCAAAAAATCCCACAGCGCCAAGTACAAACCCGAAGAAACCGTCACCACTGCCACCATCAAGACCGAGCTAGACGCACCGCCGAACATCGAGACGACGACTACTACGATGGTACCGATCAAAACGGAGCTCTGCGAAAGCGTGTCTAACGACCCGGAAACGTACCCCGCCAACTTGCTGTTCGGCGACGACCTAACCTCACTGCTGGAAGAGAACAACCTCGGCCTGTGTCTGACGGCCGTTTCGGAGGAGGGCGAACTCAAGGACCTCGGCAGCGCCATCCTGGAGGACATCGAAGGAGCGGCGGCGCAGGAGGAGCAGGTACCGAGTTTGGATGCTAGTCACGAAGTACTGGGTGACGTCGTTTTGAACGATCCGGAGCTGCTGCAGAGGCTGCTCGAAGCGCCGGGCGACAAGAATTTGCCGCTCCCCGGCTTCAGTCAGACGTTTCAGTCGCCGCCGCCGCCGCCTCCTGGACCGGCGCAGTAGGTTTTCGTTTGTTTTTTCGTCGGATCGAATCGTTGTCTTTTTCTTCCTGTTCCGTCGGGGTATTGAGTCGTGAGATATGCCGCACAGACTACGGAAATAAGTTTGGATAAGCAACGGCATACTTCTAAGAACCAAAAAGTATTGCGCCATATTATTATTAAAAACCCCGATGCGTTGACCGATATGCTTTTGTTTAGCCAATTCCTCTCGACCTGAGAAATCGAAGAGTAAACTTACATTTTTTTACGGTAGGTGGTGTTGAGGTGGTGATACAAATGCGATTTTCTAAGGGTACATTTTCATTGAGGCGGCAGCTTACGAGTGATTTTCGATACCGGCGGTCTCATTGGATAAACTCTTGCGGGATCTTTCGTTCACCAATAAAATAATCAGTATACAAAATACGTAAGGTCAAGTTCTTCTAATAAAAAGCTATTAATTCTTCTGAAATGTTTGACAGTTCGATTCGAATTTGAATGCATTTGAAAGTCCCTTTAATATTCAAAATACTGTACCTAGTTCTTGTTTCTTTTCACGTTTTTCTTGTTTATATTCTTTTTAAGTGTTTATCGTTGCTGTTCTTGTATTTGTTCGATTTCATAGTGATAGTTAGATTTATTATGAACCGATTTACAGAGCCCAAAATAAAACGCTCGTGTAACTTGAAGGTATTACTTATCCCTCATATAATCGGCTCGTAATCACATTGAAATTGCATTTTTTTCAACACTATGAACAAAAAAGTACTTACCTATCTTCGGTTCCTCAGAAAGTAGAAAGATAAGATATCAATACTTTTCAGTTTCACTCACAACTATTGTTTCGGAAGATTCCAAATCACAATCACTGAGGTTTTGATTTATTTTTCATCAAATTGAAAGCAAAAAGAATACCTAATAATCAGTCACAATGTGGTGACTACATAATTTCTAGCATTTCGCGGGAAAGCAAGAAATTGCATGCAAAACATGAGACCATGAAAAAAATAACCTATAAATCTATAAATAATCGAATGGCCGTCGACGGATATCATGGCATCACAGATTAAATTAAAATCACGTGAGGCAAACTCTCGAAGGTATCTCTTCAGTTAAAATTGATCAAAATCAAGAAAGCGAAAAGTCGAGAAAATTTGCTTACAATCTATTAGGTATCAGTCAACACACCAGGGTTTTTATTCATCTTGGTTTGATACAAACCAACCAATAATAAAAATTTATTTTGCTACCAATTACAACACATCTCCTGTGCGAGCAGCAGTTTTCTTCGGAATACATGGCGTCACATAACTCAAGCTGACTTACATTATGACGCAGTTCAATAGAATACATTATTTTTTGTAACTCACCTGGAATTTTAAGAGAATGAGAGCATTATGTATGTTTTCTTCCAATAGTGGCAGCATGAATTCCAAAGAAAATATGAGTTGAAAATTTGATTCCAAAGAGATTTTTATAGCTTGTGTATTTCACTCGATCCAAATATAGAATAACACTTGGATATTCTTGAAATAAACGATGACTTTTCCGCGGATTTTTTAGAAAACATGGTCTTCATCTACTATTGAATAAAAACAGCTCATAACTCGCAGAAAACTATCATTCATTGAAATAAATTTGAAAGTTATGCTTCAGGTTATTCAAAATTTCGAAAATGAATTATATATCATATAGACATCGAAGTCAATTGACACCATCATAAGAAATCAGCGATCCAATATCTTCACTTCCAATGGAACAAAATAATCGACATCAGCGCCTTCGGTGATTGTTACTATAAGCTTCCAAATTTTATGCGAGAAGTCAGCTGTTACGTTTCTAAATTTATTTCTGTGGTCTTTGTGGGCCGTTTCATCCTGAAATTTTTTCCGAAACGAATATAAAAAATACGCCCGACGAATCTAGAATAGGCTTGTTCCGCATTTTAATGTTTCCTGAAAGTTCATTTCCATTTTTTAAAACCTTTAGATTTTCATGGTATACTCGAAACGACGCTATAGTATGACGTCATAGCGGCCCATCGAAAGTTTCAAAAACGACTGTATGTTTGTTCAATAACAGCAGCTAATTTTGAAAAAAATGACTTACTCCATATCAGAAAGCAAAACGCGCCCCTCTCCATTTTTATTTAGAAGTTGTAGCTCTTCTTTCGAATTTTACAAAATAAACATAGGTATTTCACATTTTTTTGTATAATGTCAAAACGCGCCAGTTTTCTATCACCTTATTAAATCTAGTGATATTTTGTTCGTTCTAAAAAAATTGTTCATTGTGCATGCCATATTGAGGTTATTCATTTCTAAATCAGTAAATTCGAAAAAACGTTGCCATTTAATCGCCCATCGAATAATATTTATTGAGCAGAACTGTTCTGGATTGTTTTGGCATTTTGTTTCAAACATTAGTTGAATGAAAATTATTTGTATTTATTGATTAACCGGCCGAAGTGACGAAATAATTCGCGACATGGGAGTTTTTATAAAGATTCCATTCACTCGAAAAAAATTTGGTTGAAAAATAATCAGTCCTATCAAATTTGTCCATTTCTAGTCATGTTTGTCGAAAAAACTAATGAAACCAACATTACACTGAATATTTCCATCGTATGTTAATAATCCCGTATGAAGCGGGACATTTTCGATCAATTACAGAGATAAATTCCCGGCGGGACATTTTCGGGCTGGTAAATACCCGGTAGGTATCGAAAAATACCCGCTCGGTCCGTGTATCTATAGTAACGATTGTTAAAATGTACATTTGTCATCTTGACAGGCATAAATACTGAATTTTAAACGTCGTTGTTTTAACTCCGGAAATATTCTACAAAATAAACCTGATAATTTTCCATTCAAGCATGTTGTCAGTAAAAAAACTGCATTCGGTTATTTTCATATTTTGCTAAAAGAGCCCTCCTCCTTGTGTAATTACTCCCGATAAATACCCATGGGCTGTTTTCGCGGTTAGTTATCACTTATGTCATGATGTTGAAACAAAGTCTTTGTCATTTCATCAATGCAATTGATATTTAATGTCACTGTCCTGCCAAAAAAAAATCTCGCCTAATATCCCCCGATCATTGATGAAAAACTCACAAATCTCACAATTTTATCGCAATTTCCTCGAGCACGTTATTTCAGGCAACGGCCCTCCGCCTTTGTCGTCGGACCGTTGGCAAATAACTCGCTTTCGAAAACTGTGATGAAATTATTTTGCTAATTTTCAATGTCCTTGGGATATCACAGGTGAAACCAAACTAGACTAATAGCTTGTCACTAAAAAACTCAGATTTTCTAAAAAAAATTGTGAGCCTACTATATTAATTTATAATTGAAAATCTGGCGAAGTTGCTGCTCAACGCCGGTCCTGAATACGAGTTTTAAATTTTCTAGTGTTGTTATTTATTGTTTTCCAAGGTGATTTGAAATATCAACAGAATATTACTATCACATTTTACGGTTTTAGTGTGTTACCAGCCCATATTGAAAGTATTAATGTGAGTACAAGTCGGTGTATTCCAGATAAGCTTCAATCAAATACTTCAGCCGATTTTTTTTTTGGGGAGCACAATTGTCATGTCATGAATTGCTAAAATTACAAGTCTGATGAGATTCCGCAAAAAAAAATCTCGATTCGGATGGGTCTTCAGTACTGGATGCTCATATCGATCGCTATTTTTTTTAGATTTCGTTTTTTTAACTCCGGTTTCAGACTCCTTTTGTGTGTTCTGATATTTTTGATGTCGCTTTCTTATAGTTATACTTGGTATCTTTTTATATAAAAAGAAATGACTTTTCAAAACTCTACGGTGTAGAAATGACCAATAAAAATTCTATTCTATTCTATTGATTTGGAGAAGACATAGAAAAACATATTCCTCAAAACTTCACACTGCCCACAGAGATTTTTTTTAAAATCCGGTTTGTACTGAATCTTCATCGGTAACTCACCGGAAATAACAGTATTACAATGAATTTACTATGCCCTTTTATTGAACAAACGTTATTTTGTTTCGAAAGAAGACATGAGATGTTGGTTGGAAAAAGACAACGATTCCAAATCTTCTGTATTCTCTTCGGTTCTGAAATTGAGTTTCAGAACCGAAAAGATTGGCCTACGATAAACGAATTTAACAATTTATTTTAATTTTACAAAAGCAGAATCGAGATCATATTCGAAGTTATGTAAAACAATTGAGATTATTTCGGAAACTCTTCGCATTTGATCTGAAATCTAAAAATGAAGCGATTTATTCAAAACCAAAACTAGTACACAGAACTGTTTCTTTTGAGCCTCTTTCGTCATATTGCCGAAACTTTCTCCACATTCCATCGTCGAGCTAGGAAAGAAGAGATTCGTCGAAAGTTTCGCTCGAGGCTGAGGAAAGAGGCTGGAAGTGAAGCTTGTGTCGAAAAATAAAAAATTTTACCTAAAAATATTTGGTGCTAAAATATGATTGTTAGCTTTTTATTATATACGTATTCTCAAAGATCTTAGACACATGGTTGAAGGCAATGATGATTTATCTGAAAAAGTTCATATTAAAACTTATTTTTATAGTTATATGAAGTATAGAGTAGTTCAAATATTATTCTATTTGAAACTAATTTGTAATTTATTGAAATTTTTGTGTGACTTGGGTGTCACAAAAACAATGAAAAGGTGTTAATTGCAATAAAAATAATAATAAATTACGCAAAATATTTCGTTTACTACTGTTATAGAATTTATGCATTAACTGTTTCAATTCTGTTCTACAGTATATTTTTGGAAAATAAGTTACTTTAAAAATCTATTCTAATTTCTTTTAAGTAATCTATAAATATTTTTTGCTCTTGCAAAGCAATAATATCGATTAATCAATGTATTCTCTATTTTACAAAATATCAATTCCTACTTCAAAAGTAATTTCTATGTATTTGAAGTTATATGAAAGTCTTTCGATCCCATTTCTGAATAAACTTCATTTAATGAATTTTTCGAACTAATTGATTCAAGCCATAAACGTTAATTAAGATTTTGATACAGCAAAGAAAAAGAATAGAAAATTAAGCATCCTGAACTATACAATATTTTATTATCCCAAGAAACATATTCCCATTTCTTTTATATACTCTAGTGTAATACAACTTTTTATTATAAGGTCTGTAAAAAAGCTTTAATTTTCTCTTTGAAATGACCATATTATATTGGCAATCAACTGTTTATCTTCTGGATATTTCCGAAGAAATTTTCAAATTGACAGGAATGTTTAAATCTAGAAATGACTAGTCAAAATAGTACCTTCATCGAAAAGCAATGAATTTTTTTATTCTGTGATGTCGACTTAACGGTTACCAAATTCTACAGTTATTTATGTATCTGTTCCCTAAGCAAATTCCAAACGTATGATTGTGGGAATTGGGATTTGCCCTTGGTCAAGAAATATACACAAAGTCAATTTTTCTAAACCGACTTTTACATACAAAAAACAGTTTAGAATATATATTTATATATTAATATTATATAAATGTTATGTTTTGTTATTGTTTATTAGATTGTTATTTTTGATAAAAATAAATTTATATCGTTAAACATATCCGACTTCAGAAGTCAATGTTTGTTCGAACTTATAATATGTCAGCCGTAACCACTAATATGTGTCTACAATCTTTGAATCCAGCTGCAGTTTCTTTTGGGTTTCCCGTACCAAATGAATTTGTGATTGTAATATAAGGTTGGTAGTTTGGTATTCGAGGAATCCAGAGGCTCTTGCAGCTTGCTAGATGTTATTTGTTAATTTTAAATAGAAAAGTATCGAAAACTCACACAACTTAAAAATAATCGAGTACAAAACCATGAGACGTGAAACATTTTGCTGTTTTATTTTTTATTATTTATTTTTTCGGGGGATTTGAAATAGCAAAGTGTCCGATAATACACAAAATACACCAGCACGATTGGTATTTGTTGAAATAGTAATAATAATAATAAAGTTTATTCAAAATTCATAAAAAAGAGCATCAATTTGTAAAAAGGTGAATAAACAGTTTAATTATACCCGTGAAGTTAAAAACTTGTTGCGAGAGATACGAATTAAATTTATGTATAATATATTTGATAAATTTGTAGAATTTATATAGTATTTTGAGTATGATTTTTTTTCTAGAATTCAAATGTTAATGAGCATATACCTTGATTACTCAGTCTGATTTGAGCATCTAAATGACAATAAAATTTTCCTATACCCATTTGATGAGTACAATGAAACTATATTTGCTGGTGTATTTTGTTTTCTACTCCGTAACTAAATAATTAATCTACCTCATTTTGCAACATTTCATGCTGTACAATCAGCTAGTCATAGTTTTTAAGAAATACATTAATGAGTTTTTATGTATTGTAACTAGAAGGAAGTAATATATTTTACCAACAGTTGTGTATATAAAATATTTAAGTATATTTTAAACATATGTACAGACTATATTTTTATACAAATTATAGTATTATTTATATTACAAAAGTTTGTTTCATTTTATTTATTGCGATATTTATTTCTATTAAATTGAAGGAAATGTAGGAATTTCCTTTGGACAAACAATATTAGTAGCAGAACATTACCACAGTGATGAAAAGTTGAATTTTATAAAAGAAAACATCAGCTGTTATACATACAGCTTACATGCAGAGCTTGGTTTTGGTATAAGAAAGGCTACAATTTTTTCGGTATTTTTCCTTCTTTTAGCACCATAAAAAATACAGAATTTCAGATCTTCAGAAAATCTGATCCCCCAAAAAGTTGTTACGTTAATTAAAAATAAGGCGTGTTTCATGTGGAAGGAACTCTTTTCAATTACCACAGCAATTTTTCAGGGTAAAATGTAAATCTGCCTATTACACTTGTACAGATTATAATTTTAGATTGTGGTCAGTTAAAAATAAAAAAAACTGTGAAATGCATTAAGATATATTGAATAGTGAGTTCATAATTCCATATTTCCAAAATATTTTCATCGCTAATCGCTATCAATATACAGATATTGAAAATATTATTTATTATTATTAATTATTGAAAAAACATGTATTTCTTGCCTATAAAAAAACCGTTGTGCCAATTGGCTGTTCTAATGAGGTGTTGTTGGGCGTGTAAACTGAATAGGTAATTAATCCACTTGTAAGCTACATGCAGACTAAACTATCATCAACAATAATTGATCGTGGAACTGTAGATATTTCGTAAAAAAAATCAAAATATTAATTTTTTTCTTGTTGTTAACTGACTGTCTTTTCCCTTTTGATGAACCCCCAGAAGTCCAAGCTTGTGTGCGCAGAAAAATAAAGAAGTTTCACTTTTGAACATGAAATTCCAGCATGGATAGTGGTCAACGCTCGACTAACAATTTCTGAGTCATCTTGAATACTTTTGTACATTCATTGTGGCTCTGCAATCAAGAGTTTTGAACTTGTGATTAACCTGTCTGGGGTATCAGCATATTGAAAATCAATCTGTCTCTACACAAATGATCAGTCCAGACCATGATTAAGGAATTTAAGTCAATAAATCCATTTTACTGGATTACAGATTCAATTGTATGAAAGCAAATTGATATCAATATAAATTGTATTTGCTGATAGTATATTGTTGAAAATTTTGTTTTTACTTGGACATTTCTTCCAAGAGAAATTGTCACGGGTTTTCACATCATTATAAACTATTTGAGGTTGAAATATACACATCACATTTCAAACAGTGAAAGATATGAGGGTTTCATATTCACATATATACCTATGAATATTTTTAATAAATACTGTTACAATAAATTAAGGAAAAGTGTAAAAAAAGCTTTTAAAATCATTTACGACTGAGCTATCATTTTAGTTGCTAAACATATGAAACTGGACATTTTCCACAAAAAATAAGTGGCTCAATCTGTAGGATTTTGAACCACTATTAAAATGAATTCTTTGTCAGGTGCAACCATAATTTCATGCTTCTTCGATCTGATTCTCAAAAAAGTGAGATCATTTGAGGGATCTAAATCTCTTACAACACTTCTAGCTTTATCTGACAAAGAACTTATCAATCCTGCATACTGTACAGTTGTTGTATTATCCAGTGTTGTTTTTATTGGAATGCCTAGAATGAACAATCAATCAGCTGATTTTTTCCTAATGAAGTAAAATAAATACCTTCAGAGTTTACAACTATTGTACCTACAACCCCTTTATGGGATTGGATCCTTTTCATAGTTTCTTCTACTTCGTTTGACTGGAAAATACAAGATATTAATTAAGAACATCTTAAAATACAGAGGAACTGACCATTTTGATTTAAACTAATATTGAGAATAAGCAGATTAATAGTGGAACAGAAATAATAGGATTACTTATGTTGTGTTGTAATAATAATATAATTAATATTGAGAAACGTCAAATTCGTATAATTAAATACGTCATAAGGGCAAAGAATATCTAAGTAGATATTCTTTGATAAGGGTGATCCTTCATGCATCGAATCACAGAACACCTTACCGTACCGGTTGTTCCAAGGTCATTCTATATAGACAATTTTGACATAAGGTGTGTTCGGGTCGCTGGTATTAATTTTTTTTTCTATGGTTCGGGTTCACAACACAAAACCGGAACCCAGAACAATTTGTTGTGCAGTGAACTACCTGTAGGTTTAGGATGGCTGACTCTCCTGCTGTGAGCAATAGGTCAACATTTTCGTGCCAAGATGAAATTGGTTAGGTGTAGCCGGATTCCTTTATTCTGCTCACAGCCGCTCATTCCATGAACTACTCGGTTTGTTTCTTAGTGCCATCGAGAATTTGACGATCTAAAACGAATACATGCAGCTTATAACTCAATCCAACAGTGAAATTTGTTCCACTTTCGATTACACGCAGTGAAACTGGCTGTATAGTATTCAAGTTTCTGCTGAAAATATGACATTATCAATCTGAATTGAAAAGGTAGGAAAGTCAGCTAAGTTACTATGGCACTTATTACATCCAACATCAGCACAGAGCTTCACTTTGTTAGAAAGGAAATACTTAGACCTCGGCGTCAAGTAACGCAAAAGCATTGATATTGGCTCCAAAACTCTCCATTACTTTGAAGAAATGGATAGAAGATTTTTTAAGCTCCCAAACACAGAGTCGTTACAAAGAGCCTTTTCTGACTGCAGCCTCATATGCTCGGATAAGTGATTACTTGTACTTCCGGTTGAACTGCATGTGGAATCGTTGAATGTATGTGTGTGTAAGTGTGTGTGTATGTAGAACACTAAAGAGTGAATCTATGGTACTAATGAGTAATATAAAAATCGAAATATCATCATCTTATTTCTAAATAGTCCGTGTTATAACACCCTTGTTTCTCAAATATTCCTCTCCTTCACCCTTCTAACGTCCGATCGCCGCCACTGGTTAGTAAATATGTGGCTAAAGACGTTCTATTTGTTTTCCAGTTTAAAAAAAGTTATTTATGTTTTCGATATAAAGAATATGTGTATATTCAAGTTTGCAAGTTTTCAAACTAAAACGTAGAATGCCTGGTTCCTTTTGTGCTTAACGAGCACGTTCTTTTTGAAGTAATCATGGATGAGCCCACGTACTATAAATAATTAAACTTGGGAGTTTTTCAGTCGGAAGGGTCGTACAACAAAAGAACTAACGATACTGTCGCTTCTCTCTTTTCTTCTTCACTCTCTAGGTTATCTTGGCCTTGGCCTCTGTGTAAGGCGCATTTAGCCATCGTTTTCTTCTTGAGTCTTGAACCCATCCCGAACAGGCTGGCAACTGGCAAGTGACAAGATTAATAAAAAACTTCAAATAGTTCAAATTTTGAAATAATAAATAAAAGCACTAAGCAGAGGAATAGACGAAGAGAAATCAAAATGAGCCGAAATAATGAGCTACTCTCCAAAATTGGACTTCGTTTGGATGGGAGAAGGGCGAATGAACTTCGGAGAGTTCGTTGCAAGTTAGGAACTCTCACACAGCCGGATGGAAGTGCTTATTTGGAGCAAGGCCTCACGAAAGTACTAGCAGCAGTATATGGCCCCCATCAGGTACGTTTCGTAAATGTTCATTTATTGGATGCATATTCTAACGAGTCCAATTGCATGCCTCAGTCAAAAATGCTTCTAATACTATCTATTGTGCGAGGAAGAAATATTTATGTTTTTCTTTATTATTGAAAGAAATATTCATCACCAACTGTTTATAGGTTCGTGGTGGTAGGTCCAAAGCCCTGCACGATGCTGCTGTAATAAATTGTCAGTTTAGTATGGCAGTATTTGCCACTCCTGAGAGGAAAAAGAGATCCAGAGGAGATAGAAAATCAACAGAATTATCCATGCATTTGCAACAAGCTTTAGAAGCTGTTATCAAAAGTGAATTGTATCCTTGGTCACAAATCGATGTTTATGTTCAAGTTCTACATGCTGATGGAGGTAACAAATAACTTTTGACTTTTTTTATAGGGATGTTATTTTACCATGTTTCAGGAATTCTGCCTGCTTGTGTTAATGCGGCTACTTTAGCATTGATACATGCTGGTATCCCAATAAAAGATTATGTCTGTGCCTGCACAGCTAGTTTGGCAAATAATGATGTACCTCTGGTAGATATTTCACATCAAGAGGAAATAATGGGAGGTGCAACACTGACAGTGGCTGCTTTACCAACTTCCGGAAAGATTGTTCTCATGGAAATGTCCCAGAGGATCCATCTGGATCAGGTGAAAAAAGTAATGGAAAAAGCACTACAGGGTTGCAAGGATATCAAGCAGATTCTGGATGAAGCTGTGAGGTTGCATGTGAGGGATATTGGAAGTTCTACAGGCTGGGCAAATACCAGTTGATTGATGTCAAACCATACTATTATTCACTGTTTTGTTATAATATTTAAGAAGGAAAAAATAGATGTCTTTCAATTTTTCTCTAGTTGGGTGTTATCGAATATTTTCCCAATCCATTTTTTTGCCATCCGATATTCAAATGAAATAATCAGCATGTTGCAGTTATTATTTGAGAGTGTAGCTAGATGTATGGTCTAAGTTTAACACTTCTGATGCAAGTGTTGTAGCTGTTTCATCAAAATATATTGCCTGACAAAATATTAAAGTATGATTTTCATAATGCAGTACAGTGTCTTCGAGGGATCCATACTATATATATCCATATGAAAATTGGGGATCATATTTTGAAATTCATCATTAGTTAATTGACTAATGCTTCTAGCAGGGTGGGGCAAAATCTGATTTTTATAAAAAAAATCTTAAATCCTTTTTTTTTTTTAAAATCACGATTAATTTGATTTTTTAAATTTAAATATAAAATTTGAACATTTTGATTCTTTGAAATTATTGTTGATTATTTTAATGTATAAAGTCTAAAAATTTTAATACAATTTGCGGCTCAAAAACTTGAGACAACGCATTTTTCGCGCTTCTTGCAAGAAAATTCTTGTCGCGATTTGTTTTCCTTCTGTCCTATATACTCGCTATACAGTGCCGAGTGAGGCACGAACACGAACGCGTTTGTTGTGCTTTTTGCAAGAATATTCCTGTCGAGGCTTGTTTTCCTTCTCAACCTATAAATTGACGTTGCCCAACAATTTCACGCATTTCGCTAGTTGTACACTCGAATATTAGTAACAGATTAGGCATAGAAAAAGGAGGAAACTCGTGTTTTTGTTCAAATTGTATAACGAAAATGAGTAGACTGAAAATATAGAGTAATAAAATTTAGGTGTTACGTTTAGTTTGAGAATTTGGCATTATTTACTTCTCTTTTGTTGTTTTTGCTAAAAGCAGATACTCCTTTTGATCTTCGAGAAACCTTTAATATTATGTTTTTATCTGGTTCTGAATAAAAAAAAATGATTTAAATCATGATTTTAATTTTGAAAATGAAGCGATTTAAATCATGATTTTAATCAGCCCAACCCTGGCTTCTAGTCATTTGAGAAAAGAATTTGTCAAGTGGTTTAAATAATTTTTTACTTTTTTTGATTCAATGTGTGGACATACATTCCTCTACAAGTTATGTTACTTTATAAATTTGATTTGTACGTATAAAATAAACATTTAAATTCTCAAATATGGTATGGGTCTTCAAATTGATTCTTTCATAACAGGTACCTACCAGCAAATCTGCATACTTCTCTGAGGCAAACTCCGCTTCCCAGTGACGTTTTTACGATGTTTTCATGGTGGGTGTGAATAGGGTTCTACTCCACATTTTACAATAACAATAGCTTCACACGTCACTGTTGTGCATCTGATAAATAATTTTTAATGAACAATATTTTATTTGGAATTTTACTTAAAATTCTTTAATCTCCTCTCGAGGGTCGCCCCCTCCGAACAGTTTAGGCCAGACCAATAGCTTGATACCGACAGTTATTGGCATGATTAAAATTGTTTTGCACATATTATGACACATTACCACCTATAAAAAAATACCACTACAAAATAATTCAAATTTTCATTAAATATAATTTTTATTCTTTTATATAAATAACAATAATATAAAACTAGGTACATAATAAAAAATTAGAATATCCTTAATATGAAACAAGACTAAAGGTGTTATTAGTATGAAAATAATTTAAGGCTTATTTCTCATCAGTTCAAATATCTTAAATTCGGCAATATTAGTTGGGAGTAGCATCAGGATGCCTTTCCAAAATCATCGCTACACCCTGAAACAAAAAAAATCCATGGAATAAGAGACATCTAATAACGCAATACTTAAATAGAAAATAATATTATATATCCAAACTATTATGACAGACTCCATCATTCAATTGAGAGCAATACGCCCTCTAGTTGAGTTTCAGGAAACAATTAAGTTCAATTTAGTTGAAGTGACGCAGCGATGATGTTTGATTTCTGGATATGGTCAAAGTTGTAATGAAAATTATTATTAAGCACAATCTATGACAAACATTGACATGAAAAAGTCAATAATCATTCAAAACCATAATAATCACTTACCAAATGATTGCAGTTTAGAATTTTCAAATTATGTCAAAAACGTTAAAGTCCTAACCTTGAATAGGCATAGTGTGTCAAAGTGTTGCAGATTAGTTTTTTACTAAGTGGCGCTGCGATCGTAATTTAAAATCCCAATAAATAAATAGTGGGATGCCAAAGTTTGATAAATTTGAAATTATACTCAAGTGACATATAATTTGAAATTGAGGATATATTCCAATTACAAGGTGAACTCCCTTACTTGTCCTCCAGCTGCACAAGCTGCCACCACTCCAAACTGACCATCTTCTCGCACCAACCGATTCGCAGTATGCATGGCTAACCTGACCCCAGTAGCGGCGAATGGATGTCCAATTGACAAGGAACCTCCCCAGTTATTGAATTTGCTTATATCAGGCGCACCGAATTTTCCTGACCTTTTCATGTAGTTCTTGGCAAACCAGTCGCTGTCCATCGCTTTGAAATTCGCCAGAATTTGACCCTAGAAATAAAATGAAAGAGGGTCAGCTCCAGGAGTTAAAAGTTGTGTCTATTCAAGATTTATTTTTATTCATTTATATACGGGGAAAACCCCAATTCAGTTTACAAAAATTTGAAGTATATATAGTCTAATACTACAGATGAGAACAAACAACAAAATGAGTAACTAATTAATAGAATTTCACTCAAGAGATAGATGACAGAGTTGGCTTTTGAATGAATTCAGATAATTAACAAAAAAGTCAATTTCATCAGAATACATATCACCTAATCTCAGCATACATGATATGGGTGAATAATAACCAGAATTTGTTGAATGGAATGGCACAAAAAATACGTTTTTTTGTCTGGTTGGCCTACTGGGAACATAAAATGATACCAGCGAAAGTACTTCAGGACAATCTATGTGACCAGATATTGTTTGTAAATATAAGTTGATGATACAATTGTACGACGATCCTTCAGGCTTTGTAAATATATTGCATTCCTAACATCATTAACATCATATTCACCCACTACTAATCCTAGTTTGTAAGCGTTATGTTTTAAAATTTATTTTGTACTTTTTGTATAACTTGTGTATATTTGATATAATATGGATTCCAGATAACTACTAAATTCAAGAATGAATCTGACCAGGGAACAGTATGAAATTTTATAAAATTTTGATAGTGAAAACAGAAAAATCGTTTGATGATCTTATGATGAATCCAAGCATCTTCAGGGCCCTCTGAGCTACTGAATTTGCCTGTTTGTTGAAACAAATCCAATATCATACCCAAGTCTTTACAATCATTTTTCCTTTCAAGTAATATGTTGTTCAACTTGAAATCAAAATACATTAGTGATTGTGATCTACTGAAAACCATAGAGAAGCATTTGCCTGTATTGAGATACAAGCACTTAGCTTCACACCAGTCAGCAATGCCATCCAATCCTGCGTACTTTTCACTCTTTTGAAAATTTTCAAATCATCCGCGAAAAGGAGAAGTTTTGAATTATGAATATATGAGTGGATATCATTGATAAATATGCAGAACAGCAGGGGTCCACAGTGTGTTTTGAGGCCAGAAATGACACGTTACCGGTAAATTTACCATATTGCCAACCAAGGCAGGGCTTCTCATTTAACTATGCAGACGCTCTCACTCTGGGCCCAGTCCAAATATTTTATAATGTCTATGGTCGAGAGTCTTAAGGTTTTTCTTGTATTTACTATAATGCCAAGGCATATCTTGCAATGAACTTTTCCCATCGATATACCTATAAACAAAAATAAATAATCTAGACTTACAGCAAATGCTTCGTGGAACTCCCAAACATCAATGTCTTTGATTGTGAGCCCAGCCTTGTCTAGAACTTGAGGTGTGGCATAAGCAGGCCCTAGAAGCAGCTGGTCGATGGGGTCCTGTGATACAAACAAGAAGTTTCGAAGATAGGCTTTGGGCTTCAAACCGAGCTGCTTTGCCTTTTCTTCTGTAGTAATCAGGCAAGCTGATGCACCATCAGTCTGCAAATAACAGTTGAATGAAATCAATGAACTCCACTGCCTCTCTAGCATTTATTTTTTTCTGAATTGGAGTAAATGTAACTACAACTAATGAAAACATGTTATGGTCATGATTAATAATAATAATGAATGTTTTTATTGTGAGAGATCATAATGTACATGGAAAAAACAATATTTTTTTTCAAGAAGTTCATCCACCGCTATGAAATGTATGAAATTAACACACTGAAGAGAAAATATATTTTATTTGGAGGAGATTATGGAGATTTCAGAACATTCCTGGCGCTTTCTTCCCAAAATCAATGAACACATAACTACATGAAAAAGTAACGTGTAACTATCCATAACTAGAAGCATTGTTTTTACAGATATATAGTTAGCTTCCTCGAGCAGGATGAATCACTATTCTATAATGCACTATTTAAATCCCTCTAGGTCAGATGCCTTATGTAATACCGAATATAAACGAGAGAACCCATATTAAAATTTCTCACCAGATATGACGAGTTAGCAGCAGTCACAGTTCCATGTGGCTTTATAAAGGCTGGTTTGAGTGCTGCCAGTTTTTCAGGTGTGGAAACACGGATTCCATTATCTTTGTCAACTGTTTTTGGAACTCCAGGCACCTGGAAGGGTATCAGATCCGTTAGATAGCCCTTTTCATATGCCTGTTGAGCCATGGTATGAGAACGAAGAGCAAATTCGTCTTGTTCCTTCCTAGTTGCACCGAAAGCAGCAGCTAATCTTGAAACAAAATAATGACAAATATGAAGATGAGGATTTATAACAGAAAAAAATATATTGTGTGATGTTTATCCAAATAGGTAGATGACATCTGATAATCTGTACCATGAGCAATTTGCGTTTTTACCTATCAGCTGAATGTCCCATTACTTCTCCTGAAGAAAACTCAGCAATTGGTGGTAGATCGGGTGCAAAATAGTCTGGTCGAATACTGGCCAGCAGTGATAGTTTTTGTTGGGGTGTTTTCGCCCTGTTAGCCTTCAACATGAGACTTCTCATTTTTCTATTGTGCCTGATTGGGATATCAGACATAAATTCAACACCACCACATACTATCATTTCATAAATACCACTGTTGATCAAACCAACGGCTGAAAACACAGAATTACATCATGAATTGGAAATATAGAATAATAATAACCATTGGAATTAATTTTAGCCCCTAAAATCTAAGGAAATGAAGGGCAAAGTTCATCTTGGTAGCAAAAAATAATACTTGGTGGCTCTCATGAGAAAAATGTATCTGAATGCATAGGATTTTTTTTTGAAAAACTTTATTAAACATTCAGTTCGAATATATAAACATTTGAATCACAGATTCTCTTTCAGTACTGAAGTAGTATGACATAAAAAAACGATTATTGTTGGAATTAATACACAGAATATCATACCTGAAGCCATGGCAACATTAGAAGAAATGCAGGCCAATGTCACTGTGTGAGAAGGTGTTTTATCGCTGTATCCAGCTGCAAGGGATGCTTCTCTAGCTATGTTAGAGGTCTTCACTTCTTGTATAACAGTTCCATAAATAATATAGTCGATGAGTTCTTTGGATACTCCTGTTTTTTTGAGGATACCACTGAAAAACATGTCTAGATATGTTCTGAAGTATACAAGCTACTCTCAAAAAAAAATTTGATTTATTTTTAGACATAAAGCAATATGCCTTAACATCAAACTACTCAGTTCAATTAGTTTATCATTACTGCTGGAAGGATGTTAAATTATAATCACCTGAGAGCTTGCCTGGCTAACTCATGAGGCATTAGGTTTGCATAGTCAGTACCAGACATCAAAAATGGAGTTCGAACTCCATCTACAAGAACAATATTTTGGCCGAATTTTGGAGTCAAGGTCTTTTTTTGATTGATTTGTGTTCCAGTGGATACAGTCCTGAGAGTATCTGAAACAAATATACTAAAGGGTCTATCTGAATTCCACCCTATTTTACTCAATACAAGGGGTCTAAATAAAACAATTGAATCTCAAGGCGTTGATAATTTCCTATTTTATACTCACATTGTTGGGAAATGAAACAATTGAAACTCAAGGTGTTGATAATTTCCTATTTTATACTCACACTGTTGGAGAATACTCAAAGCAAATGGGCTTCTCACGAGATTTCTTGTTGTATATAAGGCCATTTTAAGAAGGTTGAAGAATAACTTATTTATTCAAGTATTTAGTCCTTGTACCAATGCAATACAGAAAATAAACAGGAGGTGAGAACTCAAACAATTGGAATAATTTTAAATGAAACTTCGGACTTTGATCTTTGACCAACTTTTTGACCAGGTCCAAGTTTCAGAGCTTCAGATTCAACTAGTAGATGGCGCCATGCTCTACAGCTTTTAAGTGCTCATCATTTCATTTCGAATTTCAATACAAAGCTAGCAAACATTAACCATTTTCAAAATTGAAATATATGTTGCATTTGAGTCTTAGACCTAACTCATTTTATTTATTAATATTAAATATAAGTGGGATTTCAAATTAAGATCGTAGTATCTACTGTGGTATCGTAGCGCCACATACAAGATAACTCCAACTAATTAGGCATTCCTATTGGGAAGAATTTCCACCGATGAGAGCGCTGATGTCTGTTCAAAAATGTCGAGAGCAAGCCGTAATCAGCTGAACGTAATCTGTCAAAAACATATGTTTACTATTGTTTACGTTGTATTTTGTATTGTAGCTGGTGTTTTTCGAATTTTGGCAGAGTTTTGTGTGAAAAAAATGTGTAGACTAATCAGTGTGTGAATGTGTTAGAGAAATGTACCATAATTTCACATTCAGAAGCTTGTTTTTGTTTTACGTGATGAAATAGTTCAAATATTTTCCGATAGAGGCGTGTCTAGATAATGAACTTCCCAATAGGCGAAAATCGTCAACCGATAGATGGCGTTGCTAAATCCAAGATGGCTTCACTTTACGGTGAACAACAAATTTTGGCCATTTGAAGTAATGGTACTATTAGTTCATGTTTTGCATTCTTGAGGCCTTGTTGAGTGGAAATTACTGTTTAAACGTCTTAAGTTGCTTTGTGTGCTGAGGTAGTTACATGTTTGGCTAGTATTACAGCCTTATTTTACTCGTGAGTGTTATAACTTGAACTACTTCACCAACCTACATTCCAGATCAAAATGTCTTATAGAATTGGAGCTACGTAATATTCTGGATTACGTGAAAAGCAGAACTAGAACGTTGAAAGAGGGTGAAGCTGTGTTCAAAGCAGGACATATCATTGCATGTGGAGTGGCTGATGAGGGATGGAAATGCCAATGTTCCTGCAAAGCGGGTTTATCTGGGCTCTGCAAACATATTGCAACCCTTATATCATTTTGTTATTAAGTAGGTAATGTCATTTCGTAAATATATAGAAGTAGTTGATTTTCAAGAAATTTTTGCATGTAATTAGCTTTTTGTGATAAATAAAGGATCAATATATCAGATTTATCAAAACATGTCACCGAATAGTGTTTCAACAAATGTTTTATTTTTACTATTCAAATAAATCATGAGAAAAACCTGATTTTTGTTTTGCTACAAAACTTTTTCTGTACTTTTGCATTGTATAATTCAGTACTGAGTATGAAAAGCTGAAGAAATAGGTTGGTTACTCCACTTTTAACGTGGAGATCAACAACCTTAACGTTGAACTGATTTCACTCGACTCAAACTATTCGATTCTTTAACAAGGTTATCATTTCCAGAAGAAAATTGATAATATCAAGTGTTAGAGTAAGTGATCTCACACCAAAGGTTCAAATCTCACCAAACAAGAATGAATCATGCTTTTAAAAAAATGTGTCTAACCAAGGAGATACAATTGGCAGTTATGCTACTGACTAATTGGGGGATAGTGTGAAAGGATAAAAAACAGACTAGAAAGCTATGATTCATTTACATAATTGTAATCATACTTTGCTTTAACTATATATTAATAAATATTATATTATAGTCTTAAAAATGGCTTCAAAGTGGGAACTGAAACGTCCACTAAACTTTATTTTCAGACGCTCTAGAAAGTGGAGGCTACTTACAAACATATTTTTAGTTATTGGTCTACTAATTTTCAATATATTTTTCTTCCTGAGACAAAGCTTTTTGTCGTTAATGGGGAATTTATGTAGTGATATAGTACTAGTATTATATAATGAGCACAGTGACACCGAGCACATTTTTCTCGATTTTGTAGGAATACTTCAATGAATTCGCTGCATTTTGGATTGTAAACCATAACAACACTTCATAATTATTTCACTCTTCGCACTCCTGAACTGTATTAAGTTATAAATATTTCCAAATTAATAATTTTAAATCCAACACTCATAAGGCTCCATAGAAATAATATTTGTTGTTCACCGTCCGATTAGTTCAAAAAAAATATATAGATGGCGATCCCTTCGAAGTTTTAGCAAATACACCGCAGGCATATCTGACAGACGACAGTAAATGACAGTTGTCAATCCAGCCTGCTGGACATACAAACCTGATTTACCTATGCTGAGTGTGTGTTTATGTCATATTTTAAAATCTTTTTTCTCGATAAAGGCTCAATTTTGTGCGATTGTGAAATGTGGAGGTAATAGCGGCAGACATAATATTTCATTCCATCGATTCCCTTCTATTTTCGACAATAGAAAAAAGATCAATCCTCTTGCTGAAAAGAGATGTGAATTGTGGATTCAGGCAACTAGAAGAGCAGATTTAACTTCTTATAAGTTGAAATGGGCAACGGTGTGTTCAAAACATTTTGTAGAAGATATTTTCAAAGAATCTAGGAAACATAGGCAACATAATTTTATTTATTTTTTTTCATTTCAGACAAGCCAAGTGCACTCAAAGATGTTGACAATATAGACTGGGTACCGAATCAATTACTTGGCTACAAAACAAATATCAATGCAGTTCAAAGCATTCAGAGATTGTATCGTAGGGAGCAGCGTGATAAAAATGGCATCGCAAATATTCCAGTTGATATGGATAAAATTGATGATGATTCTTTGTGTGAATGATCCAGCTCTTCAAAACTTGAATATTATTGATGAGCAAAATCAAACTCTGAATGATATAAATTAACCAGTTGAAGGAGTGGAACATGAACAAAACTCTGGAGAACACCTATATGTCCCGATATTGATTTCGAGCTGCAGAATTGTTATCGTGAAATCCATCATCTCCGGAAAACTTTGCAGACTAAATCATTCCCATTGGGAAGTTTGAAGCATAACTCATTTAAATGCCTTTTTTATGCAGGATTACCATATGAAAAGATGGTTGTGGTTTATAAGTTTGTAGAGCCTTATACAACATATCCTAAATCTGTTCTTTCAAAATTATTATTTATTAAAGTACATTTTCAGTATGTTTTTCACCAGCTTCACTCCAATCCTTCTAATCCATTTAGATATAGACATATTGCATGAATCCAAACTTTCATAGTCTTGAAGTCTTCTGTGCATGCACTCTCATATACAAAAAAGTTTATAATGTCATACAACATGTCATGAAACTTTGGGAAAGTATTTCACAGCATTACCCCAAATTTCAATAAATAAGGATCACATCCATTACTTTCCTTCAGTTTCTCTAAATATCTCTTCTGGATATCCATAGACAAGGTGTTGAAATAATCACTTTCATCAGCCATTTCACATACAATTTTCTTGCAAGCAGGAAGAATAATGAATATAGATTGCAAAATTTATACATTTATATATGTCAGGTACACTAAGGGTATACCCGAAATTAGGGTAAATCCGTAATTTCTTCATAATTACGATAATTATCTCATTAAATTACCATTGTTGCTTATGGAAGTAGGGTTTGTTTGTCCAGCAGGCTGCTTGACAGTTGTCTTGTGACGTCACATGCCCGCGGTGTATACAGGGCTTGATTCATACGGATTTCATTTTCATTACGAATAGAGTGACGGATTTATTTTAAGAATTGCTGCCCTGGTTAAATGAATCAACATGGCATCATTTGCCATTTGCCCTCCCAGAAACTTTCGTTTGTTTTTTTCAAAAGATCTAGTGATTTCCATGCGGAACTGGTGCAAATTCATTGTTTTCTATTTTTTATCAAGTTCTCGGTAGTGTACAGAGGTTAGCACATTCGCCTTTCAAGCGGAAGACCAGAGTTGACCATTGCTCGCACAAGTTTCGACTTTGTTCTTGTTGACGTTCGTCAGCTGGTTAAGGGAAACAAACAATCTACAGAACTCAAACATAATGGTCGTGTGTAACAGCTCACACTGCTTAAAGCAGTTGCACAAAATTTGACAGTTTTCCATGGTAAAATGTCGAATTTTGTGAAGCAGCTTCAAGCGCTGTAAGCTTTTAGACGCAGCCATGTTTAGGTTCTGTGGTAATGTGACATCAGTGACATTCTTGCGTCTAGACAATTGAGGTCACGTCAGTCCATTGACGTTTAGGTCAATGCGTAATGCGTCAGTCAAAGAGTCAAAGGTGTCAAAACTCAAAACAAAACAAAAATTGTTAGAAAAATACAAAAATTAGAACTACATTACTGATATCAGTCAGTATAATAGTCATAAAAAAAATCGGTAAAAATGGACAATGAAAATTCTGTAATATATGGTTTGGAATTTCAAGTAATAGATTTGAGTTTCTGTACTGACTTCTGATTTAGAATACTATCCCTTCTAGGCTAGAGCACTCGCTCCCCAGCTAGCTGAAATAGAAAAAATCAAATTTATAATTGGAACTCAGTCTTTGAAAAATACTAACAATCAGATTCATTTAATAGAGTTCAATGAAGAGATATCAACAATAAAAACTTCGGTAAATTATATTTTATGCTTTGTTAGGAGTGTGTGAAAACCAGAAAACCGATCCTTCCTTAGGTATTTCATCATTGTGAGGGTGAAATTTGGAAGATTACAGCCAGTCCTAGTGATCCTTTGAAGTTAGCAACATGTTATAATTCTATTGCTAGTGAAAGCAACTGTATGATGAAAACAGCAATACGTAAAATACCTGAAACTGAAAACCATGATACTATTGAAAATTTAGAAATCACAACGAAGCTCGATACTACAAACTTTGGAACTGATGTTAAAACTACAGAATTTCATCCAAATGAAGGAGACACAGCTGTAACTTTGACAGACTCCCAGGTTGTTCTTTGGGATATATCCCAGACTGAAGGTAGAAGTATAGTAAATATTTCATTGGAAGGTAAAAACAGTCCAAAATTCACTAATGGAAAATGGAATCCTCATCAAAGCTGTAATCAGGTAGCATGTGTTGAATTTGTTGTGATGATTCAACAAGTAGTCAACAATTTTTTTAGTTTACTACAGCAACTGAGACACATTTGAAAACATATGATGTAAGATCAGGTGACTTGGCCTGGAGTATAGACAATGCCCACAACCAGTTGATAAGAGATATTGATTATAATATGAATAAACAATATCATCTTGCAACCTGTGGAGATGATGCATTCTTGAAAATTTGGGATTTTAGACAGACCAACATGCCAGTGTTTTCCAGAAGTGATCATTCACATTGGTATGCTGTATTGGTACATTTATATTCGTTGTTCACCTAATATTTTCAGGATATGGTGTGTGAGATTCAATCATTTCCACGATCAGCTGATTCTCACATCCAGCTCAGACGCTAGGGTTCTTCTTTCTAGTGCTGCAAGCGTCAGTTCAGAAAACACAAATGACGGTTTCATTATAGATGATAACGAGGGACTCGAAACCAAACAAATGTAGGATAGAAATAAAGTAGCTGCAACTTTTTTCATTCAACTTGTTTCAGGCTGAAAGATGGTCCCCTCCAATGGTGTGAGCATGAAGACAGTGTTTACTGTGCTGAATGGTCACCAGCAGATCCTTGGATTTTCGCTTCTCTCAGTTATGATGGGAGATTGATTATTTCTCACGTTAAAAAGTCTTTGAAATATCAAATAATGTTATGAATTGTGAATACACCACATATAATTTTTGTACAAATTTGTACATTCCAAATAAATAAGGATGAAAAATAATATTGATAATGTTGTCTTGTAGCTACTTCCACTGGGTTCACCTATTGATGCTCTTTTATAACATTATAACTATGATTTACATTTTGAAAAATCAACTTTTCCCTTTGAATTTTTGTTGATACCTTCATCAAACTCATTTTCAGAAATTAACCTTGATATTGAATCCTAATAGAAATAAACTTCTTTATTGCCCTATAAGGTCCATATAGTAGAACAAATATTCTTGAGATTTTTAAAAGTGGCATCTGTGCTATATTATGATTGCATTGAGATATGGACATTTTTAAAAAACATGTCTGGAAGAGAGAATCATGCAATATATTTTTTTAGAGAGTTTTTATTGTATACTGAAGTTGCCTATTTCCAGTTAACATAAAAAGTGAAAACAGGTAGATATTAATAAGAGTTCCGAGTATAGATAAGAGAACTGAGTTATAGATAAGAGAATACACTTCGCACTTGGGGAACATCAATAAAAATTTTGTAAATTCATTAGGTATCACCAGAACTTTGCAGAGTCTTAACAACGTGCTTGACCAATGACTTCTGAATGAGAGGCACAATTTTTTCACAACCTTTGTCTAGAATACCAATGACCTCATTCAACTTCTCCAGAGATATGCATCCTGTCGGGTGAAATGAAGACATTTGTTTATGTGTATGGAGCCGAGAGACAACAACTATGCCATGCCCTTCGTTTTCTTCATTCTCCAATACAGGCACCTCACAGATACTTTCTTCTTTACTTGTTGGATCTAACAGCATCACATCATTTTGAATACCTATTGTTACTGAAGTAATAATGTCATACATGGGCACTCCTGCATGAGATAGTGCTAGGCCTGCAGCTGTTATGGCGGCACTTAGACATGACCCATCATTTTGCAGAACCAAAGCATAAATATCAACTTGGAAGTTTGGGAATTCATGACGGCAAACTGTGGATTCCAAGGCTTGTTTCATGAGGGCACTATATTGTTTCTCTTGATCATCTTGCTGGTGAAGGCGCCGTTTGGTACAACTGAATGGCGCGAATTTGAATTCGCAATATATTTCACCTTTCAGAGAATAATCCTGTCTGTTTGGAATTTCACGTGGATCAAAAACTGAAACTATAACCTTGGTTTTATCAAGTTCTATATATGCAGATCCTTTGGCTTGGCTGATAATACCGGATTTAAGGTCTGGAATAATAGATAAAAATTACTTTTTTTTCTAGTAGGCCTCGATAAACTTACAAATTTTTCTATGCTCGAGAGGGGCTCTTGAATCACTTCTTTTTCCATTTTTCAGAATTTCTCGGAATTGTTTAGAATGAGACTTTGTATTCAATTTCGTGAACAATTGATATGGCACACTATCTTCAGGACCATTTATCCTTTTGCGATCAACTGGCATGTTTTAAAAAAAAAATCTGAATTTACGTGAATGGCGATCGTTTTAAATTGTGGTTATTTTGCGATAGACACCTTAATAGAAACATAAACATTTGCAGCTTTCTTTTGAGAGTTTCGAGCCCCGAGACTCTCAATTCTAGCATCTCTAGTGGTGAAATTTTAGAGCATCTGGGCACAGATCACCCTAACTACAATCTGGGCTTGAAACTAAAAAGAAAGCAGCAATACATTTCAAGCTTGTTTTGACGTTTGAAGTACAAGATACTAAATATTCTCTTTTTATCACAATTATAATTTTTTTTATAAATGAGTAAACCATAACTGATGATTTTTTTGATTGTTGTAAGGGGTTGAGTTGATTTGCACTTTTGTTTAATCAAAGAGGAAAATTAGTCAGAAAATCATAACAGAAAAAAAATCTTTTTTTATATTTTCCCCACTATCATGGAAATTTTCCGAAAACTATCTCACAGTCTATGAATAATGTATTTGAGTTTTGAATGAGATATAAAATTCGAGTAATCTTTCAAAAAGGTCACGAACGTACTAGGACTAGGGTTGTTCATCAAATGTCAAAACTAGCATACGAGCATAGAAATTGCATACGAGTCACGACACGATTGGCAAATGACAATGACAAGTGATTAGTCAGTGTCAACGAGATCAAGGTTGAGGGGTATTTGTTACTTATTACCTAATCTTAACTTTTTTCAACTTGATATTTCAATTCTCAATACTCTTGAAGAATCCATCAGATTTTAAAATGGCTGTCAGCTTTGTACAGAAACGTTTCATGTCGAGCGCTTTGAAAAAATGGGCCTACAACCTTTCCGGATTTAACAAGTATGGACTGTGGAGAGACGACATTCTTCACGTCAACGAAGATGTCAGTGAAGCCCTTAAAAGGGTTCCACAAGAAGTGGTAGATGAAAGAAACTATCGCATTTTACGGGCCACTCAGTTGTCCCTCCAGAAGGATATTTTACCAAAAGAGCAGTGGACCAAGCTCGAAGATGATAAGTTGTATCTCACCCCCTTTGTGGAAGAAGTAATCAAGGAGAGGAAAGAACGAGAAGAATGGAACAAAAATTACTGAGCTATCAGTTCTTGTAGAATAAATGTAAAGTTTTGTGTATAAGTTCTCGTTTTAATAAATTATGTAGCATATGAATAGGTGTTACTTATCTGATGGTCTTGATCAATTGAAACTAGTCCGTTGACATTACAACGGATGGTAAAATTTGCTTTGAAGGCATGGCTTTCAAGAAAAATGCTTGAAAATAAATAACTCACTCAGAAAAGAATTTAGCTGGTTTCAAGAAATGAGGTAATGACCCATCTGCTGTCTGTTTACTAGCATGAGTATCAACTTGCTGAGCCAATAGACCTTTACTTCAAATGATGACTTGCAGAATTGCAGTCAATGATGAAGATTGAGACTCCAGAATATCATATCAAACACCAATAATAATTTTATCATTTATTGTATCAAAACAGATCACTGTGATTTTACCACCTAATGCTACTATACAGAAAAAATAATAGAGTTTAAAATAGCTTAAATGTAAGGCACTTCAGTTAAAACTTATGATTAATTAATTTTCATCTTCTTCGATCTTAGGAGCTAAATAAAACCTTAGATGACCTAGATCAGGAATCTGGTACTCTACAACAAGTGGCACATTGTCCGACATTGATAGCTGCACTTGTTTCGTTAATGGAGTTGCCTTAGTAAAAGAGTTCAAGTACTGGCAGGCAAAGGTAAGTGTTACAGGTTCTTGCATCTCAATGGTGACATTCTCTTCCTCTTTGTCAAAATTGCTAGTTTGTGCGATTTTAACATTGGCACTTCCGATATCACCAGAAGTTGAGAACTTAACGCCTTCCTTAGTACATGAGATTACTATTGATTCCCCAAACTGGGATAAATCTCTGACTATTCTGGCAAATTCACCAGAGGGCATTTTTATAACACAGGAGAAGTCGGTTTCAGGTATACCAAGATGTTCTTGATCAAGATTCATCAGTTTCATCTCATAGTCAGATATTTTTTCTTGTTTCTCTGCTTCAAACATGAATGTTACAGTGTCAGCATCATCCTGAGCTTTGATTGTTACTGTGTCATCATTGCTGGAACATTTGAAGATCTTGGACATGCTGGAAACAAAAAGAACACCAGTTAACAGACAAATTATTCTGTTATACCAACAGAACTACTTCAGAATTTCCAACTGACTGTTTTATAGTTATTGCAGTAGAAAAACAGTTATGGGATCTACTATTTATCCAAAGTAGTAGGATATTTAAGGAGTAAAATTTCTGGTGTGGCTCTATGTTAGACTTTCAGGGTGTAAAATATACAACAGAACCTAATCGAGTAGTTGAAGGTTCAAATAATCAAATCTTGATATATATAAATCCTCTGGTCTATTGAATAAGGGTTATCAAGGTACTTTTGATATGTTATGGTCTGGGAATCTTGAAACAAGCTAGGTGAGAGTACTGCTAATGTTCAAGCATCTAACAAAAGACGAATCGATGTCCTGCAAGGATGATCGCTTTGAAAAAAAAAGTGGTCTTCTTACCTTGCCAAGTTCATGCCCATAGTGAGATTTCTATCACATCTATATTTGTCGAAACCATCAGATCTCAGCGTAAGAGACACGAGGGATACATGGGAGTTATCCATAGCTTGAAGCTGTATTCCGGATTCAGAACAATCAAAAGATGCCTCATTTAAAAGGTCTTTTATGGCATCTAACACCTTTTTGAATGTCATACTGCTCACAAGACGTGCCTCGAACATTTTGAAGATATAATAAAACTACTTAAACAAAGACTGAATGCACTATCACACTGAAATGGGAAATGGATGGCGGTATTTAGGCGTATGCGGCAAAGTGGCGTTGAAAAATAAAATAAGAGGGAATTTTGCGCGCCAAACTTGTCGAACAACTGTCAATGTCAATAGTGTCAAACGGGTAATGGGTTCGTTCGACTCCGATTATTGATCAAATGCCTGAATGCGCCGTGGAGTAAGCAAAGGCCAGAATCCTAAAGAGAGAGAGAGAGACTCTCGATTATAACTGTTTCTGGATCTTATTCTGAGTAGTCTTTATGTTTTAGAGACGAACTCTTCCGAAATATGTGAACTACATCTGTCCCACTGCTTTGAACTGTTTCTGCTTCAGTTCCGTTTGGAAGTCGAACGAACCTAGCCATTTCTTCAGTAGAACTCGTACATATTCCGTTTATATATATTGTTGAAAAAAGACAGCAAAAACTATTGCGTCTCCTTCTTCTCATTTATAGGCTCTGCTCCTTGTTGGTACGCCTGGCGCCTCTTCAACCAAAAGGTATTCGTCTTTCTCTCTCTCCCGACCAACCCAATTAGCGAGATAGAGACGACAGATTCTGGTTAACCAGACAGGGAAACGAATCACGGCCTATTTAAAATGTCACTCTCTAGGGAGCAGCGTTCACATTATTGAAGAATTTTTTGCGATGATCCGCATACAAGTCAAAGCTGAATTTATTCAACAGTAATTTAGTAATTTTCATTTGAACATCTGAACGGGCGACAGCAACATGTTTTTTGGACTAATTTCTTAGTCTGTTTTTGAAAAAAATTCTTGAAGCCAAAATATAATGTCAGCTGAAAATAGTTTACATGCTGTAGGTCACTTCATGTAGAATCCAGAATTATTCCTGACTTTTTTTATGAGTGTAGACCAACAGTTGATTGAACCGGTTTAATCGGATTACTCCTCGATCAAATTGAAAACTTTCTGTAATGATCGAATTCTCGTAGCCTATGAAAACATATTTTCATTAGTTTACTGTGAGAAATGACCTAGATGCATGAAAACCCTGGTGCCTTGACTTATACCTGAAAAACCGTAAACTTAAATTCGCGATCTTTCGCATTCTTGATTTCGTACAATTTCAACTGAAGAAATCCCTTCGAGAGATTGCCAACAGAGATGCACTCCATGAATCTGGTTTAAGATGCCTAGGAAACCCTGGTGTATCTACTTATACCTGAATAATTTTGGGATAAACTTGGCGAAAACTGATTGCCTGATTTCTGAGATCGCAAATGCTTCAGATCGCCATTGTAGATGGCGATCAGTCATATACCATATGAAGCTTAATTTTCAGTAGAGAGGAATGTGCAACCGAATATTCTACCACTGTTTATTATTTGCCTACTGAGATTTTGACAGCCCTGACAGCCAATCATATGCGTTTCAGAAAACGTGCATGTAACGTGAAAACCTACCGTTAACAACCTGTCAATACTGTCACTGTTACCTCTACAAGTTTTTAGTGTGTTTATATCAGTTTGTAAGACTAGACTTCGATTCCGAGAAAATTTACTTTGCCCATTTACCTGAGAATTTACGACAAAGTTCATGCTAGTGTATTGAAAGTGATAGACTGTCTTGGAATTGGGGATACACACATCAGTTAGGCTGGATTCAGACATCCGAAATTCGATCGTACGACCATCAGATAGGATTTCGGATCTGTCTGAATCCAGCCTTATGCAACGGTTCAAAATACGTATCACATCGATATTTCCTTTATTTAAACAAAACTTTGTTTTCAATATCTCATTGATAAGAGCTACAGATGTTTCCTCCTCGATATAAGACTTTCGCTCAAGCTGAAACGAATAAAATTAGCTACAACGCTACATTCATGTTCTTATTTTGAAGCGATTTGTTTTGTACTTACCTTAGGTGCTGAATAAAGAAGAAAATTTGGATCCCCAGATTTTGACTACTGACCACACAAAATACTAAATCTTCTACACATCGTGAAAAAGTACTTGTAGTAGTAATAACTTCAAAACTTATTCTACTTATATAGACTTTCAAACACTGTTGAATGCGAAGAAATAATTTCAGTTTTCATTGACAACAATAAACCTCAGAGTTACGTCAATTTGTCAAAACCGACATTTGACAGATATTCGAAAATGGTCATATAACGCCCCCTATACAAAAATTAGAAAGCTTTTGTAATCGTCGATTGTTTTTCGCCAAGAAATTCTAAACAATATCGAATTAGATACACCAACCAGGGTTTCCTAGGCATCTTAATCTGGTTACATCTTGTTTCGACGATGCAATTTCTCGCGGCGACTTTTTGGAGTTGCAGCGACAAATTGCATCGTCGAAACAGGCTATTGCGTAACATCACATTGCCTGCACGCCCGACGGCAGTTTTTTAGGTTATAGAGAACACTCGAATTCTTGATTTTTAACAAATTCAAATGAAAGAACCACATCAAGAGATTGCCAACAGAGGCATACTTCATGAATCTGGCATGGCAATGTCACATTTATAACTCCATATTTTGTCACATGATTTCTGAAAATTTTCAAATCCTGCTGTTGCGTTATTTCTCAATTTACCGTTAGCTTATTGAATCCAACTTAATAACTTTCTTCCTATGAATTCAGAACGTTCATGAACAATATTAAGGTGAACTAAATTATCTTCATTTCTTGAAATATTTGTCAAAAAGATTTAACCTTCCTAACAATAAGGAATCATCAACCTGCGGTAATTGTTTTATAAGATAGATTTAGATTCTACGCTAACATAACACAAAATAAAACTTCATCATAAAACTGACGAGTAAAAAGATAAACAAGAAAATATGACTATGCAATGGCCACACAAAGAATGAATTAATTTATGAAAGCACTCCTTTAAAACTGCCGTCACGACAATTTTTTCACGTCTCTCGTCTATAAACCAGACAGAACAAGATACCTAGATGCATTCAAAACAAAGGGTAGTAGTAATTTCATCATTAGAAAATATACCCATCAAAACAGTCTAGGGAACAATTAAAATTCATATAACCCTTCATGAACACCTGGTATATCCCTGAAAAGTTATTCAGGTATTCTTTAAAACCATTAAATTGAAAAAAAAATTGTAGTGTCGTATAAAATGCACATTCTTGAAAATCATTTCAAGTAGACAAATTATGATATGCCTGGTTAGTTTCATTCAGTCACCGACTGAAAACATGCCGCGACGACGCATTTGACACGTGAGGAGCAGTTAGAAGTGGTTGGAATGCTTGAAACTGACCAAATTCAAAGAATTGTGGAGGTCTTTACGACTGAAGCCAGCGTGATCAATCGATTGTGGAGAATATACAGATAGACTGGAGATATGAGAGAGCAAAATACAGGCCGCACACAAGAACCACAGAGCCCGTCTAGGACCGTTTTCTGCAGTTGCAGGCTGGCTTGTTCCCTAGACTTTTTTGATGTGTGTATATCAAAGGGAGTGGGGTATACTGAAAGCCAATTAAAATTGAAATATTTCTATTAAAATTAATATCACAGACGAAGATCACAGCACTGTGTTGGACTGCAGTTATCCTGAAATAGTAAGAGTATTATTATTACTACTGAAAATGAGCAATCCAAAAACCTATCAACAAGAAAATAATTTATGCCAAAACTTTCGATAAGACCCATCTATCTCAATCTTAGTTGCATTTCAACGTTTCATTGCTGAAATGAATACCGTTCTGTCCCTCAATAGCTGAAAAAATTCCCCGTGGTAGCAATATGTTCTTCACTGTAGATGAATTCCTCATTCTATGGTGGAAATTTTGCTGTGACAATTATTGTACAGATGTTGAAAATAATTACCTATCGGTTCATGAAAAATCAATGCATTGCATAGACATTACAACCAATGGACTGGCCCCTAAAAGAGGACAGCTTAATGAGCAAGATTGAATACACTTCACTATCACTAAATAGTTTAAAACGCTTCCGGCTGTCTATCTGTTCCTATCTATGCTTAGATCTTCGAAACTCGGAACTGGATTTTGATGAGTTTTTTTTAATAGAGTGATTCAAGAGAAAGGTTTATATCAATAAATCAGGGAAATTTATTTAAAAATCGCAGAGCGCTTTCGGCTATCAAGCCACCTTCAGTGCTATACTCGTCTAGGTATTTACAGGAAGATCTTCACAATCACAAATAATCGTGAGACATTACACTGAGTGAACATCAAAGTTAAAGTCAGTGCCCTTTTGGGTTGACAGTTGGAGATGGCTTAATAGCCGAAAGCGCTCTGCAGTTTTTAAATAAATTTATTTACACGAAATACGACTTTCCCTGATTCATCAGACACGTGTATGCAGCACCAACAAATCTCACCTTATATCAATAATACATGCATAATATAGTGGAGAAACACTGATAATTTAAAAGGTGTCCAATGTGATGTCTTAAATGAACACTTTTTTTTGCGCTTACATTACAAACGCTGGCTGAACCCTACGAGGTAGGTCGAAATAATGTACTACAGTATTGTACACCTCAATTCACCGGGATACAACTGGTGAAAACAGATATCGTGGGACATGTTCTTAACATGAAAACAGACCACATTTATATTCAACACGAACTTCTCAGTAATGATAAGAGATCGTGAAGGGTGGCAAAGAGACAATCTCTCTAATAACAAGCCCGGCTGGAGCACATGGTTTACAGATGGATCCAAAACGGAATATGGAACAGGAGCTGGTGAATTATACTGTACAGGGAGAAACCTAGGGTACAGTTACCCGCTTGGACAACACACATCTGTCTTTCAAGCAGAAATTTATGCTATACTCCATTGTGCGAGAACAATCAATCTGAGGTCTCAACAAAATGGGAGGATCAATATTTTCACGGACAGCGGACAGCCAAGCTTCACTCGGGGCACTGGAAAATCCCAGAGTGGTATCAAGACTGGTATGGGAATGCCGCGAGGAACTGAAACATCTGGTAGACCATAATAAACTGAATCTACAATGGGTCCCAGGTCACTGAGGTATCGCAGGCAATGAAAAAGCCGATGAGCTTGCAAGACAAGGATCATCAACACCATACACTGTACCCGAGCCAGCAGTGGGGGTACCCGAACAACGGTATGGAGTCACATAAGGAATACACCGCGGGCATATCTGACAGACGACAGTAAATGACAGTTGTCAATCCAACCTGCTGGACATACAAATCTGATTTACCTATGCTGAGTGTGTGTTTATGTCATATTTTAAAATCGGTTTTCTCAATAAAGGCTCAATTTTGTGCGATTGTGAAATGTGGAAGTAATAGCGGCAGACATAATGTCAGGCAACTAGAAGAACAAATTCAACTTCTTATAAGATGAAATAGGCAACGGTGTGTTCAAAACATTTTGTAAGAGATATTTTCAAATAATCTAGGAAACATAATTTTATTTTTTCATTTCATACAAGCCAAGTGCACTCAAAGATGTTGACAATATAGACTCTGGGTACCGAATCAATTACTTGGCTACAAAACAAATATCAAAGCATTCAGAGATTGTATCGTAGGGAGTAGCGTGATAAAAATGACATCGCAAATATTCCAGTTGATATGGATAAAATTGATGATGATTCTTTGTGTGAATGATCCAGCTGTTCAAAACTTGAATATTATTGATGAGCAAAATCAAAGTCTTAATGATATGAATTAACCAGTTGAAGAAGTGGAACATGCACAAAACTCTGGTGAACACCTATGTCCCGATATTGATATCGAGTTGCAGAATTGTTATCGTGAAATCCATCATCTCCGGAAAACTTTGCAGACTTAATCATTCCCATTGAGAAGTTAGCATAACTCATCTAAATGCCTTTTTTTATACAGGATTACCATATGAAAGGATGGTTGTGGTTTATAATTTTGTAGAGCCTTATATAACATATCCTAAATCTGTTCTTTCAAAATTATTATTTATTAAAGTACATTATCAGTATTTTTTTCACAAGCTTCATTCCAATCCCTCTAATCCATTTAGATATAAACATATTATATGAATCTAAACTTTTATAGTCTTGAAGTCTTCTGTGCATGCACTCTCATATACAAAATAGTTTATAATGTCGTACAACATATCACTTTTGGAAAGTATTTCACAACATTACTACAATCCTCAAATTTCAATAAATAAGGATCACATCCCTTACTTTCCTACAGTTTTTCTAAATATCTCTTCTGGATATCCATAGACAAGGTGTTGAAAAAATAACTTTTATCAGCCATTTCACTTACAATTTCCTTGCAAGCAGCAAGAATAATGAATATAGATTGCAAAATGTATACATTTATATATGTCAGGTACACTAAGGGTATACCCAAAATTAGGGTAAACCCGTAATTTCTTCATAATTACGATAATAATCTCATTAAATTACCATTGTTGCTTATGGAAGTAGGGTTTGTTTGTCCAGCAGGCTGACTGACAGTTGTCTTGTGACGTCACATGCCCGCGGTGTATTGGGTGAGAACAAAACATAGAGGTTACTAGGGAAATCTACCCAGTAGCGCTCACGGGAGAACTTTCATAAAAGGACCGTCGAGGAAAAAGACTGAAGACCTGCTTCAGTGTAACAGGAATCAGATAAGGGTTATAACAGGGCTGTTGACAGGACACTGTCCACTCAAAGGACACCTGATTGGAGGTAGGGCTGTACAATGGCGACCTTAGCTGCAGACAATCTAACAAAGGGATAGAGACAGCTCGACACATACTCAGCGAATGTGAGGCTCTGGATCATAAAAGGCAACAAATATATGGAAATCCAATTTTGGATCCAAAAGAATATGACAAACACCCAGCAATTAACCCGCACAAACTTGTGCAAGGGCCAATGTTGTTGGAATGGGTGTCATAAAGTATAGGGAAGCAAAACGCAATAAGCCCTAGAGGCTGAAGTGCTTTCCGGAGACCTGGCAGTGAAAGACATGTCAGACGGCTTCCATAAGGAAAAAAAATTGTATACCTTGAATAGGTCTACAAAAAAGTCCGTGATGGTATATGTCTATCTCATAGGGATAAGCCACAATAACCATTTTTTACTCCTGCGAAACCGGGGCGTGTCGCTAGTTAAGTATAAATTATATGTGTTTCTTCCACAATGCAACAGATAAAGAGAGGTTGTGAAGAATACAATAATTCAAGTGTTCAATTATTTTTCTGTCCTTCACAATATCTCTCAAATGTGCATATCCTTTGATGCAGTGCAAACGAGGCAAGAGTTGACCAGGTTACAATTAGAGGATTTGGTAGCGACGAACCATCAACTGTTCCATTGAACCACCGTGCCCCCTACATGTCTTTTTTCAGCGAACAACTGGCTCGAATGATTGAAATTGAAGTAGTTCAACAGCATAATTGATAGTCCATCGCGACCAAATCTATGATTTTAAACTGGTCGACTGCGAATGTTGGCAGGCTCAAGTTTGAATTGAATGTCCCATGAACCGATATTAATTTTCCACATCTGCACACCTATATTTTGGAATTTCAAGAGAATCTACAATGAAAACATATACCTTCAGTCTAGACTGTTTTAGTCTCGTTTCATGATGAATTGGAAGAGTAAAAAACACGAAAAATAAAAACTTATTCAACTCGTAAAATGGCTCGATAATCTGAAACAATCACCGAAACTTTTTTCAGATGAAGATTAGTGTGGGTTCCATTTCAAAACCCTTGAAGTAATTTTTATTTAGACATTATCGTGAAATAACCTGCGAGGATAAATCTAATGGGGTTAGGTCGGGTAATCTTGCATGCCAGCTGGCAGAACCATGTGTCCCAGTCCATTATTCAAATATCAACCATGGGATATCATTGTATTCAGAACATTATACATCTTTGTTTAGAGGCTATTGTTGGTGAATATATGAGACGAGTCATTGAATTCACAAATTACAGACCTGTAAAGTAGTGATTTATATCCCACTTCAGTGATTTTTACTTCAACTTTCACTTCCACATTGCAATATTCACTCCGAAACTATTGGTATTTTATGCAACACTTCCTTTAGAAACTACGCAAGCGCATTAGATTGGATATTTAGAAGAACGTTTTTAAATAAGCTCTTTCATAGGAAGAAATGCTTCACTGGATATTAGAGAGTTATCTTTTAGTGAAAGTGAAAATTAATGTTGCATAAAGCACCCTTGAATCTGAATTACAATTGATATTGGGTGCTGTCGCTGGGGTTCATGCCCACTTCAAGTGAACTCTGTTCACTTGCCAAGCATTATACATATGAATCGTTTGTTGCTTGACATTTGATGTCAGTTCGTTTGAACCACCGTTCACTGGAAGTTGACAACTTGCCCTTAAAGGCCAAAAGTTAATGAAATTTCAATATGTTTTCATTAATCGTCCAGTAGTGACTATCCAAAATCTTGTGAAGGGGGTAAAATGACCATAATTCCTTCACATGCCTTTCAGTTTTTCTCATTCAATCACTTCTTTTATGCCTCGAAATGAAAGTCAATGAGGCAAGGGACCTGATGAATGATCAAATAAAGTGAAATAATTTCCCTCTGTTGAATGTGTGTTGCAGGTAGCTGAACCTAGGCCAATTGTTTCTTCAAGTACTGATCTATTAATATGTTAATTTGACATATAAAAATTATCTGAGTTGGTTCTATGCGATATTGGCTCAGTGTTTTTCAAAACTTTTTAACGTTCCTATAAGATCAGCTGTGGGTTAATGCATATTATGAAGTACGTTAATACATTCAAATAAAATAATCTGAGCAGATTAGATAAGAACAGCAGATTAGACTTTTCTCCTGAATATACTTTTACCATGGTTTAGCAGATATTCATAGTTTTTTGGTCCTGTCAATAGACTTGTATGATATTTATAGAAATTTAATGGTAAGCATGCCAAAAATCTGGAACTATCCGGCAGTAGATCTTTGAACGGCAAATTTTATTATTTTATTAATATGGAATGGCATATTTCCAACACAAATGATGTTAACATAAGTGTCTGATTAGTGTTTCAAGGAGTTTCAATTCTTCAGATTTTATGTTTGTATTATTCGACACAATGAAAGATACCATATATGTGCAAAGAATGATACTTATGAGAATTGAATTAATTCGGACTTGTAATGAAACATTGTTCGGTATCTGATAATTCAAAGCAGCTTCATAATAGGCAATGAAGCAAACGCTGTGTATAAACTTTCAAAAATAAAAGGTCATGAACATATAAACCGCTGTTTGTTTTGAAAAATTATTTCAGATTTCATTCAGCTGTTTCATATATTCGTTAGGTTTCATATTATTTAGTTTTTATACGTTACCTTTTATATTACAACCATATCTCCTCCAAAAAATATATAATAAAATTAAAATAATCTCTTTCACACTTTATTCGATTCTGCTACATGTTACACATTTTAAATGAAATGAATTAACTTTTAAACATAATCCTCAATATTATTTTAGAGCTATTCTATGCTGCTTTTTAATTTTAAAAAGCTTCATAAATGAATTATTCACGTTCAATCATTAACTATTATAGAATAACTCACTTCACATTAATTAAAATCCTAATTTTCAACAAATAATTATTGGAAAACACTCTCTGTCATTTTAATTAGTCGTCAGGCCAATATTCCAAGGTGT
The DNA here is from genome assembly GCA_032362365.1 of Zygogramma bicolorata. Lineage (NCBI taxonomy): Eukaryota > Metazoa > Arthropoda > Insecta > Coleoptera > Chrysomelidae > Zygogramma > Zygogramma bicolorata. The sequence continues at coordinate 791,464 of JAVJAQ010000699.1, forward strand.
TAAAGACATCTCCAAATCACTTTTGTTTAAAATTTATAGTCATCTTACTCTGATTTATTTAAAATGTTATGGATTCGGATGAATTCAGTTTAGTCACTTTTTTTAATGAGTCAAATAAGTCTAGGAAATAACTTTTTCCATATCCAATGATTTAAAAATGTTTTTCAAGGAAATTTACATTTATTGCTTCGTCTCTACTATATTTTCAAGTACGAGATATTGGTTTTTAACGTTAGAATGACTGAAAAGTGTTTTTATACAATATCAATGTCAGAACTACATATTAAAGAAAAGAAAAAAGAACTTATTTTTGTAGTAGTAGAGCACCGAAATAGTTCGAAAACTATTGACCTCCTATGGCGAACCAACTCTACCTACAAAATACTCGAAAAAAAAAAAAACAACTCGAGATAAAAAATTAATGGATATTATGATTTCCTCGAATTTATTTCGAGGGACGTGCATAGGGGGATGATCTATAGCGCGAACTCTCCATATGACGACCCGACGGAGCCGGTCCAGATTTATAAGGGGGCTTCCAAGTCCTAGACGGTGTTGGTTCTGTGCATACGATTTAAAAACATTATTAATTTGATTAAAAATTTCGTGAAATAAAATTGATCCTAGATAACATTAGGTTCTTGTAAAAATTTTACGGTATTACTCAATCACGATAGATGTGACAGGTATACTTGACAGTTTATCAATTGAAAAAAAATGTACATTATGTAGGATCAATTATTCATCAATTTATCACATTATTACAAATATTTAAACTACGATGTTACGCGATTATTTGAAAATTTTGGTAGTCTTTCCCCGATTTAAATTCTTGAATATAATTTACGTGGGTGGGCCAGAGTGAAAAAAAAACATTGGAAAAAAATATACATTTATTAGTTGAATACGTTAGTTACAAAGAGCAAAATAAAACATATTCAATAATTTTTCCATCGCTGTGGCCCACCCCGATATGGTTTTCTAGGTCCTGGCCGAACTAAAAAAACCAAAAATTAATAAAACCACATACTGATACCCTTCTTATCGAATCACATCCCGACACCATTTGATGTTAACAGTACATCAGTATAAGATGAGGAACTTTTTAGACATTTTTTCCACGAATAAAATTAAAAACAAAACTTTTTCTGAGATAATCAAAGTATAGAATAATTTGAATATGCAATAGTTAGAGACCACTTTGATAGACGATAGAGAATGTTTAGATTTGTTAATGTCATTACATACATTTTCAAATTTGATCATCAGTTTTCCATACGTTCATGTTTCTCTTAAACATAACATCACTACCTTATTTAAAAGACGACATCTATTATGTGTTAGAAGGCACAACAAAGCTTGAAGAAATAATTACGGTTGATACAATATTTTTATGAGTAGTATTGAAATTATTATCACAAGCAGTATATAATGAACTGAATTATCAGAGCTTCATTCATTATTGTTATAAAAATAAAAAAAATTAAAATATTGAGCGCGAAGAAAATATGATTTTAGCTCTCTCCTAGTTCTTTGTAAGGAAAGAATTACGTTCAGAACAGAAAAAAAAATTCAATTTGAAATTTTCTCCGGTGTTATTCTTATTCATTCACTACCGACACTGAATACGATAGAATTGAGAATAATTCAAACTAATTTTTTTTCGAAACTTGATCTCATCTTGATCAGATGTTTTATTATTTTAAGTATCATTATTGTGCACTTTTGAATGTTTTTATGTTTATTATTCATAATGAACTGATCAGATGACGCTTATCAATTTTTATTCAAATTTCAGATCAAAAGTTGTTGACTGGTTTGTAAAGCTATATTTGACTAAACAAGGCACGGTCAATAGTATATGAACCTAGGATATTGAGGTATATGTAAGGAAATCAGCATCATGGTTATTTAGGATCTTTAGACATCTCAATCGCCCCAAAAACTCATGCTACAAGTCAAACAAAAGCAAAAAAAATTGTTCTCGAAAAAACATCTTAAGTAGTTCGTTGGACAAATAAAACTTTCAAAATATGTCAGCTAGCGTTTCGCGAATATATTTTTGATTACTCAGATCTGTAGTGATAGATTTACAATATGCTTTTTTCAGGAACATTCAAAAAGTGTATATTGAAAAAAAAAACATTTTAGGTGTTACTGCTGGTACACATAATAGACTCCAATTATCTTCGAAAGGTAAGTGACCTATTTATAACTATTTTGCAATTTTACGATGTTGTGATTGATTATGTTTCAAACTTTTTTATATCAATGTAATAACTAATTCACAGTAAAGTTCAACATAACGATTTCAATAATCTTATTTTTTCCCTTCAATAAATATTAAGTAAATAAATTCTTGAATCTTATGGAGTTATTGCACTTGTTGAAAGGATAAAATATATTGAGAAGTTTTAGAGTTAAAAAAAAACGATTTGATAATATAATAACACGAAACCAAAGATGAAAATATAACCAGTCAGCACACCGGCTGTTACATGAGATCAACTTTACAAGGATAGGAAAAAAAAATCTTTTTTTTTATACTGTACACAATTTCCAAGAAGCAATTTTGTAATGTGATTGAGAGCAGACTTAGGATATAAGACAAATTTATATTTATCATATTATATTCGTCCGAATAAAATTACATTTTCCAGGGGTTGAAAATGTAGTAATAACCGAAATTCTAATTATAGAAGTTATCGTCCATTCATCATGGCTATTTTTTGATCAGATTTCAAACTTTATGAACCACATTGAAAAGTTCTTGTTGGTTAGATTGTCAATTTTTGAAACGTTGCTCTAGGGGATTTTAGTACACACAGAAAAATTAAAATATCGATGAATTTCGACCACTTTAGAAGTGGGTAACCGGAGCAATCATTTTAATGGAACATGTATAGTTTCCGCCAAAAATGAAAAACTACTCCATTGATTTCTCAAAAATCTTCATTTTGCATGGTCACTACCCAGAATGCAATAGTCAAAATCTCATGTTTTCAACAGATACTTAATGTAAATTTGTATTTATGAATGAATGACTTGAAATCATGCAGAAATATAAAGAAAACCTCGAGAGTTCCAAAAATAGAATGAAGTGTATAGAAGGACTTTTTCGAAGCAATAACATAGGCCAGAACATAATATAGAAATAACGAAAAAATAAAGAAAATTTTTCTCAGTGTAGATCGCTTCAGTTCGCAACGAAACATTTCTTAGGGAATATTTTCGATATTTAAAAAAGGTACTTTGTGAGAAATATAAATTTTCTGCAAGATGATTGAATCAATAATTTTGAACAAAACACGAACATCCATGTGAAGTAATTTTTTTGGAGAAATCAATAATAGGAAAAGTTTGCCATTTGGTGCAGGTATTTCAGCACCATGGTATGATAAACAAAAACATGTTTTCATCACCCCAGGGAATAGGGCCGGTAACTTCATAATAATGAACTACGAAACTGGGAATCAATTATAGACAAACCTGTCGGGGTCAATTCAAAAGAGTCAACATTTTGACAGTTACAGGTATATATATTTACGAAATATGCAAATAAATTTATTTGAATAGGTCTCAGTTTCCGCTAAACGCTGATGTACATTCCCACCTTAGGCTGGATTCAGACAGATCCGAAATTCGATCGTACGACGATCAGATAGCTTTCTGATTGGTCTAAATTTAAATTCAGACCAATTTAGACCAATCAGAAACCTATCTGATCGTCGTACGATCGGATTTCGGATCTGTCTGAATCCAGCCTTACTAGGAATAGAAATGAATTCAGAACCACTCAGTAGACTCAACCTCGGAAGAGATTCTCCTCAAAACGCAGGAAAAGCAATATTTAATAAACTACCTACTCATATTAAAAACATCCAACATTTTGGTAAATTCAAAACTAACCTCAAAAAATATGTTATTGACTTGGAATGCTATAATTTGAATGAGTTCTTTTCATAATTGGACTATGGTTGTTTGTTAATTGGCTTTGATACTATTTTATTGCTTGTTGTTGAATTGTATGTTCACCGTACTTGTCTTGTAAGCTGACGTATTCCACACATGATCTCATGTCAAATGGAAAATAAAGATTATTATTATTATTATTAACGTTCTATAAACGTGTGTCGGCTCGACTTCTCAAATCTCACTCACCCGGAAAAGTTTTATTCGACCAACGCCCTCCATTTTCATCGTAATCTTCCCTGTCATAATCTGAACAAAAAAAAAAATAACAAAAAATGAAAAAACAAAAAATAAAAATTGAAACCCAAAGTATAAAAACAAAAAATAAAAAAGCAAAATATAAAAACAAAAAAATCAGAAATTTAAAATATAGAAATACCATAAAAAAATAATTGAAATAACTGAAAAAACAAAAAACTGAAAAAAAAAATGAAAACCAAAATATAGAAAAAAAAAAATTTTAAATTATTAAAATAAAAAAAACTTACCGTAACTAGAACTGTTCGGCCTGTAGTAGTCCTCCTCGTAGCCGGCGTCGTACTGGTTCGATCCGCCGCCGTACGACTGCCTCGCGTTGTAGTCGTAAGATGGCGCGTTCTGCTGTTCGTACGGCTCCTCCTCGTAGCCGTAGCTCTCTTCCATGGCTACGCGCGCGCGATCGAGAATAGACATTATTTTAGTTTTGGCCGGCATTACCCTCGGAGCGAGGACGGGGGCTCGAGTCGCCGACCGCATCACGGGCGGGGGGCGGGGGAGAGCCGCTGAAAGGGGTGGCGTCGTTTGATGTTTTGCTACTAGAGAAGTCAGACAGTGCCGAAATGAGAGAGGTGCGCGGAAAAGGTTAAGGAAAACAACAGATCGCTTCGATTTCATCAAAATTTTCAGAAAACCATCGAGAAAAAAATTAATAAAAGGGTTAAATCGAGGGCGGGAACCATGGAAAAACCTGTTTACTTAAAAATGAAAGCGGTCAATTACTGTTACTTTTTCAGTGTTATTATCCCATATTGCAATAAAGAATATCTACGCATACTCTTCACTGAATAAATATTTCAATATTTATTCAAATTTATTATTTATTTCATTTAAATCTTTTCGCTCTCAAAATTCTTCTTCGAGGACTTGACGCCAAATATTTTGAAGAATTTTGAAGAATGTGTTGTAATCTTGGTGGCGAGATAGATTTTTTTTTACTAGTCGGTTTGTGCATCGATCGATCTAAGTATGGAAAACCTGCCTGTCAAGTAAACGATAATATAGAATTCAGCATTTTTAGTTTTTACAGTTTTCTCCAATCCATCCAATTCTGTTGTACAGTTGGGGTGAGTATGCTGTTTCTAATCTTGACTTGTTTCTGTAATCCGTGATTTTTATTCCGAGAGATACACCAGAGAAAACGGCAAATTTGATTTCAGTTTGATGTATTCAATGAGCCACCCTCACTTCGTATTTTCAAATGCAAACTATTATCTTCATACCAATTTTTTTTCTATACAAGAAAATTATCAGTACCTAAATTAGAATTCGATACAAAAAATCATTTCATTAAAAAATCGAATGCCAGACAGTTGTTTTACCCTCACAAACAACCATTGAAAATGAACATAAACCATTTTCTGTCCATCCATATAAATTCATATTTCTCCGAAATTCCGTGAACGCGAAAATTTGATACACTAGTAATATGTCTCGGATTGACACCAATGACAGATGACAGCTGAACTGATAGTTGACATAACTACCAGCCTATATAGCTTCATCTCCTTCAAGCCCTCCAGAAGACCTGACATTTTAAAAAATACCCATTTTTCTGAACAAATGCTATTAAACGAAAACTTTGAAGGGTATCTGATGCCAGATTCAAATAGAGCTCCGAAAGGAAAAAGTTGGTGTTAAAAAATCCGAAGCTGGTGGTAGTCCAAAGGATATAACTTGTAAAAAATTCTCTCCAGAATATTCCCTCGACCCATCGAAATTTGTAATTAGAAAGTGCATAAATTTTCAATTAATCTCTTTGATTGAACCAAATATTAATAAAAAATGAAAGCATACTTTTTTGTTTTTTCCTCAACGGCTCCAGAATGCAAAATGAAAGCTACTTTCCGATGACGATTTTTAATTGTGTTGATTTCCCACTACAACTTCACTTGCGATATGAATAAGGCTTTCCTGCATTTCACAGTTTCAAGTTTTACAGTTTTTCACTAGCAGCCACAAACTATAAACTAGTATAATGAGGCTATATAATTTATATGATACCAATGTAGTGCCGCGTTTTTATCAATTTTAAAATGTGATTCATTATAATCAATTCAATTCAATTGTTATTCAAGACATGCATCTTATAACAAGAGATTTGGATTGGACAAATGCGAAAAATAAGAAAAAAAAAATTAAAAGAAAAAATAGTAAGAAAACACTGGTAATATAAAATTAACATGGTCCTGAATCAAAGTGACTATCCTATATCCTATTCATTCACGATGAAGGATCGTAGTTTAAAAACCTCCATAATGAAGTCGGTCAAAATTTTTGCATTGTAACAGTTTAAATTGTGCAGGGAGCTCATAAGTGTTTCGTAATTTGCTAAGAACGGCAGACCCTTTGGTCGAACCACAGAGAGTATGGGACAGACAAATAAAATGTGATTTAATGTTTGACAGACATTCATATTGCAAAGAGAGCAGATTTCCCAGAAATTTATGGAATAGTAAATACCTTTGAAAACCAGTTTGAGAGAGTGCTTGTATATGTCAGACGAATCTGTGCAACTATACGAATAATGTGAATGGGTCAGTTGCGGATCCAGGATTAGGTCAAGGGGGGGGTCTATAACTCAAAATTTATATATATATATATAACAGAAAATTATGAGCTACTGTATAGCAACTAGTCAAGAAAGAGAAAATTTTCACGAAGGAAATTTTCGGGCTGTTCTGAAATATCGAGCTGAGAGTGATGAAATTTTGAAGGAAAATCTTTTGTCGATGCCAAAAAATGCAACATATTTGAGCAAAACTACTCAAAACGAAATAATTGAAATATGTCACAAATTGATAAGAGGAAAAATTGTTGATAAAGTTAATAGATCCAAAGGATTCTCGGTTTTGGCAGATGAATCGACTGATATATCAAGCATAGAACAATTTTTCATTTGCATCCGATACTTGGACTCAAAATCGAATATCTGTGAAGATTTTCTTGGATTTGTGCCAGTTACCAACGTGTCTGGACGAGGCTCAGCAGATTCAATCAGGAATTATTTGCATGATGTTGGCGTCGATTGCTCATATATGTATGGTCAAGGATACGACGGAGCTCCGGCAATGAGTGGCCAATTCAATGGTACGCAGGCTCTTCAATTTTAAAGCAAAAAAAATTATTCTATTTTATTTTTTTGTCTTGCTCATCTGACATTTTTTCGTTCCCTAACAAAATTTGGAAATTAGGAGCCGATAAAAATTGAAAAAAAAATATCTTATTTTCCCAATGGGGGGGGGGGGGGAGGGCCCGGACCCGGAAACCCCCTCCCCCGTGGATCCGCTACTAATGGGTATTCGAGAGGTGAGATAGCGTTGGGGGGATTGTTCTCTAGAGTACTTAGGGTGAAAAAAAAAATACCTGGAGTTCAAGAGTCTACCGAAGTCCTCATGGAAACACCTCTCTTGGTGCTTTCTGAGAATTGAACCTTTATTTGCTGCTAGTACTCGAGGATTGAGTTGAGTGAATATCTCCCAACAATCAATCGATCTGAGACAGTGTTTAAACTTACTCATCCAATTATATCTGACATCATCAGTACATATATTGAGCAATTTGAGCAGGCATTTTCTTGGGTATCTATTGAAATCCATTAATAGTATTTTTATGGTCCAGTTCAGAGCATATTTGAAAATAGTGTGTTCCAGTCGGATCAAGTAGTCTGGAGTGTTTAGGGGGAGCAACAGGAGGCGCTTGAAGAAGTTCACCTGAACCCTTTCCAGTGTGTCACCGTAGTTCATTCCCCAAACAGCTGAGCACGCTGAGAAGGAACTGACAATAATAGCATTGTAAATTTTTATCCGTGCTTGCCAAAATCAGTCTTCGCTTTCGAGAGAATTGAAATAACCGAGCCAGTTGCCTGATTGGCTTTGGACACGGACGCGAATGTCATTTCTCTGAATAAAGATGAAGAAACAAAGACAACTCCCAAGTATGTGTATCTGTTCACGATTTCAATTTCAGAGTCGTTAACAAGAAAGCGGTAGTTATACGTAGTTTTAAACCCACTTTTGGAGAAACGCATTATCTTAGATTTTGAAGTGTTGATTTCTAGGTGGTTTTCGAGGGCGTACTTTTCCAGAATTCGCAATTTACGGGAAAGATCAATTTCAGTATCGGCTAAAATCACCAGGTCGTCAGCGTAGAGGAGATAAATCTCAGTTGTCTGATCGATGTTTAAACCCCGTGCTCCATTCTCATGAAAGTAGGACTCGATGTCGGAAATGAAAAGTGAAAATAGAGCAGGGCTGAGACTCTCTCCCTGAAGAACTCCTGAGGAAACGTCAAAACTCCTGGAATACTGGCAGTTCGACTTTATCTTTATCGATGCAGTATTATAGAGATTTCTTATCACTTTTATAAATTTCGAGCTGACCCCTCTCGAGTATAGTTTATTCCACAGATTCTTATGAACAATCGAATCAAACGCCCTTTTAAAATCGAAGAAGGCAACGAAAAGTTGGCGATTTCTGGTGCGAAGTTGGAGTTGTATAATACTTGTGAGAACAAAGACATTATCAGTACATCCGCAACCTGTCCGAAATCCGGTCTGGCATTCAGGGATTATTTTTAAAGAATCGGACCATTCAACCAATCTCTTCAAGAGAATATTCGTGAAGAGTTTAGCGATACAGTTAACGAGTGCGATCGCCCTATAGTTCTGTGGGTCCTCAACAGGACCCTTTTTGTGTACCATAGTAAGAGTGATGTCCCCCCATGCTATATATAGGTACCTTTCCACTGTCTAAAACTCTGTTAAAAAGCGAACAGAGGTAAAGAAACCAGTTTTCATTTATAATCATGGTTTAACTGATTTTATGGTTTCATGACTAATATAATTAACTTTTTTGTTTTATCACTAACAAGCTCCTCGAGAGCTTCTGTGACACTTTTGTTTATTTGCTTTTTTTATTCATTGTACGATTTCTATAAAGTATCCTAATGATGAAGAAACTTATTATTATTATCCGTAGTACCTAGTTAAAATCAAAACGAATCATCTAATTTTTCAGAACATTCTTATTTTTATAGATGCAATAAAGCCTTTTACGCACGAGCGGAAAATTGTGAGCAAGACGCGTTATACCCGAATGCGGAAATTCGCAAGTGCACGTAATTGGCCTTATCCTCGAGTTGCGTACTGTACTTTTTCTTTTTCCACCAAGCTTGTAGCACAAATTTATTTCTTATCACTCATTTTAATTGATCTACGAGACACTGAATGGTAGCAAGTACAACAATTGCTTGTCGATTCCTGGATATATCTAGATTCAGTACCAATCCACAAACTGTTGAACAATAAATTTACTGAAATTATTATTTTTAATTCAATTTCACGAATAATTTGGAGCCAAAAATTCGTTGAATTCGATTTTTGGACAACTCAATGTAGTCATGAGATAAAATTCATCAGGTTAAAATGTTACATATCCCATCATTTAAAGAAAAAAAGAAGCGGCCGACATTAATTTAGAATACACTTGTATTCTAAATGAGTCACTACCTAACTGTCAAATACGTAATAAACGGTTTAAAATGGTGGGAGTAGAAAATGTTTGTACACAGAATGGTTCTAAATGTAAAACCTTATCCGATGCTTGTTATTCAGAATATATAAATCGTGTTGAGGCTTCCTTAAATACAAATCCAAAATATTTTTGGAAGTACCTAAGTAGCAAAAAATCTTCAAATATGATTCCCAATAATATGCATTTTGGAGATTTGGTGGCCAGTGACAATGAAAAAATTGCAGAATATTTTGCTGACTACTTTTCTACCGCATATGTACCAACACAAAAGAATAATATAATTTCCAATGTTTCCCCCAACCTATACTTGATATTGATACTCCTGAAATTAATATCACTATGTTATATGATAAAATCAACAAATTGCCTAACAGATTCTCAATAGGTCCCGATGGCATACCAAATATTTTCTTGAAAAATTGTGTTTGTACATTATGTCATCCACTGCTTATGTTATTCAATATGTCTTTAAAATCTGGGACTTTTCCTGATATATGGAAATCAAGTTACGTTATTCCAATTCACAAATCTGGTGACCGTAGTAATATTGAGAATTATCGTGCTGTATGTAACCAATCAGCAATTCCCAAGCTTTTTGATAGCCTTGTTTGTGATCAACTAAATTTCTCGTGTAAAGAATTACTATCTAATAATCAACATGGGTTTTCTAAAAGCAAATCAACAGTCACTAACTTGGTGTTGTATGAACATAGAGCACAAGTGGATTCAATTTATACAGATTTTTCAAAAGCTTTCGATCGAGTTAACCATGAGATATTGATAAATAAGTTGGGCAATATGGGGTTCAATCAGGGTCTTTTGAAATGGTTATACAGCTTTCTAGTTGATCGTTGCCAGAAAGTGAGAGTGAGAGGACATACTTCAAGAGAAATATTGGTTTCTTCCGGAGTTCCACAGGGAGCTCATTGCTCACCCTTACTATTCAATTTATTCATAAATGACATTGGAAACTGTTTTGAAGCTAGCGAATTACTGATGTTTGCAGATGATCTCAAAATTTTTAAAATAATCAAGTCCTCAACTGATCAAGATCTGTTACAAAAGGATCTAGATAATTTGTCTCACTGGTGCAACTCAAATAAACTGTTTCTAAACATTAATAAATGCTATCACATTAGTTTTTTCAAACGAAACAAAAACTTTGGCGCACATTACTTTCTAGAAAATCAAGAACTTAAATATACACCACTAGTTAAAGATCTTGGGATAACATTCGAAGAACAGGTCACATTTGCTGAACATATAAATAATGTTTCTGTTAAATCGTGTAAAGTTTTAGGATGTATACTTCGTAACTGTAGTGAATTTTCTCTAACTTCATTGATTAGAATCTATCAGACACTTGTTTTATCAAACTTAGAATATGCATCTATTGTATGGTCACCGCTTGATAATAACAAAAGCAGAATTCTAGAAAGGACTCAACATACATTTCTGAGATATTGTGCATTCAAAAGTGGGTGGGTATCGAATCATGGATCATGATTACAAACCAATTATGGAGGCTTTAAACTTGAAACCACTCAGTAAATGGAGGCTTGATTTCGATCTATGCTTCATATATAAAATATTGAATGGAATGACTGCTTGTCCTGAATCTTTTATAAACCTAAGTGATACAATAAAAATGACTGAAAGAATTTTTTAATCTCTATTTTCTAACTTTTCACTCGAAAAAACAAGCAATGTGCCAACTAGAACTCTTCGAAATCACGAGTTATTTCACATTACCTTTCATCCCACAAATTATGGACAACATTCACTACTGCAAAGAACACTAAAAACAATAAATGATAATAATATAGAATATATCTGACTCATTTCAGAAGAAAAATAAAAACTGTTCAAAGGTGAATCAAATTATAACAGATTTTGGGATATGTACAGTGAAATAAAAAAACAGTTTTATAGCTTCTTTCTATGAGATGTATATTAATAAGTAGTGTTTATGTATTATTTGTTAAAGTTTATATTTTTGTAGGAATTGGGTTCGTCCCGTTAATAAAGATTATTATTATTATTAAATACGGTAGGGGTTCACGGCGCTGTTAGATCATCTCCCTCGGGGCATGATGACCTACTGATACCCTTAGTTCCTGATAGTTATTCATGTACCAAGGATATAATCTAGATGATTATGTCCTGAGGACGACGATCCTACAAAGTCGAAGGACTGTTATACCAGTGGTGCTTACTATCTTTTATATTGAACTAGCTCATTATTGCATCAATAATGAAAATATTCGAAAAAAAATTGAAAAATACTGTGAGCGCTTTTAGGTAAATTAAATGGGAAACTTTTTTTCCATGGTTTTCGGGCTCAAATTTGTGTTTTTTTTTTATAACTACATTCCTTCTGAAGCTCTCCTGAAAGTTTCATCAAAACCTCAAATCGTTGCAGTCCTAACCTTTTCCGGAGAAGCGCTGACTAATAGAAAAAAGGCCGTGGACAAGCTGGCAAGGTCTCCTAATAGTTATCAGTGTGTTAAGAGCGTCAAACAAGCGTTTTGATCCTGCGCCGTGGCTGGAGCGTTAGCTGAGGGCTCCCACAAGCAAAGGGCATCGATATGTTGGATTTTATTTTTACATATTTCTTTTGATTGATTTCGAAATTTAGTATTATATTTTTTATTAATTTTTTCCTGTCAATTTGTCATGAGTGCCAGTTTTCAAATCAAGCGTCATTGATAAACGAAGCCGGCTAGTGTAAACGACAGATGACACTTGACAAAACAACTGACACAGAGCAGCAAACTAGTTCAGAAAATATATGTTGCCGGAAAAAAAGGGTATATCCAGAAATTCGTTTTTCTTCATGCAATTCTTCAATTTTTTTTCCAGTCAGTTTGACAACAAGTAAAGAAACTAGGGTAGTTTCACACTGATAATGATGAATTTCTGAAATACTGTTGAATTTTTTTCAACAACAGGTCAATAATGGTATTTCTTGGACAAAATATTGTATAATGATATACATACGCCTCATGTTCATCAAAATTACGGCGTTTTTATCATGTTTCCCCCAAATTTTTAGAACAAAAGTTCATAAAACTTCAAAAAATATTGAAAAAATGACAAGTGACAAAAGACGTTCGAAATATTTCGGAGAGGAATGAAATTGACACAGAACAACTATTTCCCGAAGAATTTTTTCAACTTTCCAAAGAATAACCGAATTTTCTGAAATTCAATTGAAAAAATGTCGAATTCGACAGATTTAGAATAACTCCTTACGACCGCGGTGGGGCTCCTTATCGTCAAATTTTCAGATTATAGTCTCTAACCCGTTTGAAATTTGCTTCTGTGTACACTCATACCACTGTTTTCAAGGAAGTATATTATTATAATCACCAAATTTTTATTAAGAAACAATTTCTCATTAGTAAAATGAATTTTCTCAAATTTAACCAAAGTTTTTATGACAATTCCATTTTTGATATTGAATTTCTCGAATTGAATCTCTTATAAACAACTGATACAATAAAAATGACTGAAAGAATTTTTTAATCTCTATTTTCTAACTTTTCACTCGAAAAAACAAGGAAAGATGTTGAAAACTATTATTGAGAAAAAAGTTGGTTAGTATAGGGTGAAGATACGTTTGTGAATTACTTAATATCTCATATGAAAGATTATTCACCACTCTATTGAAGAATACCAAATCCAGCTTGCCTATGGACCGAAATAAACAAAACATCAAATAAAAAATGTTGCATTCAAAGGACATATTCAAACATAACAACCCCTTACCATATTGGGCCAGGAAGTATATCTGAATAAACCATACTAAGAGAAAGGACCAACAAAACAATTTAACGTGCTACCTAGGAGTACTAAATAATAAAAAACAAAAAATTAGGATAGAAATGACGTGCAATATAAGGAATGGAAGAGTTTCCCACATTTTATCATTCGAAGAAAGTGAAACATACTTTTCATTATTATTATAGGGTATGTCCCAGCTGCAAATAAAGTATGCTAGAAATGCTGGTCACTCCACCACCTCTGATATTGAGAAAAAAGTACTAATATCATTTTTAATCATTATAAAACTAAAAAACAATGAGATTGGAACCTTTGGTGTAAAAGTTGAGAATTTTACTAGAGTTCAATTACCCCAAAATCAAACTGATATTTCTGCTCTCGACACGTGTTTCACTAACAAGGTTAGTATCTTCAGAAGAAAATTGATACTCATTCATTCATCTCCTGAAGATGCTAACCTTGTTAGCGAAACGCGCGTCGAGTGCAAAAATATCAGTTTGGTGTTAGGGTAATCGATCTCTAGGAAAAGTTTCATTATGGAACTAGTTTGTTTTTTCTGCAGATGAGTATATACTTCATTTGGTCATCTCTAACAGATTGATAGTGTGGTCTTTTTTACAGCTCACGGCTCACAAGAAAAGGAAACCATGGTAGTGTTCTGAGACCATGGCATGAAACAATATACCATGTTAATATTTTGAGATTCAACACTGTTTAGGCCATAAAAATTCATAAGAATTGTCATAATTTTTTTTTAAATCTCTACCCATATTACATGAATAAAAAACTTCGGTTTTTGAAAAACAGATTCAAGTTAAACCAGATGTGTCGAATGATGAATCAGAAGTGACAAAAAATATTCCTTACTTTTCACCAGGTAGAAACCAGGGACATTCTATAATTTCAAGATAATGTGAATATTAATCAATTAGCTATGTTAAAAATGGAAGTGGGCTGACAATTATCTGTAATTAATTTTCAGAATAATAATTGGAAATTTGAAAACAGGATTAATTTGTTGAAGAAATAAAATACCTAAAGTTACAGCTGACAATTACTCCAGTAAAGGAAGTAAAAACTGGCTGGACTAATTCGAGACCAATTGCAGATACTTGGGAGTAACTTGAATTTTGTTAAGAAAGGTACCCAGTATCCGAGTAAACAACTTCCGTTACTGGGAAAAAAAAAGCGCGGGGGGTGGAACTCATTGGGGGGGGGTTGAAGAAAAATAATGAAACCAATCGATAAATTATCATTTTTTAACATAAAAACATTGATTGCAATTTTTCATAAAAATGCACCCCTTTCGAGTAATAGCGCAAGGAAAAGTGTGATTTTTGCAAAAAAAAATTTAAAGTTTTTAAAGTTTTTTTAAATTTACTGAAAATCTGTTAGTATTACAAAAAAATTATAAGTATATTACTTATATGAAGTATTTTAGTTGACGAATAAAGTGGTTTTTGTTTTATTTTTGTACGATTAATATTAAAGGAGATACTTATGACATGGCAAAAATGGTTGCTTAACGAAAAATGAAGAAACCGGATGGTTCTGGCGTAAATATCTCGAAAAATATAACTTTTACAAAAAAAATGATTCCTATCATTCTACAAGATGACAAAATCGGGAAAATTTTGAGACCAACCAGAACCGTTTAAAATAAGAAAAAAAAAAGTTATGCGCAAAATAATTTTTTTTCAAAAATTTTTAATGCCAATTTTTTAGCGCTAAGGTGCTTGGAAAAAAAAATCCTTTGGTGAAAAGTCAGAACACTTCGTCCTAAATATGTCCAGCCATTTTTGGCCCTATCGGGTAATTATTGTTTATGTTTTGGCTTGCTAAAGTTGGGTGAAATCGTGTATTTTTTAAAACATTTTCAGTTTTTGGTCAGCAGCGTGAACATTATTTATTTTAAACAGACAAATTTTTCAGCATTTATTCCAGGATAGTTGTATTTCAATTTTTTGTTATAATTTTTCATCTGTAAGCAAATTTGTCTATTCAAAATTGCCTATTTCATGTTTATAACGGTAAATGCTCTTTTTTGTCGGGCGAAATAAAAAAAATTGGCCCATCCAATTCGAATGTTGCATATGACATGAAATTTCGGCGATAACCTTAGCTTTCAAATGGTTCCTAATATATCTCGTTATCATTAGCCAAAAAAAAGTTATGGCAAAAAAACCTACATAAAATTTTTATAGTTAATCCATTGGGACCCTCTATATACAAGTTTTATGAAAATTTTTCGTGCAGTACTGTATGTTTAGATGATAAGCCAATTAAATTCTGCTGTCAAATTTTGAATCCCGACTCAAAAATATCTTTAAAAAACCCCTAAAAAAGGGTAGTTTTTTCGGTTTACAGGGTGTTTCAGAAATTTCTGACATTAAAATCGTAATCAGTGACCCAAAAAACCCCCTGGTACCTATATTCACGAAAATTCATTTAATATTGCCCGAGATATTGAATATTTATTAATTTAGGGCCAAAAAAAAAGTTTGGCCAAGTTTTACAGCGTTTTGGAGCTTTGTCCAGTAACCAAACTTGTTTACTCGGTTACTTGACACCTTTTTTGACAAATTCCAAAAAATTTCAAGTTGATCTGAGTGGTCTCGAATTAGTCCTCCATTGTACTAAAAAGTTTACTTCCTTTACTGGAGTAAATGTATTGAAACGCGGAATGAATGTAGATTATTTCTGTGAAAAATGGAATTTTGGCTAAGATTATTCAACAATGTATAAATTTCAATTAATGCCCAATAACAACAACACTAATTTTTGATAATGAAGTTGAGCAGTTGAGCTCAATAGATATAAGAAACAGCACAAATCGACTAAAAATTCTTCACGATATTTGAAGGAAACTCATCCATTGCTGATTTTCAATAATGAAACAATCAACTCACATCTCATCATAGGTGGAGGGGGTCTACGAGGTCTCATCGCCCTTTCTCCTCCATGGCCCCCATGATGATCAACTGTCATCACTTCCATTTCCCTCATTTGTTCCTGCCTGATAATATCATTGTTATCAGGAATTAGGTATTTCCTTACTTCAGCCAAGGCAAAAGCTACACGTGCATGAGCCTCAGCTGGTGGTCCCAGGGCGGAAATTTCCACATGAAGATCGTCGGTCAAATGACTGTATACGAAATTATTCTTATCATTACTTTCATGATTATTCAGCCGTCACTCACCTGTATTTTGGATCTAACGAGTTTCTCAGCTCCTCCTCTTTCTGTCGGTCTTTCATAGATCCTCTTCCAAGTACAGCCATCTTACACATCGTCTCTTCCTGAAGACGTTTCATAGAGTTGCCTTTTGGTCCCAGAAGTTTTCCAACAAAGTTGAACTGAAATCCAAATTAAATTCAATAGGAATCCTCTCAGCACATGAAAAATTATACCTTGGGATGTTCTCTGACAGGTACTAGTACCTTTACAGTCACCTTGATGGGCTTTTCTCTATAGATATCAACATATTTATTCTCCCTCAAGGGAGCTTTGCCAATCTGCTGGACTTTCGTAACCTCTAAAAAAAAGTTATACCATAAAATCCCTGCCTTCAGTAGATGGGAAGGTATCAAGAAATTAAAACATTGAGAATGTTGCTATTGTTCCTATAGTATCGTTAGAATGATAGTTGTATGTACCGATGAAATTTTTCGACCTGAACAGTGTGGGACAGACAACTGGAAACCAGTACCAAGAGACTATCGTCCAGAAACATATATATTTTTAAATTCCAAATAATAATAGTCATAATTCGAAGTTCAGA
This sequence comes from Zygogramma bicolorata, assembly GCA_032362365.1. NCBI lineage: Eukaryota > Metazoa > Arthropoda > Insecta > Coleoptera > Chrysomelidae > Zygogramma > Zygogramma bicolorata. Next base: position 808,791 of record JAVJAQ010000699.1, read on the forward strand.
AATATCATCTCGTTACCTACCTTGATCTATCAACCTAGCGGCATTTGGCGATTTGACTTGATCTAGCTCTAGTTTTTCAGCTAAAAGCTCTCTCACATATTCAGTAGCCTTTTGGCTTGACAAATTATTTTCTTCACTATCTCCAGTCATATCTGCGTCTCCTTTCGAATTTTTGTCCCTTCTAAAATTATCTCCGTAATAATCGCCATTCGAGTCATATTTGTCGGTCATCTTTACTTCTTTAGTTCTTTATCGGAGCAGTCAACAAAATGGCCGAATTACATGGAATCAATACACTGAAGTTGCGTCGGTCATTTCTTTATGTCTCCCCAGTGCATTTATGGCAGTTTTCATCCTTTTCCAACACACAATCAATAAAGAACAAAGTTTGAAAGCGCTGCATCGGTGTTGCTAGCGTACGATAAATGAACAACGTCATACGTCACACAGACAGGGTGCGTTTGCGGTTTGCGCCGTTTGTGGCTTGTATTCATCGCTTGAGGTAGGGCGGGAAGTTCAAACACCAGATTGACAGAAAATACGTTTTCTCCTTAATAACTACTTATAAGGTTAGACTAAATTTTAACTACCGGTGGTGATTATTATTATTTCATCTTGTTTCCATTGGTAGAAGCGATTCATCGGAATTCTTTGAAAATAAAAAAAACCTTATCGTTACCACAGAATAAAAAACTAGGTACTATACAGAAGCGATAGAATAACCCAGCCTAACTGTTCCAAAAATATTTGACCTTGATCAAACTTTAGTAACTTTGATCGACACTAAGAAAGGCCTAGAGTCGGCATGACTATGACTACTCCAAATAATCACATGGGTCAAATTAGTTATAACTGTACCCCTTTTGACTAATCGAAACAAACTCTATTTCAGTACAGTGACTATAGACAATACTCATTGGTGCTCTGGAATCCAATTTTTCTGGTTGTCTCTCCCCTAGAAATGAAAATGAAAAAGTTTTGAAGTTTTTATAATATCTTATCTTTGGGCAAATTGTTATATTGGCGCCGATATGTAACTGCAAAATTAAAACGATGCAGATTTCAGTGACTATTATGTCAGTTACGTATCGTATTTCTATGAATTTGAAGATTCAATTTAAGAATTTATTGAAAAAATGCGTATATTTTTCCTTGGCGATGTTTCGGAAGCTAATCTGCATCTTTTTCAAGCTTATTTTGAAAATATTTCAGTGGAATTGCAACTTTGGTATGTAGTGTCACTGGCATTAGTTATTCATTGAGAGCTATTCGCAATAAAAAATTAGTGATACGCCCCCTATCGACTTTTGCGGGAACACTCAATGGTTAGATCGCCGTCACAGTTTTCGCCGTACTCTAGACTCTAGTTTGCATGTGTTTATATATGGGTTTGTTGTGTTGACTCTTCAGTAATTTTAGATTTTTTGTGTGTGTTTGAGCTTCATTAGCGATTGCGGATATTTTCAAGAAGTTTGGAAATATTCCGCCAGTGAAATATTTTGAAAGTTTGCTGCTTTTTATTATTTATTGTGAGCGTATTTTAACTTTTTGTTGTTTTCTAGTTCTCGATATAAACGAGTATTATGTAAGTATGCACTATTCGCTCAGTGAAACTGACATGATCGAGAAAACTCATGAATGCAAGTCTGATATGGAAACAACCTGGAGTCTTTCGACGTTTAGAATTTTTCGATTGAACCCTTCGAATTAGTTCAATGAAATGTTTTTCGAGTATTCAACTGTCGATTGAGACACTTTTCAAAAAATTTATAAGAAATCGGAAGTTTAAGGAACACGAGAAAATCGAAGCATATACACGTGCAAATGCAAACATAGCAATCTATTCATCGACAGTTCCGAATACCTAGTGTTGATTATGACACAACCCACTTCGAACTGAATCTCCCCACATTTGCGTTTTCTTTTTGTTCCATTATGTTCTGTCATAAGTGAATTGATGTTATCCCACTCGAGCATGTGTGAACCATTTGTTGATAATATGTGTTCAGCTTATTTTGACTTATCTGTTTCTCGTCTTCTCTTGTTCTTATGTTCAGCTGTCCTTATTCTTAATGGCCTTAATGTTTCACCAGTATAAACACTGCCACCCGTAATAGCACAAGTATATTCCTAAAATGTTCCAAAGATATCCACGTGCGACAACAAATATGTTCCGGGAATGTCGCAAAAAGCCGCGGAATATCCCGGGGACATTCCCGGAAAAGACGTTGTGGTCAAATTATACATTCCAGAAATGTCTTACTGGGATATTTTCGGAACGTCCGTGGATGTTCATAGACTATTCAGGGGCATCCCCGTGGCAGTGCGTAGGACCCTTCCGAAGACGTTCCGGGAACATCCCATGGGCATGGGAACACTTATTAGCGTTCTGCGGACATTCCTGGAATAACCCGGTGGCATATTTTCCCAAAACTAGATTGTGTCATCTGTCATAGTGTTCTTCAAGAAGCCAATACGTACCGAAATTAAATTAATTCATTGAAAAAATTAACAACTTTGACAGCAAACTGCAGTTTTTCTACGGATGAAGTGTTTCATAATTAACAAAAACCTTTTTGACAACTTCGACAGTCGAATATTCCGTAGAAAAAAAACGCGACAGAGCATATTACACATTTCGTCAAAGTCTCATGCATCTATACCATCTTCAAGTATATGATGTATATTTTGTATGCACATATAAATATATATATATACATGTTCATATATATTTATGATGATGATTCCGGTTTATAAACGAAACTTAATTATGCAATTCGTTGTGTCAAAATAATATGTTCCTGGGATGATTCTGTGTGTGTGTTCCGGGAACATTTTCAGTGGAACGTTCCGGGTATATTCCATAAAGGGCCGGGATATCGCAACTCATATGGAGCATAAATTGGACGTTCCGGGAATAAAGTGTGCTATTAGGGACATACACATGGGATACTATAAACACAATTTTTGAATATTTTTTCGTATTTAGAGGTTTGTTCCGAGTTAATAGGGATCGGATCGTGTTCTCTGTTTTGAATATTGTTCTTACATTGAATCTGTTAACTATAGGTTGGATTTTTTCGATAAACCTTGGATATAAGAAATGAAAAAAATGATAATTCTTTTCACTAATCCGAATTACATCTGACATATTCTAAATTACAATTGAAAAGGTTATAGGCAACTACACCTTTCCAATTGTAATTCAGAGGATATCGACTTAATTTCAGAAAATATCAACGGTAACTCAGATTAGTCAACAGAAAATTCAGAAAATAACATCTTCAACCATTGTTTATAGAAATATAGTTGTCAATTTCTGTGTGAAAACGATTTGAATCGTTTTTGTTACGCCATCTACAGTAAAATGTCGATATTTATACGTTTACTTGACAATGCACGACAAAGTTTCCTACTCTGGAGGTAAGAATAGATGCAGGGTCCTGCCTGTCAGTTTGACTGAAATATTGAAAGAAATATAATGAAGCCTCAAAATAGAATTGACGATAAAAGTTTATGAAGGAAATGGAAGTTTAGACACCAAAATAATCTTCAAAATATAAATAATCTACGACATTGACCAAAAAATTCACTTCTGTTTCTGAATTGATTGCCATCTTTTAGTATTTCGTATAAGTAATCAAGGAAATGTGTGATGTAGGATGTAGGCTATGGGTCCGTAAGAAAAACGGAAGAACAGATATCCATCCCTTCAAATGATATTTCCATATGGTTGACAAACTATATCTCTATAAACAATGCTTCAAGTGAGATTCAATCAAATTCAAATCAGAAATGTAACTGAGATGGGATGTAACTATTTTGCAGGATTCTATATTGCTTTCAGAATAGTTGTTGTATTTAGCGACTCATAAACTATCTCGATTGAATCCTCATATTGATTTTTTATTTATTGGCGAAAGTAAACACAAATCGTCCTCAGAAAAAGTGTATTCCAATCAGGAAATTATTCCCTTGAGAACGCTCGACACAACATCGCGTTGCGCCAGGCTGTAAACTTAGTTCGAGAAGTTCGCTGTGAATCAATACTGACAGTTTGAGAAGTTCGTTGCATTTTTGGTGCATTGAAAGTTCAGGCTTACAAGGAATATAATTGAGAAGCAAGTTATTTTCAATCGAGTAACTTTCTCAACGGGTTCGACACCATTAGACGTTGCGTTTACCTAATTATTTTTCGCTGTAAAGCTGCTAGTAATTCTGCATTGCAATGAGATGATTTTGAAGGAAAATATTAGGGTACTTATTAAATAACTGCATATGATATCAAATCTGCTTCCATAGATGAAAGACGTTTTTATGTGGTCAACTAGTTTACAGTCGGTATGTATTTTTCCTCTCTGTCACACAGAGTGTTGTGGTCGATATAAAATCCTCTGCTATCAATACCAACTATTCCATATATGACTGCGCTACCTTTTGACTATTCGGTTCAGATTAGTTGCCCAGCTTTCCCGTCAATTTGTCAAGAGAATTACGCTGAAGTCGCAACCACGATAAAAACAAACGACGACAATATATACCACGCACCATTAAAATTGTAAGCAGGCCCTGAAACTTCACAAAACGTTTTTAATTCAGCCGTTTATGGAGCTAAAAGGCTGCGACTACCATACTCTTGTAAAATTTATGGAACATAATTAAAAGTTGTCTAAACAAAATTTCCCAGCATGCTTAATTAAACGAAAAAGTTATATTCGTTAAGTTCCGATTCGAAGGAAAAAACATCCGGAGAACATTTTGAATACTTCGTTAGCAGAGGTATTAATTAGTGAATTTTGCTATGAATCGGATTGAAAGGCATGAAACGGTCTCATCCGATAACTTTTAGTTCGTTGACTACGATATAAAGATGTTTTCTGTCAGATATTCACTGATTGAGCATTCTAAAAGATGAAGAGTAGTAGTCATGATGAAATGACAGTCTCAGGATGACCTGAAAGGATGTCCTAACCATTTATTCTATAATACACTCGAAACAGTATTTACATTTATTTCACAAGCTAACCTAAGCAAGACCGTGGCTGAAACCTACAAAATATGGGTCTTTTATTCTTTTTATTTTCTTAATTTTCATTTTTTGTCAAGTTTCATTATCTTATTTCGAACGATTTAGTTTCCAAAAGACAAGTCTCATACTACATGCTCGTGAACAAATTCACAGGAGAAGATCTACATTTGGATCCGATCATAAGATAGTTAACATGTTCTATAATTCTGATTGGAAATATCGACAATCATGATTTTGAAGTCATCTCGAATGTTGTTTGTAGAATTCTCAACTTTATCAAAAAGAGTGACTCTGCATGATGAAGTACACAAAAGTCTTTTTTTAACAAGCTTTTATTAGCTTGGTATGGTATCTATATATCTACGATGGTCATAATAATTAACAATTAAATCATCATAATCTTCAAAGAATTGATAGTTTTGGAAAACTTGGAAAAGACGCTTTTATGAAAAATATAACAAAAAAATTAAAAATAAATATTAGTAAAAAAACAACTGAAAAACACACTTTTATAAAAAATCAAACTGAATAATGAGTAATAAATAATAGTTTTGAGGAATTTGAAAACCCATTTCTGTGAAAAAATCAACTAAAAAGTAAAAACTATATTTTTAACAATTTGAATTTGAAATAGTGTAAATAAAAAAATGTATTGCAATGTGAAAAAGCGTGGGGTGCTTTTTAAGTGATCCATTGACACCATGCACCTCACTCTTTTTTACATTGCAATACATTTTTTCATTTACACTATTCTTAATTCAAATAAAACATATATTTTTTACTTTTCAGGTCATTTTTTCACAAAAGCGTGTTTTTTAGTTTTTTAAAAGTATCATTAATTTTTTTATAATATACAGATTTAATCAAAATGGATGGCTGAGATTATAAAATGAAATTCAGATGGTCTTCACCATATGCCACTACGAGGAAAAAATTAAGGAGTTCATTGAACGTGAACGGTACTTTCCAGGGATTTTTTGAAAAACTTGCCATCCAAAATGGAATCAATCAAACAATGATAGACATGAAACTTATAGCTTGGCTGCGAGATGCGATTTTGATTATGTATGTGAAGTTTACTCTGATGAAGTGAAAGGAAAGAAATAAAATTTATTATATATAGTTTGTTCAATTTGTTTACTGTCAGTTGAGATTTATTGATCTTTGCTTTGAGATGTCGTATGGATAAAAAATAAAAAAAGTTGTTGAGAGGGTACCCGAAGCTGAAATCTGTTGAATATTATTAGAACATTTCTCACAGAACCATTTATAGAATGATAGCGAAGTGCGAGCAGGTAATATTATTTTTTAGCCCTGTTATGTTCAAAAAATACCGCGTGAATCAAGGGACAGAAGATACGAATTAACATCAACTTTAAATTTTTGAAGTTTGTAAGCCTCAGAAAAAAAATCCATCTTCGGCAAGAATTCCAAAGCTCGTCTGTTTCATTGAAAGAAGATCCCTGAGCAAGAGAGGTTCGACAGGTCTCCAAGCTCACAACAAAAGGGTGAGAATTTTGCACAAGTCGGGCTAATGATTTTGAAAATGGGAAAATGAATTTTTATATTGCAACTCTCAATTTCAGAATATGACACACTGGTTGTTTCGACTTTGGATTGAACAGCTTAAGACTTGGAGGAATCTTCCCCAGCGGAATTGCTATGAATGACCTCTCCTCGTATCTCACAGACACTTTTTCTATACCTCAACATTCTACAACTCTAGTTCAAAAAGGCTTTTCTTATAATTTCATCAAACTCGCCAATAATTCATCATACGATATCAGAGAAAAAAGTGAATCTACCTTCAAATGTAGGTTCAAAGACAATCTCCTGGCTAATTCATAAATACTTTCTATTTTCACTAATTCTGTTATGCTTAGTATAGTCTAGTATTCAAAATATGTTCAACATATCTAATTTCGATTTTTTTTACACTACTGTTGAGTATGGGGATCGTTATGGGCTTGTATGTAAGAGTAGCTTTAGATAAATCCTGCTTCATCAACGATCTTCGTCAATTTACCTATATAGTTTTCAAATTTCATTTTTCGAAATGAAGACGATTATTATTATTATGACTGCAGCCTGAATACACATGCATTACACGAATGGGTAACGAACTTGTACCAACTACAGTCTAATAATCTCCACCAAAGTATAGCCGCCCTTATTCCCGCTTTTGCGTTTGCTCTCGTTCCCCAAATGTCAACAGAGCCACCCACTCGGTATAGGTGCATTAATTATACAAAAGCTTCGCTTTGGACTTTCACAGGACAGGCATCGGCTGAAACGGGGGCGGTAAACGATTGTCCCCAACGCCTCAAATGAGAGCCCCGGGAAATTTGGATACTTGACTGTGTTGACGATGAAAATAAAAGGTTGCGCAGATAGAGTGACATCGCTGAACCAATCTTTATGTAAAACACTAGCCAATCCGTGCCCTGTCTGTTGGGCGTTGATTTTTTTTGTGAGGCGATTATTTTGTGTAGTTATTGGTACTGAGTTTAATCAGGTTCATCACAGCTCCGTTTCTGGATGCACTCGAAAATTCGTTTGGAAGAAGTCGAAAATGATTTGAACTCTTTTTTTACTCCGCTAGGCGACGAATTTCCATAAAATACGAAATATGTCTTCCATCAATCCTGTTGAAGAATATTTCTGCAAAATGCAAAAAGTTGATTGAAGTACGTTGCCCCATACAAACTTTGACCCGTTTTCCGAATTTTGAAAAACTACATTTATGCTCCCTTATCCTTTCGGAGAAAGATCTTCCGGTGTGACCAATATACCGTTCGGCGATAAGATTTACAAGGTACTCCTGATCATTCCGAAACTGAAATTTCACCTCCATTCTTTTCAATGAATTTACCCACCCTGTTATCAGTTCTGTGAGCTATATTCAATTCATTCTCCAAATAATCACATAAATCATCACTCATTTTTTGTTTGTACATACAATTTTATCAGGAAGTTGAATGGAGCGTCTGTTTCCTGACAGCAAAATCAAAGTTTGTTTCAATTTGTTTGACCACTGAACTCCTAGGCTACTTGATGTATCGAAATTTTAGTAATATGATAAACACGGTGAATGGGATTGCTACTTCAGTGGAAATGAAAATCTCAGTTATTAAAGATATTCATATTTTTGTGTTAGTAGTGAAAAAAATATCACATATACCTCGGGCGAGAATGCTATTATATAACTCGCACATTATATCTTTCGGTGCTTGCTACGAATCCGAAGTCAAAACGTGAAATTCTTTTTGTTTGGTTCCGCCCTGTTTTTCGCACCAGAAAACAACACCTTTCACATTTTTTTTGCAATTATAACCACTTTCTCTTTGAAACTTGAATAAATATTTCGAGTAGTTTTGGGAGTTAGGAAAAATATGATTTTGATTTTCAGTATAGAAGAAAGGGTTGAGGAAAGTGATGGTGTAAAGGGCACCTGACAAATCAAAACGTAGGTTAGGTTCGTAATATTGTACTATCGAAACAAGACTTCTAATTGTACCTGCACGCACTATCGAACCACCATCCCAGTCAAAAGAGAGGAGTCATATCTACCCTAACTGAACGTGCTCGAAGAATTTGTGAACCAGAACATCTAGACCGGGAACTGGAACATCTTCAAGTGACCTTCAGGTCAAATGGATACAGTGTATCTGAGATCAACAGGGCCATGAAACCGAAGAGTCCCACGGTTCATAACAAGGAGGACTCTCAGGTAGTTGCGAATGCATATCTGCCAAATATCCCGAGGGTCACTGACAGAATTGGAAAACTCTTGGGGAAATAAAACATAAAAACGGTTTTCAAGCCGACCAAGAAGATCCAACAAAGCCTCAGGTCGGCTAAAGACAAAAGAGACCCACTGTCAGCGGCAGGGGTTTATCGCATACCGTGCACCTGTGGGAAGGTTTACATCGGTACCACGAAAAGATCCATGGGAACAAGGCTCAAAGAGCATCAAAGGAACTGCAGGCTGGGGCAAACCGACAAATCGGCGGTGGCGGAACACGCACTGAGTGATGGTGACCACAGGATTCTGTTCGAAAATGTAAAACTGATTGCCCCCAACCAGGGTTGCCATAGCCGACTGGCACGGGAGGCAATAGAGATCCAAAAACATGCGGACAGAAAGGAAGAAGCGTTGAATCTAAACAGAATTTGGAATCCCATTCTGAGGAAATCAAGAATAACCAATAAAATCACAGCAGGTAGTGCGGCAACTAATAATGATGATTATTCCCCGAACCCGACAGAAGTAATTAAAACTCCAGACTACCTGCATCAATATAAATACGCCTTGAGAAATCGAAACTTTTAGTCATCGGAGATGAGTAAACCTCTGAAGAAGCTGGCCACTCGCGCTAGCGAAACGCCAGGAAGAAATTCCAAAAAACGACGGCCTTCAAGCCCGAAGAGAAGTAGTTATACTCCTACTTCGTGTTTTTTTTATTATATATGTTTTTGTTTCTCATTTACTCCTTTTAATTCAAGTGTTTCCAAGAACCCGGTATTGGATATGGAATAACTGTTATCAATCAATACATTCTTTGTCAAAATGTTGGTTCAATACCCATAAAAGCGTTCCGATTTCAAACAATCAAAAATCTGGAAAACAAGCTTATTTCAAAGTGATGACATCCTGACTAACAGAAAAATATCCCCACAGTGAATACACGCATTATATCTGGGAAGGAAAATATTGAATATTTATTGGATATTACATTGGCGATGTTCTGAATTCTCGTAGCGTGGGCGAAAAAAATTGATTAAAATTAAAATGCTTGCAATTTCCTATGAAGAGTCTATGATTTGGCGAAGGATACCACCACCAGATATGTATAGTTTCTGGTGAAGTCGACAGTGGGCAGTACAGATCAAATATACCAGAATAAATACGTTTTTGATAGGAGTGTTACAATATATGAGGATTCGAAGTCGTAGTAGATGATGAACCTTCGAGAACATTGGAAACGAAAAATAGAGTAAATCGTGAAACATTACAAAATGATAGTGCCATCATTTCTAACAAGACGATTCTATTTAATAAATATATATTTCTTTTTGGGTTTGAATAAGAAAGCAGATGTGCATTTGAGTCAGACTAATTAAAAATTTTCAGAAATGGGTTGTACAGATATGATATGATATATTCATTCAGACAGACATGTTTACAAGATTTTGTCGTACTAGGTGAGTTGTCTAAGCCTATGGCTTGTATTACAACTCGTCCGTGCTAGAAAGTCATTTTACAAAACAAAAAACTTAAATAAAATCAAAAAAATACCAACCTCTAAAATAAGATTGGTTGGTAGACACAATCAAAAGAGAAGAAAAAATTTGCGATAGAAAGAGAGAGAGAAGATTATTGGTTTCAATTCTATGTATGTGCGGTGAAAACGACATGTTTTATACAGTAACTAAGACATTTAAGGTGTTACATATATGTTAGTAAACAATGTTTTTCAGCTTTACATGGTTCACTTCAACGAATTTTTTCAATTCAATAGAGAGTTTAACTTTTGATTTGATTTTTCGTATATATTCTGGAACCATGTTCAGAAGTTTTGGGCCAAAATAGGTAATGAATCTTCGTGGTAGAGACTTTTTGTAAAATGGAACAGACACAAGTTCATTAGAGACAGATCTCGTGTTGTGGGAATGACAAATATAAGTATAGGTTTTGGTTTTCAACATCCACAGAATACATTGGTATATATAAATTTGTTTGAGATTCAGTAAGTTAGCTTCACGATAAAATTCATTTGTGGAAAATAATTTTTCTTTTTAAGTATAATCTTTATGATTGTGTTTTGAGTATGCCCCCCCCCCCAAATAATGTCGGCATGTACAATGTATATGGTCACAGTTTTTTTTTCAATTGTAATTTCGTCATAATCTGGTTGATCTCTAATATCAGCACTAAATGTAATAAATTTTGTCTTATCAGCATTTAAGTTTAAAAGGCTACCATCTATGTAGTCAAAATATATATTTAACTCTCGTTCGGCTTGTTGGTATACTTTCGTCCAAGAATCACCAAAAAACATTATCGCTGTGTCATCAGCATATGAGATTACTGAGCTTTTGGTATTTCTCAGTACTCCAATATTGTTAATATAAATTAGGAAAAGTATGGGACCCATCACTGTTCCTTGCGGTACGCCTATAGTGATAGGAAGGGGGTTACTAAAACAGTTTTTGATTTTTACTCTCCGAGTTCTATTCAAGAGATAATTTTCAAATAAATCAAGAACAGTGCCTCTTATTCCAGATCTTTCCAATCTATGCAATAATATTTTGTGGTCCACGGTGTCAAACGCCTTGGCCAGGTCTAGAAATATTGTTAGACACTTATTATTATCATTAAGATTAGCCAGGACGTCGTTTACCAATCTGTATATAGCCTGTTCCGTGGAAAAGCCTTCTCGGAAACCAAATTGCGAGTTAGATAAGATATTGTTGGATTCTAGGAATTGCATAAGACGGACTTTTAACACTTTCTCAAATATTTTTGCAAAATTATTTATAACTGTGATAGGCCGATAATTCGTAGCGAGTTTCCTGTTTCCTGATTTGAAAATTGGGGTAGTAATTGATTCTTTCCAAGCACCAGGTATAATACTGGTTTGAAAGCACAAATTTATTATATGTGACAACGGATCTGATAGGTGTTTGTTGAATTTTTTTATCAAATATACCGAGATGCGATCAGGACCTGCTGATGTGTTGTTTTTTAGAGTGGAAATAGTGGAGATTATTTCATTACTTGTCACTGGATTGAGAAATAGCGAATCTTTTACATGAGGATTCACTTCCTGCGGAGAAGTTATGGTATCAATTTTTTGGGCCATGAGCGTTCCCACCTAAACAAAAAATTTATTGAGATATTCTGCTTTTTTGAAATCTGATGAAATTTCATCACCTTGCTTATCAGTTATATTTATACTATCTGCTTGAGAACTTTTTGATGAATTTGTCATATCATTAATTTCAGTCCAAATTTTTTTATAGTTATTATTTGCCGCAGTTATTCTATTATTATAGTAATCGGTTTTTGTTTTACGTATCAGATTGTTTAAAAAGTTTCTATAATGTGTATATTCTATTTTCATTTCTATGGAGAAGTTTCTTATAAGTCTGGATTTCAAACGATCTCGATGTTTGATTGAAGTTATCAGTTCGTCAGTTATCCAAGGTTTGAGTCTCTTTTTTTCCAATTTCAGTTTTGTAGTTTCAGAACTTTTTTTTATGAATGATTGCAAGGTGTTAATAAAATGATTGTACGCTGATAGTGGTTCAGTTGATTTCAATACATATTCCCATTTTTCGTTATCTAGTAGATTACTAAGCTTTTTATAGTTCATATAGTTCTTTTCGATTGTTGTAATAGCCTTATGTTTTGTCCCTCCTCGATCAGGTAATTTCACAGATAGTGCTACTGCGTAGTGATCAGTTAGGCTAGTTTTAAATATAATTGAATTGATCTTTTTCTCATCGAATGCATCATTTTTCTTTATTCTAGTGAATATATGATCAATTAAACTTGAGGTATATTCAGTGATTCGTGTTGGTTTCGTGTTGATTTCAGGAAAGAACCCATGCGTGGCCATATTACAAACATAGTTGTTTACATATGTGTCGTCTACTTGTAGTAGATTGATATTAGTGTCACCTATGAATATGTCGAAATCTTTTTTATTTCTCGTTGAAAAAAGTTATCAAGTTCAGTAATATACAACTGTTTGCACGTAGCTGGTGGCCTATATGTTGCTATTATTGAGAAGGTTATATTTTCCAGGATGAAATCGATAACCAAAATATTAGTTTCTGAAAGGTTATGTATTGAACTTATAACATTCCCAATTTGCTTTTTCACATATATAATAACGCCATCGTTTTGATTGAATCTAGATTGGTTATAAAAAATGTTGTATTCAGGAATTTTGAAATTTTCCAAACTTTCAATGACAAAAGTCTCTGCAAGGGCGCCCGCAGGGAGGGGCCAGGGGGGGGGGATTGCCCCCCCTGACAACTGTTATGTTTCTTTACAGCACTCTGAGACGAGTAAAAACTTGGATAAGGAGAACCATGTCAAACGATCGGCTTACCGGCCTCTGTCTACTGTCTGTTCATAGGAACACAGTAAAACAACAAAAAGATGAGCTAATAGAAAAGACCATCAATGTTTTTGGAATGGATAAGAGAAGAGTACAATTCTTGTTCAAGTCATAATATTTTACATCCATTCAGATCATGTCACACCTAAGTTCATTTTGAAGCAAATACATATTACTTTAAAACATTTTTGACTTTTACTTTTTTACTGTGAAATGTCATACCCCCCAGACACCCCGGTGGCCTTGCCCCCCCTGGGAAAATATTCTGCGGGCGCCCATGTCTCTGATAGAACAAGCATAAGAAGAAGAAGCAGAAGAAGCATACATATTATAAAAGATACTATATTCATTAAATCTTAATCCCTCTTTCATATTATTAGGGCAAGGGTCGTACCACTATACTATTGAAACACTTCATGCTCTCTTTGATTATATTATCTTTTTTGTTTCTCATCGCTTGGTTTATCTCCGCTCGATTTAAATTCTGTTTCATATTTTTCCCCATTCATATCAAGTTTTTGATGTAACGTAAAGTGCTTTCAGGAGTCCGGTACTGGATATGGAATTAGTGTTTTCAATCAATATATTCCCTGTCGGAATGTTGCTTCAATACCTATGAAAGCATTCCGATTTCAAACGAACAAAAATCTGGGAAATATTTTCCATTCGAAGTAATGACATCCTGATCAACAGAAAAATATCCTCACTGTGAATAGTGTGAACACACTCATTACATCAGGGAAGGAAATATTGAATACTTAAAATTCAGACAAATGGTTCCTTCAAACGCTCCTTCACGTGAGCAATTTTGATGTGGAAATTACATTGGTAATGTTCTGAATTCTCATAGCGTGGTTGAAAAATTATTGATTGAAAAAGAAATACTTCCAATTACCTTCTACAAAAAGTCTATGATTTGGCGAAAGAGACCGCAACCAGACAAATATAGTTTTCGGTGAAGGCGACAGTGGGCAATACATGACCAGAATAAATATGTTTTTTGATGGAAGTGTTACAATAAATGATGTTTCGAAGCCGTACTAGATAATGAACGTTCCGAAACATTGTTTACATTGTATATGGAAACCAAAAATAGAATAAATCGTGAAACATCACAAAATGATATTGCCGTCATTTCTTAGTAGACGTTCCTATTTTATGATTACTTTCCTTTTAGTGTTAATACATAGATAGATAGATAGATAATTTATTTTCCATTGAATGTTACAACACAGGTGTAGTACATTATGGGAGTCGTCAAAATATTGATAGTACAATATCTAAGAGCTTATAGACTAGGTACAAATATAAAGATAAAATAAAAATTACAATAACATTTTGATTGTAAAACCGTAATTAATACAGTGTTCAGCTAATGCAAAGCTTAACTTCTAAGAGAGAGATCTGTGTGAGTATAATATAATAAAATATAAACATTTTGGTACGTACTAACATTTTTAAAATAAATTAAAAAAAACTTTGTTGGGTTAAGAGTTATCAATCAGGTTATCATCCATGAATTCCTGCACTGAATAGTAGCTTTTCTGTTTCAAAAATACTTTCAGATTATGTTTGAATTGAGTGGTGTTGAAACAACTATACTCCTTCATGGTACATATTTTGTTGTAGCATTCAATCCCGATAAAATTTGAGTTTTCTTATCCAATTGACAGTCTGGAGAATGGTAGTTCAATTTTCTCCTTATTACGAGTGTGGTGATCATGGATATCCTTCCTCGCTAAGAGCGCTTTATTTTTATTTTTTATATACATAATAACTGAGTAAATATATAGGCATGGAAGTGTCAATAAACCCAGGATAACGAAATGCTTTTTACATGATGTTGATCTATGTAATTTCAATATGCAACGTATAACTTTTTTTTGGGCACTAAAGAGTTGGCCCAAGTTATGAGCTTGTCCCCAGAATACAATACCATATGAAAGTACAGACTGTATGAGTCCAAAGTATAGCAATTTAAGCACTTCGATTGATACGGTATTATGTAAGTTTCTTATCACAAAACAATAAGAACTCAATTTTGCTACTGTTTTATCTAAGTGGTTGTTCCAAGTTAGTTTTTGGTCTAGATAGATCCCTAAAAATTTCGTACAGGCCGAATTCTCTAATGATTTTCGGTCAGTATAAAGGAGTAAGCTATGATTAACTTCGATATTTTTTGTGTAAAATTGAACTGCTACAGATTTGTCGATGTTCAGGCTTATCATATTTTCCGAACACCATTTTGATATGGTTTTAATTGATTTGTGGGACTTATCCTGTATTTCTTGATCTGATTTTCCGCTGATAATCAAGTTTCTGTCGCCTGCATAAATAATCGGGGATCCACTAGCTTGCAATAGTTTTGGAAGGTCTGTAATGAATATATTGAACAGAGTGGGGAATAGACATGATCCCTGAGGGGTACCAGTGTGTGTTTTCAGAGGATCTGATCTTACACCATTGATTTCGACCTGTTGATTTCTGTCAGATAAGTATGAGAGTATCTATTCTAAACATGGACCACTGACTCCAATTTGGTAAAGTTCATTTTCCAACAGGCCGTGATCAACTGTGTCGAATGCGCGGCTCATATCAAAAAATAGTCCCATAATATGGTCTTTTTTTTATTCAGGGAGTCGTGAATATGTGTTATCATCTCATCGAGAGCTGTCATGGTGGATCTCTTTGCTCTGAAGCCTTGCTGTGAGTTATCAAGAATATTCAGTTTTTCGAGATAATACAGGACAGCAGATATGTGTTTGAGTTAGACTGCTTAAAAGTTTTCAGAAAATGATAGTACGAAATGAGCATAAATAATATAAGTAAATAATCAACTCTCTTCAGCACTCTCTCATTATTATCAGGATTAGGGTCGTTACTGTTATATTATTATTTTATTATATTATACTATTGAAACAAGACTTCCATTTTATGATTTCTTTGATTACTTTATTTTTTTGTTTCTAATCGATTGGTTTTACTCCTTCCAATTCCAAATCTGTTTCATATTTTTCTCCACTCGTATCGGTTCAAGTTTTTGATGTAACGTGAAGTGCTCTCAAGAGTTCGGTACTGGATATGGAATTAGTATTTTCAATCACTATATTCCATGTCAGAATATTGCTTCAATACCTATGAAAGCATTCCGATTTCAAACGAACAAAAATCTGGGAAATATCTTCCATTCGAAGTGATGACATCCTGATCAACAGAAAAATATCCTCACTGTGAATAGTGTGAACATACTCATTACATCTGAAAAGGAAATATTGAATACTCAGAATTTAGACAAATGGTTCCTTCAAACGCTCCTTGACGTGAGCAATTTTGATGTGGAAATTACATTGGTAATGTTCTGAATTCTCATAGCATGGTTGAAAAAAAAATATTGATTGAAAAAGAAATACTTCCAATTACCTTGTACAAAAAGTCTATGATTTGGCGAAAGAGACCGCAACCACACAAATATAGTTTTCGGTGAAGGCGACAGTGGGCAATACATGACCAAGAATACCAGAATAAATACGTTTTTTGATGAAAGTGTTACAATAAATGAGGTTTCGAAGCCGTAGCCAAAAATAGAATGAATCGTGAAACATCACAAAATGATATTGCCGTCATTTCTTAGTAGACGCTCCTTTTTGATGAATACTTTCCTTTTAGGGTTAATACAGGACAGCAGATATGTGTTTGAGTTAGATTGCTTAAAAATTTTCAGAAATTGATAGTACGAAATAAGCATAAATAATGTAAGTAAATAATCAACTCTCTTCAGCTCTCTCTCATATTATCAGGGTTAGGGTCGTACTATTATACTATTGAAATAAGACTTCCATTTCATGATTTCTCTGATAACAATATTTTTTGTTTCTCATCGATTGGTTTTACCCCTTTCAATTCAAAATCTGTTTCATATTTTTCTCCACTCGTATCGGTTCAAGTTTTTGATGTAACGTAAAGTGCTTTCAAAAGTCCGGTACTGGATATGGAATTAGTGTTTTCAATCAATATATTCCATGTCGAAATGCTGCTTTAATACCCATGAAAGCGTTCCGATTTCAAACGAACAAAAATCTGGGGAATATTTTCCGTTCGAAGTGATGACATCCTGATCAACAGAAAAATATTGAATACTTAGAATTTAGACAAATGGTTCCTTCAAACGCTCCTTGACGTGAGCAATTTTGATGTGGAAATTACATTGGTGATGTTTTGAATTCTCGTAGCGTTGTTGAAAAAAATGTTGATAAGAAATAAAATACTTTCAAATAACTTCTATATAGTGCAAGCGCTGCGAAACATTCCGTATGCAAAAATCGATTACCTCATTCTGATAGATGATTTGAGTTAAGAAAGACTTAATTAATGATATTGTGGAGGTTGCCGGACGGAATTATGGTCCAGTTTTTTTTTCGGTCCTATAATAGTTTTCGCTTCCATCGCTGTAGCTGCGAAAAAAAATTGTTATTGACTATTAACACCTGGTTTAGGTAAGGTATGGAGAAAAACGGTATGATCTAATTCAATACAAATTTAATAAAAAAAGTGGTTTACCTATTCATAAGTAGTGAAAAATTCATTCAGGTAAGTTTTGACAATTATTGCCGATGCATTTGCAAAGGAAAATACAATTGATTTCGCTTTTTCTACAAGTGCAGAACATTGTCAGGCATTCAGCATTATATTTGCAAAGCCTGATTAAAGAATTTGTTATAGGTGGTTTTGCCATTTGCACAACTTTCCATCTCGTCTTTCATAACCGAATTGGAGTAAGTTCGGAGGCCCATGTATTGCAGCCCTTAAGCAATGTAAATACAATTAATAATTTCAGATACATTTGAATTGAATCCCAACTTAAAAGGGTTTTATTAACCGATCCTTCAAACCAAATCCCTCAAAAACTACTATTCGATAGCTTATGCCAAAAGTGGATGTTGAGTACGAAAACATCGGAATCTGCACAATTTATAAAAACTTGTTCAATTCCTCCACGAACAGCAACAAAAATATGGCTGAAAATCCTTCAATCTGCTTCTAGGTGATTGGACTACTTCTCAAATTTGTCTGAAATTTTGTCTTTGCGTCGACTTGCTGCATTTGAATAGTTTCTTTCGGTTCATTCACCAGTTAAGCATGATTTTGCGTTCGCCTTTTTTTTTTAATCTAATAATTGTAGCGATATTTATTCACTTCAAAGAAAGTTATCACAAAATTCGAAGAACTGCTATTTTAAATATTGGAAAATGTATCTGTTAATAATGGATGGAGTTCAGCTATAACTGAAGTCACAAAAACTGTTGAGAAAAGCGCGGCCCGCTCCAAAACTCGAGAGAAGGTATGTGACGCTGGGAAGGAGATTTATAATAAAACTGACAACGGTCTTTTCTGGCAACTTTCATTTCCAGGTTTGAAAGGATCTTGCAAAAACATTCCAGTCGAGAAATAGCGGTCAATGGTTTTTGCATTCTATACAACATTTTTTTTCACAACTACAGCGATGGAATCGAAAACTCCTATTATAGGGCCGAAAAAAAAAAAACTGGACCATAATTCCGTCCGGCAACCTCTAAATTATTATTATTCAAGTCTTCCTCAACTCAAATCATCAATCAGAATGAGGTCATCGATTTTTTCAAACGGAATGTTTCGCAGCGCCCGCTCTAATAGTCTATGATTTGATGAAGAAGACCGCCATCAGACAATTATAGTTTTGGGTGAAGTCGACAGCGGGCAATACATTACCAATTATAAAAGAAGAAATCGGTTTTCATACAGGAGTGTTGTTACAATATATGAGGTTTCGAAGCTGTAGTAGATAATGAACGTTCCGGAACATTGTTTAAATTGTATATGGAAACCAGAAATAGAGTGAATCATAAAAAATCACATAATGATATTGCCGTCATTTCTAAGTGTACGATTTTATTTAATGAATAGTATATTCCTTTTTGGGTTAGAATAGGACAGCCATCATTTGAGTATGTCAGATACAAAATTTTCAGAAATTGGTTTTAGCAAAGAATTATGAATAATATAAAAGATACTACTTTCATTAACTTGTTCTTGTTTCAATAGTACCATTGTAGTATTGAAACAAGACTTCCACTTCATGGTTTCTTCAAATTCTGTTTCATATAATCGTATCAGTTCAAAATTCTGATATAACGTGAAGGGCTTCCAAACATGTAATTACTGTTCTCGATCAATACATTCTATGTGCGAATGTTGCTTTGACACCCATAAAAGCGTTCCGATTTCAAATAAAATTCTGGGAAACATGCCTAGTTCAAAGTGATGATATCCTCAGGGCGAATACACTCCTTATATCAGGAAAGGAAAATATCGAATATTTAAAAATTGGACAGATGATGTGGGTAAAGTGAATCGTGAAACATCACATAATGATATTGCCGTCATTTCTGAGTAGAATATGTTCCTTTTTGGGTTAGAATAGGACGGCAGATATTCGTTTCAGTTTGACTGATTATACAATCCCAGAAATTGGTTATACAAAAGAAGCATAAATTATGAAAAAGATGCTACATTCTTGAATCTTCAGTCCTCTTTCATATTATTCGATATTTTCCTCATTTTGATGGGGAAATTGGAGGGTTTTGGAAACTGTGAGCTTGGTTTGTGTCTTTTCAATCATGTCTAGTGAGCTGAGTGAGTTAGCGCTGATGGTTAGGTGTCCGACCAATGACTCTGCCACGATTCATGGGTGACGGGTACGCGAATGATTATGCCCATCTTCAGATATGGCGTAGGAAGATTATAACAAAAGGGCTTTCTTGTTGGATGAATTCGAGGGAAGTCGATAGCGTTTTGTATGAAAATACCATACTACTACTACTTCACTATTCTATTCATGGAAAGCACATGGAAAAGTGGTTTCACCTGAGTCAGATTACTCTTTTGGTAATGAACATTAGTCATTTGGCTATCAGTGGTGGAACCTAGTTGTGGGTTTTGGTAGTGAAATAACACAGAAAAAGTGAGGAAACTGAATTGAATTTTTTTTGACATAACGTAATATGTAAATTACGCACTTTGAGCAGAAGTAAACAAAATATAACGTTCGAATTCAGCACTAGACTACTAGAGCAATCTAGCGTACCAATGAAAATATAATATTGAGCCACATATCCACTTAGGCGTTACTTGACACTTCTCCAAGTACGGTTCAATTGCATTACTGGCCTTTTAGGGAGTTGACATATTTCCGTCATACTTATTTTCCTCAATGTTTGCAAAAAATTCTGAATATAATTCAAGCGCTAGTGGTATTATGAGTAAAAATGTTAACCCTTCAACACCTTACTTATTTTGAAAATTTTTCCGTAATAAGGGTCCTGACTGAATGTTGGGTTATTATTATTATTGCTATCGATTTTGTCTTTATCCGTAAATCCGTATTTATCACGAATAAGATACCAGTTTCACTTCATTTCATGACTGAAACCATAGGTCAATTGTTCGAACCTTGCTTGTATCTCGAAAAAGTGACTATTGGTTGAGTTGGCATAATTATCTAAACAATGTTTCCCGATTTGATTTTCCCAAGTTGGGTTCTCAGGAGGAGCATCGTTGTCTGTCCAGCTCAGTCTCCCCGGGACGATAATTGGAGGGATACGGCAAAGTCCGCTTCTACTTCGAAAACAAAATTGGGTGAATACGTATCCAATCGGGATATTCGGGGACAGATTGTTTACTCGCTGTACGATTGACTGGATATCGAATATTGCCACGTGGATGGGGAAATTGCTATTTACGTATGGCTTGGCAAAATTCTCCTGGAAATATAAGGATGTTTGGGTAAATCAGTTGAGAGCAATCTCAGGTGTGTTGAATCGTGATGACAAGAACATTTATATTCCAGAGATGGTTTGGGTGATAATTTTGAACATTCACGAGTTTTGATGTTGTTTTTACACGTCATACAATGGCACATGTAGTCTGTACGATATGGTAGCTTTCTCGTATGAAATATCGAATTTTAACTCTCTACCGTCACTTCCAATTTTTTCAATTTTCTTAGATTTTTCGAAACTTTCGCTGTCTGGTTTTGAACAAGAAGCGATTCGTTTTTCTTATTTTTGATTATTATGGTTTCATATAATGCAATATAATGTCCAGAGATCAATTTATAAATTTCTTTTGCTATTAAAAAAGGAAGGCACCTTCAAAAATATGTCTTTCATGTTGTAAAGGTGTGGCAGAAAAATTTCAACGCAAACATTTCCAACCTCACACAACCAGGGATAACTTCTGCTGAATACTTTCCAAATACACTCAACAATACATTTTCACATTATAATAATTTTGAGTTCATTCGTGATTTTCTCGATCAAAATACACTTTTCTTTCTTTTCACAGAACCAGGACTATCTTTTGCTGAATTCCATCCAAATACACTCAACAATACATTTCCATATTATAGTATATTGGAGTTCATTTGTGATTTTCTCGATCCAAATACACTTTCTCCATACAATCATGGAATGTTATGCCTTATTGATAATTTTTGCTCATTTACAATTTCTCTACCGCTTCAAGAATAAGTCCCAGCGGCAATAACCTTGCCTTCTTACAGGAAGCCCCTAGAAGGTGAACTCAAGGAGCACACTTCACTGAATGAATCCATTTTCTGTTTGTTTCTTTCGATAACAGAGTGAACTATTCTGGTCATTAATTTCCGAACAATGGTCCTAATTGAAATTTAAATTCAATTCGACCCTGAACCATGATCCGGTAACAATTGACAAGCACGAACACCCGACAAAAGTTTCAATTCGTTAACAAACGATACCGCTTCTGGTAATATCCCTTCTTCACTACTTAATTCAACATAAATATGATAAATGTGACCGACGAATAATTATTTTGGATTGAGGTGGCCTTTACTTGATGGAAATCCATAGTTATCACGCTATAAGGTAGAACACGATTAAATTTCCACAAAATTTATTGTCTTCGCGACATGTTTCGATACACTGAATCTTTTTCAAGCGAATGTGATGTGAATTAACAGTGTTTATGTATTATAAACAGTGTTTATAATACATTCGCTTGAAAAAGATACAGTATATCGAACAATGTCGCGAAGACAATACATTTTGTGGAAATTTAATCGTGTTCTACCTTATAGCGTAATGACAAATAATTAAATTGCTTATCTATGTATTTTTGGTAGCAACCCAGAGCATCTGCCACTCAAATTTTTGATATAAAAGGAAAGCGATTTCAAAGAAAAGGCAGTTTAGATTTGACCATTGAGGCACACTTTCGATTAAAAATCAGTTATAAGTACCGAGAAACAGTACCAAGTGTATAGTAACAGAAGTTAAACTCAAACAAGTTACAGTGAGAACGCTATTGAAAATTAAAGACAGGCATAACACAAAGTTCTTGTGTATCGATTGAACCTTATGAAACGAAGAATTACCAACGACATTGAACTATTATCCTGAAAAATTGAAGGTTTACAGGTAACCTTGCGGTTGGGTGCAAGTCACTGAATGGCAATGGGAACAATTGAACCATTGAAAAAGAGTACAATGACATCCGTTGTCCCATGAAAAACATTAGATATCTCAGAATTTATAGAATATTCTTTCAACTCTTTTCAAACCCCTGTATGGCCTCTATGTTGAAAACGGCGCGTTTTCAGAAAATAGTTTGGCTCATATATCCAATGATAATTAATACCACGCGTAGAGACCTACTGTATGAACTGAAATATCAATTTCGAAAATAACTTGAATACAATTTGAGCTACTATTTTTGAATTTGAAAAACAAGTGTACCTTGGTGTTTTGAATAATTCCTGTTGAAAAATTGAGTCACAATAAAAGCAACAACTTGCCTTCAACGAATATTCCACTAGTAATGAGAAGTACATCCCCAATTATAATTTTTTGGAATGGAAATTATGCCTTTCGGGTACAAAACCTCATGGAGCTCGTTAACGTTCTAAAACTCCATTAAACTACATAGGAGGAAACTTCCATTCAGGTAACGTTGAAATTCAAATTGATATTCAATAATAAAGGCATCAAATATCCTTTGAAGTATAATTCGAAATTCTGGCAATTTGAA
Source organism: Zygogramma bicolorata (assembly GCA_032362365.1). Lineage (NCBI taxonomy): Eukaryota > Metazoa > Arthropoda > Insecta > Coleoptera > Chrysomelidae > Zygogramma > Zygogramma bicolorata. The sequence continues at coordinate 832,053 of JAVJAQ010000699.1, forward strand.
TGCATGTCAGGACTAGTTTGCCAGTTTCATTGTGCATGAAATTAGTTTCTCCTGTTATTATTTGAAATTCATTCAATCTATGAATAGCAACGCAATTAGCAATATATTAACTATACAAATGGTAGCGGATAATTGTAAAGGCCATATTGCTCATGATGGTTTCGATGTATGAGAGTCGAATTCAAGGTTACTTTTCTTGAAAAACTAACCAGGCTGTCACGTGAGAAAAGATGATAATAGGAATGTATTTATGTAATAAAAATATAATAATAAACAAGAGTGGGACTCTTCAAACTGTTATACGAAAAATTGTGATTCTTGTGCTTTTTCACAGTTCATTAATTTTTCTGAATAGCGGGGATCGATATTGAAAATCTCATTATTAGATAATTACTGTCCAATTAGTATTATCTCCATAATTGAAAAGTTCATCAAGAAAATATTGATAGATTATACTCTTATTTTGAAAGGCGATTCTTCTTGAATGAATCACAATATGATTTTCAGAAAAACAAAATCAGAATTGAGGCCTCCTAGGAGGTGGTGAACGACATAATAGAGGATATGGATCAGAGTAAGCACACTTTCCTAACTTCATGTGACTTAACTAAAGCTTTTGTTGTGTATCAAACACGATGATTATTGGCAAATGAGTCATCTCGGTTTCAGAAGTAACATTTTGGCCCTGCTGAATTGATTTCATCAATATCAAATCCGACAAAATTGGAAAACAAATCATCTTTCGAACAATCTGGAAAACCACAGGGTTCTATGCTTGGAATTTCATAAGTTCAAACAATCATCAAAAAATGTAACGGAATATCTGAATCAAGCAAGTTTATTGAAATATCTTTGTTATTGTTTTTATTCTATGAGCAAATGATCATTCAACAAATCAATGATGATTTTCATAACCATTGTAATGTGTTATTTAAATTTTTTTCTCTTATGTGTGTAGAGAGTGTAATATTTTTTCAACATTTTTGTTGTATTGTTACGATTTATCTCCCTGTAAAATCCCTATTCTGACACCACTGTTACGATAATTCCTTGCAAAATCTTACTTCTGACACCACTGTTACGATTTATCCTTGGGTTCGTCGATTAAAACACCAAACAACACTAAACTTCTTTTATTATAACTCTCTATCACAATACAATACAACACAATCACTTAAATCGCTCTGATAACTTTCCAATGCTCGGCATTAAATTGTACTAAAAATTCTACTCCTTCGCAATTAGCAATAACAAAACTCTTTCCACTTAGCTCTACTAAACTCTCGTCACTTAGCTCTGAATAAAACTGCCGAATCACTAACTCCCTGTAATACCAATTCTCTATCCGCTGCGAAGCCTGTCCCGTATTTATAACTGCGTACCTATCGAGAATCCTCTAGAGAAGCCCCGATGACGTGTCTCGAATTCTCCAGGCGGCATTTACGGTTTTTGGAAAATGACGTTCGCTACGACGCGATTCCTCATCTGCGTTTACGCTCTCGTCAGGGCCGGCATTAGGACGTAACAGTATTATGACTTACCATAAATCTATTTGTACATAACACGTTTCAGGAAACTACTCTATTCATGTTGGATACATAATTCCCAGCCAATTCCTTCAGTTACTTTTTTGGTTACACCCATATTGAAATGGTTATGAGCTTAACACTATTCAGGATAAAACTACACGGTATGGAGTGGAGACAAATTTCAGAGTGGAGACGGCAAAATTTCATGCCCTCTTTGTTGTGAATGTATACTAGCAAGCACTCAAACTCACCCTATATATATATTTATCCAGAAGGAACTCCTTATGTCTTAGATTAATTATAGGAATTTTTCAATTTCTCATTCAACTGATGGAAGTGCTATTGACGAAAATCCATGATAACTTGATTGTAAATTATATATATATATATATATATATATATATATATATATATATAATTATAAAGAGAAGGGTAGTCTTGTTTGCTGACTAGTTAGGAAATGAGTGAGACAATATTTGGGTATGCAGCAGGCCAAAACAGTGTACTCTTATAACACAGATTCCAAGCTTTCGATAATCTTTATTATCATCATCAGGGATGCTACAATATGGTGAAACAAGCGGTTAGATCCATGAAGAGAGATCAGTCAAACAACTTACAGTGTAAGTGAGGTTAAACGGCACGATGAATAAAATTATTTGGACCACATATCTGCGCGTAGACAATAAAACACGCCAGTCAGGACGTTAACGAATAACGATATGATTATATATATTATATATTTATAATAATATATAATACGGAACCGTTATAAGTGTTTCACTTCACGGGCGAGATATGGGACTTGTAGTATTAATTGTCTTATTCACCATTTTATCAACTGGGAATCTTTCAAGTCACCCGGTAGATCTATTTTAGGAGGAAGGGAAGCAACAAATTTAACTCTTAATTTTTAAGCTGAGTTCGGGTTGTTGGCCGTATACAGAATCACGTGTGAAAACTAGGGTTTTCAACTCTTTAGGCATGATATAAAAACAGTTTGTCACTATAATTCCAGTTAAAACAGGTCAACCTAAAATGCTGTCGGTCATTTTGCCAGCAATGTGTGGATTCACCGAATGCTTCAGACTTGAACGAATGAGTAGATACTTTATTAATTTTTGATTTTTTTTTATTTTCTACATGAATGGGAAACTCCCTACAGATTACAGATACATAATTTTTTTCAGTAGTGAATACATATACATACATTCAAAACACATGGTACCGTGTAATGATCTAGAATTGTAGAAAATTTAGGACGATGAATAAAACTATTTTGGTCCATGCCCAATCGGACAATTTACCGATATAATAGATGCATTTATGATGGTATTTTGCATCAAATATCGATTTTACATGCGCAGTCCACAACTTTTGATTTGTATTCAGAAATGCATACAGCAGATTATAATACACCAAAACATAACCTAAACATAATCATTTGTCTTTAAAATTGCACCAAAACTTATATTTTATGTCTACACCGTAATATTGTAAACGTTAAATTATATCATTGAAGTTCACTCAAGTAGGTATGATAGGTTAGGTTAGGTTAGAGTTCACTCAAGTAGGTATGATAGGTTTAATTTTGGAAATATCAGATGAATATGTAGTGATTTGATAGTTGAAATGAAGTTATGAACATGATATCGTATATACCTTCTCTAAGGAACACAAAAGGAATTTCTAAGGAACATAAAAGGAATTTAAAAGCACTGTTTACATAAAATAAGCGACCCGCCCCGACTTCGCATGGTTAAAAAATGGTTATTGTGAGTTATTCCTAAGAGATAGCCATATACCACCACGGAATTTTTTGTAGTGATTTTCAAGGTGTACAATACTGTAGGATTCAGGATTTAGAAATCCCAAAATTATTAGTGTTTCTTATACATACAAACCTTTCCTTTGAATCATTCATCTATTAATAAAAAACGCATCAAAATCCGTTGCGTTGTTTTAAAGATCTGAGCATACATAGATGCAGACAGACAGCAGGAAGCGACTTTGTTTCATACCATGTAGTGAAATAATAATGAAAAAATCGATTACTGTTCCACTCTTATCGCTACTGCTCTCGCATTCATCTATCAACATCGCATTTGGCTTTATCATATCCCAGAACATACTCCAATTCGGCAAACTCAATTTGCAACTTTGAAATTGAGTGAGAAGTTCGCCCTAAGACGGCTGCAATCTCGGATTTCATTAAGATTATACATGTTGAAAACATCGCGGCTGTAATCACGGCCTACAGCCGTTTCGTCCGAAAACAATGGAACGTCGCCATAACGCCCTAATTAGAGGGATCGTTCTGGCGAAAGGCACTCTTCAAAAAGTGTGCCGTTGAACTTCGTATATTCGAAGAGTTTCTCTTTGATAAGTTAATTAGTTGGAGAAACGCTGCTGCGATACGAATCGCGAGTCGCAACAGTTTGAAGGTTGTTTAATTGGTTAATGAAATAATTTTCTTTCGTATCCGGAATTTGTCTTAATGCAATGAAAATTGCTGCGACAAATGATAAGGGGCTGTCTGATTGCTTTGATTAAATCCGCCTTAAATGAAAAAAATCATCGCCACTAAGGCAAACTTGAGGGCTAAGCAGATTTTTCTCAATGATACAGCGACAATGCATCATAGAGTTGTTGATAATTCTGATGACATTTCGTTTCGAGCATTTAATTAATTAATTATGATAATTTACCCAAAATATTCTACCGCCATCTGCCACCTGGCATTCTTGTCAAACGTTTCAATAAACATGCACGACAAAAAGAGATGCACTTCAAAACAAACTATCAATTACCAAATCTCATCACAATGTCAACTTGGGCACTTGGTAAGTCTCTTAGTTGAGCAATAACAATAATTATATAATATTTACCTGCCAACCTATTTGAAATATACAATAGTCTCAGTTAACGATGAATAAATATAGGGTCCCCACAGAAAGATAAACCTGTGCGAGGGTCATATCATAATGATATACCATAGTTTATAAAGAAAAAATATAAGATTGAAGTTTTCTTCAGTATGACCAAAAAGAGCTCGAAAAAACTTGCATATAAATATCACATAAAATCACATTTAATTGATATAAATAGATGACATTCAAGTTATATAAAAAAAACCATCGCTATAGGTACATTGCATCGAACATTACTTAAACATTAATCGAACAAACAAAAATGAAAACAAACAAACAATGGGAGAATTACACAATTCCAACCACAAACATTAATACATTGTATGTAGTAATATGTATTTGTCACATCAACATATTGGTGTATCTGTGCTCTGGGCACACTTGAGATCCAAGCTTTAAGCTTGTTTTTGCACATATTGTTGCCAACGATAGTTTTGATATCTGTTCGAATGAGATTATACAGCCGAGGAGCTAAGTATGTATAAAGTATTGTTTAAAAGTATTTTTTTGTGATTTTGGCACATGGGTTGAATACATTTTGTGGCAGGTTTCATGATGGTGTTCAAGTTTCTTGAGTTCATGTTTATTTCATTTATGTGTTGCCTCAAGATAGTTCTCAAAAAGTGAAGTTGCCTCAGGTTCAGAATCAATGTTTCTTTATATAGTGCTTCTGTGTGCTAAATTTTTTATTTGTGATTATTTTGAGAGCTGATTTTTGTATTTGTTCTAGGATTTTTATATGAGAAGCATTTGCTGCTCCCCAGGCAACTATTCCATAGGAGAGGTGAGTTTCAAACAAGGTATAGTAAAGCATGTGCATTTGAGTTATATCTAGGTAGGGTGTTATGAATTTCAGTCTATTTGTAACATTACGTGATTTTTTTACCAAATAGTCGATATGAGCATCTGATTTCAAATAAGCATCTATCTATATATATATATATATATATACCTAGATACTTCATTTTATTTACTGGAGGAATAGTGAGATTCACATTATCATATTGAATGAGTATTGACTTGAAACCTGGTAAATTGATGCACCAAAAATAATTATAGTAGTAATCTTGAATCCATCTACAGTAAATATGACCCCATATGTAAAGTCATTTCATGTTTACCTGATTCGAAAAATCAGAAATTTTCTGCAAACATTGAGTAAAATAAGTACCACGGGAATATATCAACGCCTTAAGAGGCCAGTAATGCAATGAAACAACAAGGCCTCACAAGATCCGTTTTAGGAGCAACAAAGAATAGGTACGTCATATCTTTTTTTTTAAATAATAGTGATAGTGGAGTGTCGAGTGACCCGTAAATAAATATGTGGCTCATCATGAGTCTGCCAAATTGCTCTGGTACCGAACTTGAACGTTATTAGATTGTTTTGTCAAAGTGGGTAAGTGATGTTAAACAAACAATTATGTCAAACAAAATACTATTATCTGCCTACGTCAAAAAATGGAACAACGTCAATGAATGATATATGTGTCTATCAGATGAGAGTGTTTGAGAATTTTTCGATGTTACTTCTTCAAAGTATTTTTATATTATTTTCTTGGGGAAGGCAAGTACTGTGGTTGAAACAAAAGTTATTGGTGAATACCTACAAAGGGTTACTGCTTTAATTCTTTACAAAAAAATCGTGTTAAATCAGTAGTAACCACCGAGTTTAATGAGGAACTGGAATCAATCATGTTATTCTGCTTTCTTTACGTTTGAAGGATGTTGCCTTTTGTATGAGTCTGAAGATGGAAAAAAAAGAGTTGTTTTGCAAAGAGGTTGAAAAACCCGAATCGGAAAAAAGTTTTCAAATTCATATGAAAATACATCCTGTCGCCATGCATAATTTCACTGACTAAGTTGCTAAATCGACAAATCTTAGGCCCGGTTTCACTAACTTAACGTGATTTTCTTAAGATGCAATTATTTCCTAAAACTACTTTAATCTTGATAGACGTTTCCTTGCGTTTTATCGTTCAAATAGCCCGATTATAATCCTGCGATTGAGAAAGGCAGCGAGAAACGACCACCTGGCAACATTGTGTACACGTGAAGTCGAGACCAAAGAACTCATTTTCTCATTATGAGTTCTGCGTTCTGTGATCCAAACGGCCAATATTCTGAGAACAGCACGCCCTACGTCATGAATTCTTATACCAAATTTTTAAATGGTTGCTGTAGTAAAACAGAAGCGTGATCCTGATTTCAGCTGTTTATTAAAAAGCAACATGCAAGGGGCCATTCCTAAAAATATCAGCACTGACCGATGAATAAGTCCTTGTATCATATGTTTACTGATCCCACTTATATCTGTTGTTTAGTTGTAAGGTGGCTATATACTGGTGTTTTCACTCCACATAAAAGATTGTCAGCAAAACAGACGACCGATCTGGCCTACTTGATCAAGAATTGATGATAGATCGTAGTAATAACTGAAAAAATTAGGTATCGTCACTCTCGAAGTTGAGATGACAGTCATGTGCAAGTGGCTATGTCGTTGCGAATTCTGGTCTATGTGCTGAAAAAATTAGTTGATTGTTGATATTTTCATTTGAGCAATAAAATATTGTGATCTAAATTCAAAAGCTCATTTTAGAAGTAGTATCACAATTCAGCCGAATATTATTCACGTTAATGCGTGTGAGCGAATAGGAGTGAGAATTGTGATCAAAGTTTATGGAAATTTGAAGTGAGGATATGCCATTTTTTCTGGTGATAGAAATCATTATTATATTTTAGATCCTCTGGGTTGAACTGAAAAAATCTAAAACACATATCACTGCATTTATAGAATATTCAGAACGCGTGCACACTCTATAATGTTGTTGCCAGCAAACTTCTTTTGTGTTTTTTTATGATCACTACGAAATTTTTAAATGGTTATTGAATATACTAGAACGTGAGATTATTCCTGGAGGTAGGTCATTGAAGATGAAGTTTGTTTTCATCAAACGTCAGATTGATATCGCGTTCAATTCTCTGTTCTAACCAAAAGTGATCTGTATTGGCAGCAACGTGTTCCATGGATCGAGTGATCTCGAAAATTTCTCGCAATTTCAACCGCTAGTGCACCCTTAAGGCGTAATTTTGAACAGCTACATCCCCTCTACAGGTTTGAAACAATATCGCAACACTGAAAGCACCAGTATATATCCATCTTATTTAGTTGGTAGCAACTGGCATAGTAATATCATAAAGCGCATAATAGCTGGTTCATAGGAGACACGGGATTATTTCTGACAATTAACACAACCATAACCAATCAAAACCTACACATGAATATAATAATGAAAACATGTTCACCTACCTATGGGTTGGAAATTTGAAATATTTTTCAAAAGATTCTGAAATTAGCCAAGCAGATGTCTTTGACAATCTGAATTCCATGCGAACGGTAATTTTAAAAACCATATAATAATTTTCTGAGGGCATAAAATAAACCTTATGATATAATTGCCAAAAAATACCAAAGACAATATTACAATTTTGAAAATACATGATATTTTCACTGACAGATGTTACGGAATACGATTGACAGAGCTGTTATCTCGATTAGTTGCCTAATCGCTCGTATAATGGCGGATAATCGTGGAATCCTAATCAGTCGATTTAATCGAGTTAACTGGTCTGGTTCCACTTGGCAAGATGATCCAGATCGAAGTCGTTCGTGAAACCAGGCCTTATTGTTAATTTAGAATTATCACACCCATCCGTGATTGAACTTGAAATCTGATTCTTCGAACGGTGTTAAATTTTGAAATTGTGGGAGATACTACTGCTGTTACCAGTGATGAATGTAACATAAGGGGATGATCCCTTCTGAATGAAATTTTGAATTGAGGAAATGAAAATCAATAATGACCACTTCATTTTCAAATTCTTTCTGCAGGTTGATGCTCTTGAAAAGAAAAATAAATTTAATATGATCGCAATGAACCTTTTGTTTTCATTAAATCGTCGTCTCCTGTCTCTCAAATACAAATACACCTATTGAACTATTCAATACTCAAATATCCTCCCAATGTTCAGTAACGAAGCCGTGAATCGACGTTAAAAATGCTGAGAATGGAGTAAATTGAAAAAGAACGAAAAATAAATCTCAATCTTCGGAACGACTGCGTCGTTATCTGTGTCGTCGGCTAGGATGAAAACCAGATGTAGCAATTCGTCTATTGTCTCTATCCCCGAGCGGACTCGGAAGGTAGTTTAGAGAGCCGCTGCCATTGTTTCGTAACAACCGGAGAACATTCTTTCCCGATAATTTATCTAATCACTTCTGTCCATAAATATCCACTTAGACACTGTACAGTTCTTGTTCGCGTCTGAAATACGGCATAAATCACTCGAGCAACGCTGGGAGATAAACTGAATTGTAGGATTTATCAGCGGAATGATAAGCAAGGGCGTCGGAAGGGGGGTAAAATAGGGTTGAAAAGAGAAAATTTCGATCTACTACCGAACATGGATTATTTTCCTTGAAATTCAATAAAGAGCATTTCAATTATCGAAAGAATCCTGGGTTCGACTTCACTTTTTAGGAACTATAAATAGGGAATAAAACTATGCCATTCTGTCAATTCCTGATATTTGGTGGTGACGCCCTCGTTGTCAACATTTGAAACGTTACACTGAGAGCAAGTGGAATTTTTTTTCAGTGTCTTAGGTCATTCATGTTTTGAAGATCATTTCAATGCCTAAACTTTCATTTCCTTCATGAACTCATATCGTCAACTGTATTTTGAAACTTCATTATCTTTATTTTAACATTTCAGTCAAACTGACAGACAGAAATCCGCACCTTTCTTTTTCCTTCAGAGTAGAAAACTTACACCCCGTTTCGACGATGCAATTTGTCGCTGCAATTTCTCGCGGCGACTTGTCGCTGCGAGATATGTCATATAGCTGTCAGTTTGCATTACTAATATTAAAAAATAGCACTGAATGTTACCAAGATGAACGACTACATTATCACAACTGATATAATATAATTTCATTCATTTCTAATTATTGATATTGTGATTAAATCACCTTATTACTCGACTTGATTCCTCAAGTCTCGAAACATAATTGAAATGTTCAAAATCAATATTCTTCACAATGATGCCCCCACATATTTGTGGTTTGCGGCAACAAATTCACCATAGAAATAACTGAGTCGCTGCAACTTATCGCACCAATAAAGATTCATGCAACTCGAAAAACTTGCATGAACAAATGCAATTTTCTGGAGTTGCAGCGACAAACTTGCATCGTTGAAACAGGCTATTTGTCGTGAATTGTCAAGTAAACGGAAAAATCGACATCATACTGTAGATGGCGTATCAAAAATGCTTCAGATCCTTTTTACACAGGCATTGGCTGCGTCTAACAGCGCTCAAAGCCGCTGCACAAAATTTGACAGTTTTCCATGGTGAAATGTCAAATTTTGCGCAGCCATATTTGTGACAGTGGCAATAAAATCAATTGTTGTTTGTCATTTTTTTGAGTGAATAGGGGTATAATAAGCTCATATATTAGTACAGGTGATAGGGAGCGAGCTTACTCGTGTCCATAATGCATAATTAGGCAGGAGTTATTTTATTTCATAGATAGTTGCAGTCTGACGTACTCAACCTAAAAACACAAAATACTTACAAAAATGGTGAACGGAAGTGCCGCCATTTTGTGAAAAACCGTTTGGGCCTGTATCTCCGTAACCGTGCACTTTAGGCTCACAATTATTGGGACCTTTTTTATAGATAATTGAATTTCTTATCTCTTTTATTCGAAAATTTTTTTCGTTGCACTCACCGTTCACGACTTAGATTATTATTACTTTTTGTTTATTCACTTTTTTACCGATATCTCTATAAATAATTGTTTGAACGATGAATTGTTTTCCATAAAACTTTCAAATCGATAAATTCTTTACAACTTTTATTTGAACCATTTTTCTCTAAAGTTGATATTTTCGAAGTTACATCGCGTTAATTACGATCGTCTTGTATCTGGGAGATATACGCCAGCTGAGCCTGAACACGTCATTCAACTATTTGGCCTATGCATAGACCCTTCTTAAGGAGAGGTTTTCAATAGACCTGAAGAGTTTGTAGCGGTTAGTATATATATATATATATATATATATATATATATATATATATATATATATATATATATATAGTCCGATCCTTCCGAAAACTACATTTTCAACCGAAGGAGGGGTAGTGGTGACGACCATAGTGAGCATCTTTATGCTCAGTATGCTTATATTAGTCTGTGCTACGCTAGATCTAACAGCGATATTTACGTGTGGCAGATTTGTACGTCTTATAATTAATTTTTGTAAAGAAATTGTGAAAGTTAATTTAAATGGAGAACTGTTTTATTTGTAATGAGCCGTTAGGCGAAGAAGATGTAATATCGGTCCAAAAGAAACGTATCCGAAGTCTAATTCAATTTTTTCATTTGCGTGTTTAATTATGGCAGTAGTTTTTGAATTAATTATAGTAATATTTGATTGTATAAAAGAAAATACAAAGAAAAAAATTTAATGGGTATTCGCTATTGCTTGCAGGTAAGAACTTGAATTAATATTCATTTATTAAATCAAAAGAATTCTAAAATTCATATTTTTTTTATTATGTATCGGATTCGCATCATTACGCTATGCATACTTCGTTCCTAATAACCTTGTACTCGGTAGAACAACATTGAACGCGTTGTAACTTCAAAAATATTATTTTTAGAGAAAAAAGTTTTGAATAAAAGTTGTAGAGAATTTATCGATTCAAAAGTTTTATCATCAACAATTTATTGTTTAAACAATTATTTGAAGTGATATCGGTAAAAAAGTGAATAAACAAAAAGTAATAATAATATAAATCGTGAACGGTGGGTGCTACAAAAAAAATATCGAATATAAAAGATAGGAAATTTAATTATCTATGAAAATGGTCCCAATAATTGTGGGCCTAAAGTGCACGGTTACGGAGATATAGGTCCAAACGGGTTTTCACAAAATGGCGGCACTTCCGTTCGCCATTTTTGTAAGTATTTTGTGTTTTTAGGTTAAGTACGTCAGACTGCAACTATCCATGCAATGAAATAACTCCTGCCTAATTTTGCAACAAAAAATTCTCTATTACCTGTATTATATGGTTTAGAATGAAAACTATTCAACTGAAATATGAAGTTTGATAGGATTTCATTTTGCTTCTACTTTGGCATTTTCAATTATCATCATCTGAAAATAACCCAGGGCACTTGTTTATACAAAACAATCACAAACGTGAACTCAGTGAAATATTGGTTGTCATAAAGGATCCAAGTCATATTAAGGAGGAACCAAGAGCTGTATTCACAAATTTATTGTTTTTGGGAGAGTTGCCACAGAATGAAATTTTCAAGTTCAGATACTCAACTTTGAACATAAATCACAAGCGTACCTGAAGCGAAGTGGTGTTTTTCACCAGATTTGATATTTTTTGTCCCCTGGATAATTGGATTGATTTTGATTATGTTGATAGGACAAATCGAAGAAACGTAGCAGCTACTTACAGAAACACATATATTGGGTGTGGTTCTTTCTTTCAAAATGAATATTTGTTAAATTCGAGCAAAGAAGTCTTGAGAAGTCTAAAAAACGTAAGCCCAATAAACCAGGATTTTACAAAATGGCACTTGATTCTTTTTCCGTTAAGACAATTCAATTTGTCAGTAACCATCAGGGCTATTCACTAAGCAGAGTTGTTATGGATAGAGACTAAAAATTGTCGTTATGTTCAAGGTCAGTTGCTAAACGCGAAATTGGTATTCACTTTTCAAGTTAAGTTGCTACTATCATGAGGAAAAACAGCTTACCACCGTCATTATGGCAAGTTATTATCAGAGTTGCTACGACGGTTAGCAACTGCGATAACCACTTTACTTAGTGAATAGCCCTGATTGTTGAGTTTTTGGATGTGACTAGAAAGGTTCTCGGACTATTAATAGACGAGGATCTTGTCTTCTTCAACTACCGATATCAAAATCGTCGCTGATGATTGGCTCAAATCATATCAATCTGATCAACTTGGGTACTGATGTTTTAGACTTGCCTGCTGTCACTAGTGGTCTACCCCAGGGTTCTAATTTCAGTCTTCCTTTATGTTTTTGTTGATGATTGAGTCCACCTTATTGAAAAAAACAATATTTTCTGTAGCAGCTAACATCACACAACAATTATGATGATCGTTTTCCTTCTTAAGTCATCAACCCAAGAACTACAAAGAAAAAAAATGCACCCACCACAAATTAATAACTTTCAAACGTTGATAAAAAAGGGTTGGAAATTGTAAAATGATCATTTCTTTGAATGCAACAATTCTTGATCAATAAGAAAAAGTAGATTGGTTGGGTTGATCCTTTATTCTTATCTCAACTGGTCCCTTGATGTTAAACAATATTCTGCAACCATATTTTGCAACGATACATGATACATCTGGGGTATTCTATAGTGCACTGACTCAACTGTCATGTTTTGCGTCTTTGACACTATTTCGGTAACATCCCATTTCAATGCTGTGATGAAATACCTAGTGAAACTTTCGTTATTGTTTTCAAACTGTACTACCATTTTCAATACATTCCAGTACGTCTATGATATTCGCTCTGCAATAGATCGCATAGGGGTGGAAAATGCTGAAAAAACGCATCGTGCTATTGTTAGAACTAACGAGCGGGGATTTAATGAGCGACTTTGCCGACAGATGGCTCTCAGGTGGTTAGATCTAAGCCGCAGAGCCGAGTACCGCAAGCCTAGCTATTTTTATTCGGGATACCGACGTGGCCGAAAGGTGAAAAATGGGGAGCAGGGATTGTTCGAGACAGAGGGTCACTGGGGTGTAGGTTGTTTATTATATTGCCGTCATTATTGGTGTGTGGAGGCTTTTTGCGGGATTTATTCGTCATCTGGCGCGAAGGGTTAGGTGATCGGTCGTGCTCATTGGGGTTGATCGTTGGGTTATTATTTATGAAATCCGGTCAATGTCGCAGAGGAGCTATTAATTCTTATTCACACAGATTTGGAAAGATGACGACGGTTTAAGAAGGTTTTACCTCCAATTCTCGCGTGAGATATATTCCTGATTGGTTTCTTTACTACTTCTTCACTAGCCAACATTTGAACAGAATATATCTTTCTCTCACTCTTTCCTTCTCCCCCTGCACACAATTACATTATACTAGTTATATCTCCTTTTTGGTCGAAGTGGCCAACACATCACCCCTTCCTCAGTCCCTCCCCTGTAGTCTATAGGGTAGTTTTATATGTTCACAAGGTTGAAACCTTGTTAAAATATAAAAAAAATGTTTACTACGAGAAAAAGGGAAAGGGTTTTCTATCCCCTGGAAATGAGAAAAGAAAAAGCTTCAAGTTCTTATAATATCTAATTTCAGGGCAATATTTGCCCGATAGGTAACTGCAATATACTGAAAAGTAAAATTGACTAGTTTGTCAGTAACGTATAAATTTTTTTATGAATGTGGAGATTGATTTGGAAAAATATATTAAAAACCAAATAAATATATGGCAAATTCAAATATATATGTATATATATATATGCTGAGTTTGTCTCAGAATTATTTCAACACCATTTAGAAACAGGCTACAAAATAGATTTCAAAAACACCAAAACCATTGCCACAGCCAAAACCCTCCAAACCAGAGTTACCCGTGAAGCCATTGAAATCGAAAAACGTCCCAACTGTCTCAATAAACGCGACGATTCCCAAAGACTCCACAATACATGGAAACCACTTTTGGTCCGACATACTTCCATTTACTCCGACTTGAGTACTAATCCGTTCGAACCTCCCATCGACCGTCCGATCCCTGATCCTGCAATAATTACTAATGAGCCCTTAAATCTCACCAACCTTCAATCCTCCATCTCCAGTGATGAAAGCCAGTTAGTGAGACAACTCAGACCTAGATGCAAGGTCACTCAGTCTTGAAGAAAATGGCTCCGAGATGGGAGCCGAAACGTAGACAAGGAAACCATTCCAGACGCGGATCAAAGGGAAGCTCCAGCCAGCACATTTCTGACCGCGGAAGCCTATCTATATATATATATATATATATATATGGGTGTGTTCGGATAGGTTTTCGTGGTCAGCTGTATGAAGTCGTAGAGTTCGAGTTGAACCGCGCTTAGAGTTTTGTGTTCGACGTTTCGGCTCCGATTTCAGAGACATTTTCAAGAAGTTTAATGTGACTTCGCGCTGAGGTTTCAATCTGGCTACTCCCCAGGTCTAGTCACGAGTTGCCTCCAAGGTTTCGAACTGCTTATTCCTCTGTTCAATCTGAGTATGTCTTTCATACTTTCTTTACATTTTCCTATTTCTTGACTCTCGAATGCATCTAGCAGCCTTGTATCATGCACATCCTCAATGAGTCTCAGATTGACAATCTGACGATTCGAAAAGAGTTTATTGATTACGGATTTTTGATATGATATAAAAAACTTCACTATATAGTCGGTGAGCGACTGGCTATATAAAACCATCTTCGACTCCTAGCACGGGAACGTTGAATTTCATCCGACAGGTATCACTGCAGGATTCTTCACAGAATCCTGCACTGCCACCTATGTCATGGTAGGAATTTCTTCTGTGAGGGTAGGTGTCTGAAAAAAACACGTAAAACTGGTCAGACACCACAAAAAGTTTGTGAATGTAAGATAGTGCGAAGAAAATAGTCAGACCTTTGTTTGATAGAACAGACATAGCCAGCAGTCGCTCGAAGTACCTATACTTAACCGACGGCCAGGGTGTTCCCCACCTAACCTGGCGAATGGGTACTAACTGAACTGGAATATTTGGTCGATTTTCAGATGCCTAGGAAACCCTGGTGTATCTACTTATACCTGAATAATTTTGGGATAAACTTGGCGAAAACCGATTGCTCGATTTTTGAGATCATAAAAACTTCAGATCTCCATAGTTAGACCAAGAGCCCGTGTCACTATTTTTGGTAGTGATAAGTTTACGCCCATCGACCACTGAAACTTGTATTATCGATGTCGACGATGCTACAGAGATTCTCGCCATACATGATTTCCGGGGCGAAGTTAGGGTAGGGGGCTGACCGATCTGTATAAAAAAAGTGAGCAAAATTAGTCGTAAGTTTACGACTGAGAACATTGGGAAAGCAAAGATTTCAGGAAAATAATCCGACGCTCGCTTATTGTCAGTCGCCTACATCGTGGCGTTCACGCGCTACAACCCTCGAAATATGTATAAAAAAAACAACAACAAAGAAAAACCAGTTTACAACTGACAATGGGGCAGATCTTACCATTAGCATTTTAATGACACAAATTTCGCAGGCCAGCCTTATTCAATGGGGCGGAAGGGCGCTGGGCCCACCTGTTTCGGAAGAATTTCTAAGTTATTTTTTATGATAAGCTTACGACTGATTCCTTCACAATAATGTTCAATTCCAACTGTCCAATTGAAAAATGCAATCAACAGTCATCAAACAAGGGGTGCAAATATTGCCGTTCGTAAAAACAAGTTCCTGGGATAGCGCTCTTCAAAGCTTGACTACATTTCAATCATAAAAATCATATGTTTGTGACTGACAATCAAACATTTGGGTACAACGTAAGTACGTGAATATGAAAACACCTTTCTCAGCTGTTTATTGTATGGATAAAGCTCACTTGGTAGCTAAACTGACAAGTTTCTTGCATTTGCGAAGTGCAGATATAATATGACAATTATTGAAACATCGGCCCTAAATTTTTCAATACAGTAATTTGACGACTGACACTTCGAAACATACCTGAAGTGGACTCTGCTGGATCGATCAATTCACGTGTCAGTCATCTCATGTATCGGTGGAATGTTGTCAGTCAACAAATGCAGCGTCGCGCACTAATCATGATTAGTATAGATGTATTTTTTGAATGACTATAACAGTTATTAGTCAAAAGCATTGGTATCTCTCTAGCTGTGATTTTCATTTATATTTTTTGACTTTGCATTTCAAGAATAAATATAGGTGTTTCAGTTCATGATTCGTTTTTTTCCCAAACCAAATTGGAACTCCAGTACGACCCTGTTGCCGACATCTAAGTTTACCGTCACAAAATAATAACTATCTGTATCACTGTACTTCATTCTCCACATTAAATTTCCACAGAAATTTAATCGTGTTTTACCATATAGTGTCATAACATATAGATATGGCAGATTCCTCACTTCAAAATACAACAATTTGACACAAATTGCTCATATAAAATGTTGCTAATGAGGGTGATAAAGTTCAAATTTAGATATTTTTTTTAACTTCCAACGGTTTTGGATATTAATGAAATTATAATCTGGGAAATTTGTGGTATAAATGTACGCTTCAGTTTTTTGTTGTGAGCGCTATTCAGTTGTTATCAATTTTTTTTCCATTCGATATCGTTACTTCTGATGATTTAATCAAGCATTATTTTGGTTTTATTCGTGCGAGATCTTTTTCGAATCGATTTTACATGAAAATGATTCACCCTATCCAAATTGAACAAGAATACATTTTTGTGTAGAAAACTGTAGAATTCAATAATCTGAGATCGAAACCTCAAAAAAAATACATGCGAAAAAAGTTGGGGTTTGACGCACCCCTGAATGGAATCTTGAAAGGAATGTTGATACTTTTCATCCATGATAAAAAGGATTATCAACTAGTAATTTGATTTTTTTGTAAAATACCGTTTCTGAGATTTCAGATTGAAACCATCCCGAAAGTTGCACATTCAAATGGCTGTAGCTCATTTAGGTAGAATTAACATATTGGGCCTTCATCTTGGCACGCCTTTAAATGGCCATAGCTCCCTAAGGAAGTATTTCTGGACACATGTTTGTGTATGACCTTTCTCAACTCTTTCTGTACTTGAAATGTATACTCTTTCTGTACTTGAAATGTACCTATGTAATTTCAGGACACCCTTTATACATATATACAATGCTTGAAGCGCATTTCCACTGAAATGACGCATGTTTTCAATTTTTATCGGGCCTTTGCCACACTTTACATGATTATAGGTGACAGGTACTTGATGAAGGTGGTACAACTAACGTCGTGTGAATTTTTTGAGCATAAACTTATAATATTGAAGTATACCTGAATATTTTTGCACCTTTTCAAGGGCCCAGTTTCTTTTTGCCTCGTGGTACGTGACTGACGGTAATAGATTCTCGATTTATGCATAATAGATTACTTGCCCCTAAATTTTGAAATGTAAGCTTATCATAAAAAAATACTCAAAAATTTTTCCGAAACAGGTGGGCCCAGCGCCCTTCCGCCCCATTGAATAAGGCTGGCCTGCGAAATTTGTGTCATTAAAAGGCTAATGGTGAGATCCGCCCCACTGTCAGTTGTAAACTGGTTTTTCTTTGTTGTTGTTTTTTTTATACATATTTCGAGGGTTGTAGCGGGTGAACGCCACGATGTAGGCGACTGACAATAAGCGAGCGTCGGATTATTTTCCTGAAATCTTTGATTTCCCAATGTTCTCAGTCGTAAACTTACGACTATTTTGCTCACTTTTTTTATACAGATCGGTCAGCCCCCTAACCTAACTTCGCCCCGGAAATCATGTATGGCGAGAATCTCTGTAGCATCGTCGACATCGATAATACAAGTTTCAGTGGTCGATGGGCGTAAACTTATCACTACCAAAAATAGTGACACGGGCTCTTGGTCTAAGTAGATGCCGATCAGATCATACCATATGAAGCTTAATTTTCACTAGAGAGAAATGTGCAACCGAATATTCTACTACTGTTTTTTATTTGCCTACTGAGATTTTGACAGCCTTGACAGCCAATCAAATGCGTTTCAGAAAACGTGCATGTAACATGGAAACCTACCGTTAAGAACCTGTCAATTCTGTCACTGTCCCCTGTGTGTGCTACCTCCACAAGTTTTTGGTGTTTTTATATCAGTTCGTTAGACTAGACTTTGATTCCGAGAAAATATATTTTACCCATTCACCTAAGAATGTACGACAAAGTTGCCTTCTATTGAAAAAACATGCTAGTGTATTGAAAGTGATAGACTGTCTTGGAATTGGGGATACACACATCAGTTATGCAACGGTTCAAAATACGTATCACATCGATATTTCCTTCATTTGAACAACACTTTGTTTTCAATCTCTCATTGATAAGAGCTATAGATGTTTCCTCCTCGATATAAGACTTTCGCTCAAGCTGAAACGAATAAAATCAGCTACGACGCTACATTCATGTTATTTTTTTGGGTCGATTCGTTTTGTACTCACCTTAGGTACTGAATGAAGACGAATATCTGGATCCCCAGATTTTGACTGTTCACACAAAATACAAAATCTACACATCGTGAAAAAGTACTCGTAATAACTTCAAAACTTATTCTCCTTATAAACACTGTTGAATGGGAAGAAATAATTCCAGATAGTTTTCATTGACAACAATAAACGTCAAAGTTACGTCAATCTGACAAAACCGACATTTGATACATTTCTGTAAACGCTCATATAACGCCTCCTATACAAAAATTAGAAAGCTTTCGTATTCGTCGATTGTTTTTCGCCAAGAAATTCTGAACAATATCGGATCACTAGATACACCAGGGTTTCCTAGGCATCTTGGTCGATTTTGTCAGCTCTTGGCCAACTTGGGGTCACGAATAGTATCTTGAATTTCTTCAAAGTAACCCTGAACATATTTTTCACGATACAAATCACTCACACACCCTATAGAGACTTTTCATTCGATCGCCTCTCATTCACCTCGATTCTGAAAGGCCGAAAAAAGTATCTAACCGTTGATGTCTGCTCATATTGCCGGGTAAAGTCTTTTTACCTCACGGTATCATGTTCCGAGCTGACATCAAGAATGCATTAGGGCGGTGTACGCTCGTTTTTGTCCCGATAAATTCAAACTGTCGCTCCCTTATCCCGGGAATCATTCGATACACGGCACAGACGGGAATCATTCAATACAATCTTAGGCCAGGAGAAGTACATATTGATATGCTTGTATCATGATGTGAAGGAGTTTGTTGAAATTGTGATAGTGGATATTGAAAAAGAGTTAATATAAGTTCCACGTCCTGTATGCCAGTATTATTTCGAGAGGTATGAGAATTTCAGTTGAAGTTTCGTCTCATGAAAAAAAATTACTTCGCGGACATATTACTGGTTAGACATGATATCAACAGTATTTCTTTAGAACATGCATTTCAAGCTCAAAGTCACTGGTGGGCTGAAATTTGAAGATCGTAGTCTAGGTGGGCCGTAAAACCTTATCTCAATCTAATGAAAACCCGAATGAAAAAAGAACTATCATTAGACAACTATATTTCTCAATTTTGCAATCAGAAGGATATTAGGAATAAACACAAACATTGATATCTTTTGCCAGATATTTGACATATTTTGTCTTTCATCAAGCTGTCTATTTGTAGCGTGAATTTACCGGCGGAAATAACTTTCAGAAATGCGTCTGAGTGGGTGTCCGTTGATCGCGATCTTGCGATAGTTTTTTCCTTCCATTGAGCAAAAATTATTTTCATACTAAGGTCGCAAAATACTTTCTCGCGTTTCAAGAGAGAAACTATTGCCTAGGCCGCTCCAGCCGTGAAAATTTTTGCGGATCTTTTGCGGCTGCAAAATGCTTGTTTTGCACTATCACACCTAGATATGCAGGTACCTATTTGTGTATTATGAAGAAGTTGGAATGATATTCGAACAGAAAATCGTAATGCAAAGTAGACAGATGGCCAACTACGGTATGCTAATTTTGTATTTTGTATTTTAACGGAAATAACTATTTCATTCATTTTTGGAGAAGAAGTGATCTTTTTTTATATATAGGGAAGTTTTTTTTTTGGTATAATATTCTCAACCACATATTGAAGGATCCATTGACTCAAGAGCGCATTGAGATAGGGCTTGGGTAGCCAATGGCAATATAATTGCCTGTAGGGCTAAGTATACCCACAGTATATAAAGTTGAAATTAACTGTTGGGTTCCTTGTTGGTTTCATTAAATTTTCTCGTTTCACTTCTTGTGTAATTTCATTATTTTGACCTAATTAATGGTTGACTGCAAAAAATAAAAGTTGCTTGATCGAATACTGTTGTACCAACATTTTTCAAGTACTCTTCTTTCAGTTCCAATTTTTGTTGCCAGTTCAATGAATCAATTGCTGAACTTGGTTCGAAAAATAATAATTGAGTTTCATCTTCAAAGAGTCGCCCTATTTCGGAATATTAGAAACGAGAAAATCCTTGAGTGTTCTATTCAAAACGTTATTCTTCGTATCGGAATTTACTGTGTTTCGATCTTCACTAACGTGTACATACCAACAATGATGCACAAAACAAGCTAATCCGTGTACGATTTTGTAATAATATTAATAATAATAATAAGAGAGAAAAGCTTTTTCTCTCTGGTGCCGGCCGTGGGCCTGCTGGGCTAACCACCTTGCAGGCCCTCAACTCTGGTTTCTGTCACTAGAGGACAGGGCCCCCACAACCGACCCCATTCGGATAGGGGTCAAGGGCAAGGTGGAGGGGCCCAAACCGATGGACAGCCGCATGACGACTCTGGCAATGGACACGGACAACGTTTTGAGTGGACCGACGAATTGAGAGACGACCTGATGCGGTGCTACGAGAGTAGCAATCTCAGGGATTATGTATCCCATCTTCGTGGCCCCTCAGGCCAGAACAACTGGCCCGAGTGGATGCAGAGGTTCGTAGTGCCCTTACAGAAGAGGCCGACATCTGGCAGATCAACTGTGCCGTGTATGACTCTGTTCAGGCTCTTTCTGGGAGAGAAGGGGGTGACAGACCCTTCGACCCCTCCAGGAAGCATGAACAGCGCATACACAAGATGGAGGCTAAGATCAAGTCGGCGAGACAACACGCGTCTCGTATCCAATGTGTGATGGACTACTTGGCGGTTCAAAGACCATTTACGCGCGCAGTGCGGCAAATCGCTGCAAAACTGCGCAGATCCCATCACACATTGAATCGAGGGGTGCTGCTCACCATCAAGCAGCATTGCCTCGAGAGGATACGAATGCTGGTGACTGCAAAAAAGTCACTAGTGAGACGGGCGAGGGCTTTCTCAGAGAACAAACAGTTCCGCGAGAAACCCTCACGCCTAT
This sequence comes from Zygogramma bicolorata, assembly GCA_032362365.1. Lineage (NCBI taxonomy): Eukaryota > Metazoa > Arthropoda > Insecta > Coleoptera > Chrysomelidae > Zygogramma > Zygogramma bicolorata. The sequence goes on from JAVJAQ010000699.1 coordinate 853,685, forward strand.
TCCAATCGCCTCCGCGTGTTGTGGATAATCCGCCGTCCGCTGATCGGGTGGAATCCTTCTGGAAAAGTATCTACGAGCATCCGCAACCACTCAACCGAGACACTCCAGCCCTGACGCAGTTTGAAGCTTTCTGTAGATAATAACCGATAACCACGGATGAAGTTCGGAAAGCTCTTGAGGGTTCGAAGAACTTTGCTGCTCCAGGCCCTGATGGCCTCAATAACTATTGGTGGAAAAAGTTATCGAGCACTCACCGCCATTTGGCCAGAATATTCAGTTCTTGGCTGAATGGAGAGCAGCTGATTCCGGAATGGTTTGTCGAGGGGCGAACCGTGCTAATCCCGAAGAACGGAGATTTGTCGGATCCTAAGAATTACAGACCGATAGCATGCTTGAATACGTGTTACAAGATGTTTACACGCATCTTGTATATGCGTACTCTCCAAGCAGTTGACCCGGTGTTCGAACGGATATATGAGCAAAAAGGGTCGAAGAGGGGTTCCGCGGGCTGTAAGGAGAACCTGCTGATTGATAGATGTATCACGCAGGACTCCGTGCAGTATAAGCGGAATCTTTCTATGGCCTGGATCGACTATCGCAAGGCATTCGATACAACATCACATGAGTTGTTGTTGTACTTACTCGAGTGCCTTGCGGTACCCGATCAAATAGTGAGATGCATCGAACAACTGATGCCGCTCTGGAGGACCCGTTTCACCATAACATCAGGTGAAAGCAGGATCCAAACAGAGCCAGTCATCATAAGAAGAGGTGTTTTTCAGGGAGATTCCCTCAGCCCTCTTCTCTTCTGCATATCACTAATGCCATTGTCCGTTGCGCTCAGGAAATCCCGGAGATATAACTGCGGCACCTCTGGAAACCGGAGGCATAAGGTCACCCATCTTATCTATATGGATGACCTTGAGCTCTATGCTTCTGGAGAAAGGGATCTACAGCAGTCCCTCAGGGTGGTGCAGGAGTTCACGCATGCTGTCGGTATGGAATTCGGGATCGACAAATGTGCACTGGTTCATCTCAAAAGAGGACGATGCGAGGATTTCGCTGAGGATGCCCAACTCGTAGACGGAAGCATTCTACATCATTTGAATGCCGGAGAGACATACACCTATTTGGGTGTGGAACAACGCCACACCCAAGAGGTGGACTCGGTGAAAAATGCTCTCCGTGGCAAGTATAGGCAGAAACTACGGCAGATCTGGTCCTCAGAGCTGTCGGGCAAGAACAAAGTTTCTGCCACCAACATGCTTGCCATTCCGATTCTACTCTACTCCTTCGGAGTAGTCAAGTGGACTCAGGAAGAGTTGCGGCAACTTGACGTGAAGACTCGCAAAATGATGCATATGCACAGAAGCATGCATCCCAAATCGTCCGTTTCACGGTTATATCTCCTCCGACAACAAGGGGGCCGTGGACTTTTGAGTTTGGAGTGTCTCCACAACAGAATGGTGCTGGATGGAGCCTGTAGAGTCATCAGGAGTTCGGATCCCCTAAACTGCATGGTCCGAGATCATGAACATGCAGGAATCGGAGCCTTTTTATTCAAGGCAGCAAGGCGCGCTGCTGATGAACTTGATATAGTCTTCGACACCGAGCGGGTAAACCAACTCTCTGTCACCGAGTTGGAGCCCGCTCGGAGAAAAGCTCACATCAAGGCTGCAGAGAATGCTAAAATGCTGCAGCTGCATACAGACAAGCCCATGCATGGAGTCTTCTTTAAGAACATCGAGGACCATGGCTTGTCTGTTAAGCTGACATTTGCCTTCCTCAGGTCAGGTGAGCTGAAGTCGGAGACTGAAGGGTTCATCATGGCGTGCCAAGACGGTGCCTTCAACACCCTAGTCTACCGGAGCCGCCTGATGGGTATAGAGGTCCCTGATACTAGATGCAGGGCCTGCCGACAGGCGCCTGAGACTTTGATGCATTTGCTGTCATCTTGTGCAGTTTATGCGGCCTCGGCCTATATCCATCGCCATAACGCAGCCTTACGAGTGCTGTACTATTTTCTTCGGAACTCGTATGAAATAGACAGGACACCAGTGCTGCCTTACGCTCCAGGGGATATTGAGTCCGTGGTGGAGAATGAAAGGTGTCGAATTTTTTGGAACTTTTCATTCCCCACCCTCAGGCAAATACAGGCCAATAAGCCTGATATAGTCCTCTTCGACCACCAAAGTAAGACGATATTCGTTATTGAGTTTTCGGCCCCTGCCGAAACGAATATCGTCCGAAAAGAGGAGGAAAAACGGACAAAGTACCAGGACTTACTTTACGAATTCCGCAGGCTCCACCCGGACTATTCTGTCAAGTTAGTGGTTCTGATTATAGGTGTTCTCGGTGGTTCCAGACCAACGCTACTCTCGGAGCTCAAGATCATACCGGCATGCCGTAATGCGGCAGAGATCTTGGCCGGCCGCATGCAGAAGGTCGTTATTCTCGGTTCGTTGCGTCTGCTCAGGACTCACGATTCTCGGAGCCAGTGACCACTTACCCCGCGGTGCGGGGAGTGTTCATTGGGTAATTTTACTAGCGCGTTCGCCCACTGGGTCGGAGCAGTGGGGAGTACGGACCCGACTAGATTTGTTTAAACGGAAAATAATAATAATAATAATAATAATAATACTTATAATAATAATAAGACCAACGGTGGTTCCAGTCCAACGCTACTCTCGGAGCTCAAGATCATACCGGCATGCCGTAATGCGGCAGAGATCTTGGCCGGCCGCATGCAGAAGGCCGTTATTCTCGGTTCGTTGCGTCTGCTCAGGACTCACGATTCTCGGAGCCAGTGACCACTTACCCCGCGGTGCGGGGAGTGGTCATTGGTTAATTTTACTAGCGCGTTCGCCCACTGGGTCGGAGCAGTGGGGAGTACGGACCCGACTAGGCTTGTTTCGACGACAAATACATAATAATAATACTTTTATTATTCACCAGAATGAGTATGTTACATCAAGATACAAGCGAATTTAATGATGAACAAAAGGCAGCTCTGGTTCAGAATGTGAAAGGCAAACTTTCACTTCTGTTCTTCCACCAGCGCCAAGTAGGTACCAGACACTATCTTTGTGCCGAACGTACAAAAATTCCATCAGAAACGTACATCCTCCATCAAGTTTAAAATATAAAACGTTTCTTTTTCATCAACCGTTTTCCAAGAATACAAATTTCCACAGTATCTGCCGCACAGTCGCTCATCAAAGCCCAGTGCATTAACTTCAAATCGTTTTATATTGTTTGTAATGGCTGATAAACTAGCGATGGAATTGAGAAACACTCCACGAAAAGTAAAAATGACGTGGAAGGGTCGCTATATATTCTAAACAATATCGCATCAATTGTAACACCAGGGTTTTTAGATATCTCAGTTGGAAACTTCGAAGAGTAATTTGTCTGTTTGCAACGCCATCTTGAAACACAAAAAGTCAATTTTGCCAATAATCATGCCTTGTGCACCTTATGGAATAATTTTGAATGATTTTCAACAAAACAGTAAAAAATCCCTTTTTTATCCAGATTCACACGAAAGGAAAGCCCTGTAATGTTCAAAGAACACCGAGTGAATCAAGGGATAGGGATACGATTCACCATTCACTTTGAATTTTTGAAGTTTATAAGCCTCAGGAAAAACCTCTCTCGGCAAGTTTCCTAAGCATAGCTGCTCTATTGAAAATAGATCCCTGAGCAAGAGAGGTTCGACAGGTCAACATATTCACAACAAAGGGGTGGGAATTCTGTACTCGTCGAGTCATCCGTGTAGATACTGCCAAGGGTGGAACGATTGATAACAATTCAGAAGAGCACCGACCGTGAAAACATCTATAGAAGAGAGACAAGCCTCCGATCCTATTACGATGTTCCAATGAAGTGAGCGATTCTGTGAGCGAAGAATCACCAACAAGACGGATTGCCTTTCTCTGAATAGAATTGAGAGGCATCAATGAATGTTTTGGTGAGAACTATATTTCAAGACAGGTCGTATCTGAGCCTTGTAGATCATATGAAGCTGACGAGAAGTGAAGTATTTCTTCGCACGGAATAGAAATCCAAGTTCCTGTGAAGCACATTCAGCGATCGATCTCACATGGTTTTCCCATGAGAGATTGTTGCTGATCGTAATTCCTAGCATCGAGATACTTGATTTTGTGGGAATAGTTACTCCTGACATCTGAACACTAGATGATGACAGATCGGCTTTCCTTGAGAAGAGAAATGCCTGGGTTTTCCCAATATTAAATTCCACCAAGTTCATGTTACCCCATTCAAATGGGAACTTCATGGAGTAATTTGTCTGTTCGCAACGCCTTCTTGAAATACAAAAAGTATTGGAGTCAAATTTTCTCTTAAGGTTACAGCCATATTTCAACGGTATTGGACTCAATACGCCTGGCCTAGGCACAGAGGGGGATCATTCAATACGTTCTGAAATGATGATAGCTCGGGGAATACGGAACGGGCCATATAATGCGACAGATGATGAATCTAGTTGTATTATTCCGGATTATTTTGAATTATAGCTCGGCCGTATGTAAATGTTTCAATGGATTCGGCGGACAGATAGATATAATCGGATATGAGAAGCGGATGCCTTGAAAGCCAGTGCCCATTTGGCTGCTGCCGTAGGTGCTGACAGATTTGGGTTTCTGAGAAATATTTGCCTTCAGCTGGCTATAGATGTCGAGTAGGTTCGTGGTTGAAGTATGTACAATAATAATATCGACTTCATTCAAATTAAGAGAAACAAAAAGACATACTATGATTCTAAATTCTATGATACACCAAAAACTCTGTGGAAAACTATAAATGAAGTATTACATGATGAAACAAATAGGGAAGAAGAGTATGTGAAATGTATTACAGAAAATGGTAAACTCATCGAAGATTCAATTCAAATATGCAATGAATTCAACAACTATTTTGCAAATATAGGAACTCAATTATTATCTTATTCCCCATACCACTTTGAATGATGACGAAAAAGTGTATCATCAATGAATTCTATGTTCTTAGAACCTAGGACTTGTGAAGAAGTGAAAAATACCATAAAGAATTTGGACAGTATAAAATCGGCTGGCCCCGATAACATAAACATCAAAATTATAAAAACAGTTGAACCAGAATTATCACCTTTGTTAACCAAATTGATTTATATGTCTTTCGAAATGGAAATAGTTCCCAAAGGAATGAAAATAGCTAAAGTTGAAAAAGTACTCAAAAGTGTAAAAAAAGAAAGTTTGATTAATTATAGGCCCATATGAATATTACCTGCCATGTCCTAAATTCTTGAGAAAATTATGAGCCAAAGACTTTTCGATTATTTACAGAAAATCAATTTCTTATACTGTGGACAATATGGTTTCCTAAGATCTAGTGACACAGAATCTGCTGTAATTGACTTGATAACAAATATTCAATTGAAATTTGATCAAGACTTTCATTGTGGATTGTTGTCACTGGATTCATCGAAGCCTTTTGACACAGTCCATCATAATATTCTATTGAAAAAAATTATGCAATATAATATTGGCATTACAGGTTTGATTCATCAATGGTTTGAAAAAAATTCGAGCAATAGACAATAGTTTGTTTGTATGGGAGACAAAACGGGCTCACTAAGAAGTGTAACATGTGTGTACAATTCTGGAACCTGTTTTGTTTCTTATAAACTCGTTTTCAGAGCTGAATTTGAGAGGTGAAATGAAAATACTTGCAGATGACACAACACTGATTTATTGCGAGAAAAAAAGAAGAGGAAATTATTCGTTACATAAATGACGATTTGAAAAAAATCGATGTGGTTCATTAGTCACAAGCTAACTTTGAATATTCGAAAATCCTCATTTATGTTATTGGCGAAAAGGAAACTCAATCATACTAAAATCACATTATTTTCAATGGGCAAAATATGGAATATTTGGGAGTAACAACATTTTTAGAATTATACATTGATGAACAACTCTCTTGGAAAAATCATATTGAATATTCAAGAGAAAAATATCACCATTGATTGGTATTTTGTTAAAATTTCGTAAGTATGTTTGTTTGAAACATCTCAAATTAATATATTGAAGCTTTATTCATTCAAAGTTACAATATTTAATGTCAGTATGGGGAAATGCTTACGCTTCAATTATACATCCTCAAAAATCTCTGCAAAATAAAGCAATCAAAAGCATATTCAAATCACCTTTTCGATATCACACTTCCATTTTTATGTGAAAAATGAGCTTTTAAATAACACCCCTTTGTATGAATTGAAAATTTGTTCTTTCATCCATTTCGTAAAAAATAAAAATAAACATTCTTCTGTAACCTTCAACACAATTGAAACAATTCATAAATATGAAACTAGGCAGTCCAAAAATCTGAGTACTATCAGTAGAATCGAAACAAACTACGGAAAAAAACGAGGAAAAAAAATCAATTTTATACAATGGAGTGTTAATATATAACAAACTACCAAAGAAACTAACTGAGGGTTTTTATGACAAACGTTTAAAAGAAACTTAAAAAAGTATTTGATCCAGTAACACTTCTCTTTTTCCATCTGACATTGGATTGATTCATTATTGAAATCCATTTTTTTATACATGAATTGTAGTAGTTACTCAGTTTAAAGATCCATTCATGTCTCTTGGGGTCATTGAAAATTGGTTGATTGAAATGAATACAGATAATACAATGATAATAGGTACATGCTGGAAGTGAATTGAGTGGCATAGAGATAGGTGCGAAGCACTTGTTTCCCAAAAAATAGACGAGGGAATAAAATACACAAAAATATAAGATATTTATTTATTATTTTTTTTTTTAATTTTTTTACGATTGACAGAAAATATTCATTTTGCAGACTCAACTCAATCTGCAAAGTTGTAGTTTTCCTGCCTAAGCAGCGAAAACAGTACTTTGCTGATTGATATGTGTCTGGAGGAGTGAGTACTTCTAAGTCGCTCTCACTGTCCATGTTGTTAAACTATGATTACTATCAACACATACATTTCCATAGGAACTAACCATTCCAACCCTTTGCAATTTCTATCAAATTTTGTTTCAATTCATCATGACAGGAAAAATAAAAGATTTGAGAGTTGTAATATTTTGAAAATTCACTATCCTACATATATCATTATAAACAATCGAAAAAAAAATTTTATTTTTTCAGCCTCAGCTGAAATCCTAGCCTCGTTACGCTCGCCTATGAACGATAAGCCGCGCCAGTCAATCTACTACTCTGCTGCCTAGTAAAACAAATGACTATTATCTTTTATTGTGGAGGCAAGTTGGCTTTCTTTTGCTTGTGAATCAATTTGAGAAAACTCTTATTGGTTTTGAGAAACTGCGTATATTACTCATGATAAATATTCAAATACTAAATTTGTGTGAATCAAGTGGATTATGTAAATATTTTCCCTGCTGCACTCCAATTATTGAAATTGTCTCGTTTTACAGATCGAGCAGAGCGACACCATCGATAATCGTTCACAAAATTAATTCCCATGCAACGCAAAAACTACTATACGAATCATTCTATCTGTCGAATACACAAAGCCGCTAATGTGCCATTGTTTGAACGTTTCAATCCTCAATTGCATTCGGAAAATTAAAAATACACTGGTTAAACATCGTTAACAAAACCGACGTAATGAACTTCTCTAAGGGGATTCCAATTATGACGGGCTCGTCTGAAATATTTGAATAGAATTGTGGAAACTGGCTTTTATAATTAGGTATGGGCAATACGATCTCTTGGGGGGGATTTTGGAACGAAGTCTCTTCTCATTAGTCTTAAGTGTCAGGAGATAACTAGTAGAACCGTGCCCACTTCGCACTTGTATAGTTCTTGGTTTTATCACACTTCTGACTTCTGGGAGCACTCGAAAGAGAGTTTGAAAGAAGTCGATGATGTTATAAACCCCTTTTCTACCCGTTAGGCATTGAATATAATACGAAAAATGTCTTTCATCGTTTCTGTTGAAGAATATTTCTTCAAAATTTGAAGAAGGTTGGACCTAGAAATCACCTTGTTCCATAAAAACTTTGTCCCCGTTTTCACCCCCTTAGAGGTTGATCCATTAGTACCAGTTAGTTATTCATGACAAAGCATTTCATTTGTATAGATCAACAAGAACACCTCTGTAGTGACTCAAATATGAAAGCTAGCTACATAGTGCCACGGACTTTTTTGTAGAACTGATAGAGACCAATATTTTTAGTGAACATTATGTTCGTCGTACCGGACCGTTTAGTCAGCGCACATCGTTAAATCACCACATCTCGCACGACTTGATTTATATATACTATTATTTGTCACTGAATTTTATGTTGAATTCTAATATATTATAACCTATATCACTCCAGAATAGTGAAGCTTTCTGTAAGTAAAAAAAGAATTTTTATAATCTGATCAGTATTTTCAAATATTTTCAAATATCATCAAACAAAGTCAGAAACTAACCTCTTTATAATATCAGTATGGAATAGTATAGATAGTATAGATGTGTGAGATGAAAAAGTGGTTGAAGAATACTGTCCTAGACACTGAATTGATTTTTCTAGGGAATAAAAAAAGGAAGCTAAGAATTTATGGCTAGGTATTCAACTTTAACACTTTTCGTTTTTGCTGGAATGTTCAAGAAGTTCAAATGTCATGCAGGCCTTGTTTCAAGCTGGGGAATGGTAAGACCCACCAGGTTAGCTGAATTGAACAAAAGGTGCATATTTCAGTAAAAAAGTACCTTTGTGAAATTAAGGTTAACACTAGCTATTACTAAAATAAAGTTCTTCATATTCGCTTTTTCGCTGTTTTTTTATATGCAGATACACACGAAAGGGAAGCCCAGTAATGTTCAATGTTTTTGATTTGATCCTCCTTGAGTTGATTTCCATCTTCAAAAGTTCCCAAATACGGACCTTTTTTCCACTTCAGTGGCCATATCTTCTCATCGATGAAGAAATAATTTGGATTGCTCATAAGTTTGAATATTAAAGTTTTTAGACAAATTATTGAATCTCAATCAGCATGTAATTGAAACACATTTAACAAACGAAACAAAATTCGAAATAGTTGTATCATGTCATATCAGAGCTTGTTGCCGAAATGCGCGACAGGTGAGGTAATATCAGTTTGATGTTTAGGAATATTTCCCCCATATATAAAATGTCCCATAAGAGCAATGCAATAATCGAAAACTTACAGCGGTCATTGCATTGTATCAAGTCACCATAACAACACATTTGAAACCGTATCGCTCGACGTCAGTAAACAACACAAATAAATGTCAAATAGATTTCAAAAATAAAAAAACATTTCGCGTTTAGGTGAGTACTCCATACAATCTATAGAGGAAAGTATAAAGGAACAGAAAATAACATTTCCTTGAGAATTTCTTTATTCGTGATATATTCCAATGAATTACATTCATGCATAAAAATGACCATATAATTTTGCATTCAAGCGTGATATCTTATACAAATTGCATTCGGTTATTTTCATATTTTGTAATAGAGCCCTCGTCCTTCGGACTCGGACACTTTCGCCAAAATATGCAAAATTATCGGTAATGTCTATGCACTCGTGCAATTATAACCGATTATCAAACTGAAAATCTACAAAGGTTACCAAATAGGGCTTGAGAGTGGCTCTAACCAAAGATATTTATGTAACCAAAAGTTTCGTGGATGTACATTTTTAGTGTAAGATAAGAAATATGTCTCAATATATTAACATTCCTTTATAATAACGAAACCGATGAGATTGGAAACTGATGTGAAAATTGAGAATATTTTCAGAGATCAATTCCCTCACACTAAGTGATATTTCTTGACCACGGAGCACGTTTCGCTAAAATGGCCAGGAGATGAAAATCGATGTTTATTTTGAAGAGTAGGGTTGGCGGTTTACATACTTTACAATTTCAGGTTGGGCAGTTTTTTGGTCCGATACGGTCTTTGTCTGATACTATCAATTATTCTGATTGATTTTTCAAGAATAAACTTCAAAGCGGGCTAAAACGGTCGATATCGGACCTAAAAACTTGGCGCGTGGTCCACCTCGAATTTATAAAGTGTAAAAACAGAACCCTAGGCTTCAGATTCAGTATCAATTTTCTTCTCCTGAAGATGCCAACCTTGTTTACGAAACGCGCGTCTGGTGCAAGAAATATCATTTTGGTGTTAGGGTAATTGATCTCTAAAAAGTTTCAACTTTTGAAAACCAGAATGGAAGTGGCCGTTACTTGATGAAAATCCACATTAAACAAATAATATACAGTTGCCTGTAAGATTTTCACATATTAGGGTTCATTAAACAGCGACACGTGTTTCGCTATACAACAGCTTCCTCGAGCAGGAACTAAAACTAATTTTTACACTATTAAGTTTCGAATTTATCCAACATTATATCCGACGGTATGATAATATAGTTCAACAACTTATTAAAAAGATCAATGGTCCGACGTCACGACCTTTTTAGCACAATTTCCTGGAAAGAACATATTCAACAGAGGCGAATCTTTCAACTCCGTCTGATCATCGATTAGTAACTGTGAATGTTTACAATTATTGATTTCCAAACTCTCCAAGAGATTGATTTTCAAACCCTTCCCTTGGAAATGAAGGATATCCAATTCGTGGTTGAACTCATGTCCCTATTCAATGAGGTGAGATGCATACGTAGAATTTGTCTCACCATTTCGGACAATACTTCTGTGTCCGACATAGAACACACAATAATCTATAAACTCCTGATCTATCTGATACTGAACTTCTATCTTTGTTGTTTTTGATATAAGAGCTTGAATCATTCTTTGTTTCATATGAGATTATATAGAAGTTCAGTATCAGATAGATCAGGAGTTCATAGATTATTGTGTGGTTCATGTCCTATGTTTTATGTGGGTCAAACGGAAAGAACATTTGATACACGTGTGAAAGAACACAGGCGTAGTTTCCAAAATGGCAAGACAAATTCTACCTATCCAACTCACCTCATTTCAGAGGGATCTGAGTTCAACCACGAATTTGAAATCCTACATTTCCAAGGGAAGGTTTTGAAACTTAATCTCTTGGAAAGATTGAAAATTGAAAAGTGTTGACATTCACAGTTCCTAATGCAGGGTCAGACGGAGTTGACTGATTCGCCCCTGTTGAATATGTTCTTTCCAGGAAATTGTGCTGATAAGGATGTGATGTTGGATCCTCAATCTTATTAATGAGTTGTCGGACTATATTCTTATTGACCTTCGGATATAATGTTGATTAAATACGAAATGTAACAGTGTTAGAATTAGTTTGAAGTTCCTGCTTGAGGAATCTATCGTTATTTTCAATACATTTCGTGTTTCAATAAAGAATTGCATATAAACGAATCCAATAACGCTTCCACAAGTATCAATATTGCCATTCTTTGTAAATGTCATTTGCCCATGTAGAGGTTGAAATAATTCAGCTTCTCAAATTTTGATGAATGCATTCGGCATTATATTACATAGATTTATGTTATGTTTCAAGGGGATTGATGCAAATGTTAACCTTCAGAATACGTCGACAGTACTTGTATGTGATATTAGCACAATTCCCAAATAACCAATAAAAATGATATGAGCCCATTTCTCCTGTTTATACTAGTCACTTCTACTACACCCATCACGAACCCTTTTGATGATAAACCGGAGCACACAAATAATCTCGAACGCTTTTTTCCGCTGTTGATCCTACAAAGGATCAAAAGAATCGGTCCCGGCCGTATTCATCTCTCCTTCATTGTATTTTTTTGAATCGCATCGACTCACGAACATTTCCTCCAGAAAAACTGAACAACCGAAGGCTGGGCGGAACACAATGGGCCTCCGTGAAAAGAAGGGTATGTACGCCATATTCTATAGATTCACTCGATACAGTGTCCGGCATCTCGAGCTATCAACGTGCTTCTCTTGAACGTTTTCAATAGCTCTCGATATCTACGGCGAATGCTGCAAATACCGGCTAGTTTATGAGCTCCAGGCTATTGTGACCCGGTAGCCGGTGCCGTGAAAATACGTTTTATGTCTTGCAGAAATGATTATTTTCGATAACTTAGTAGGTCAAGAAAATTCAGTCAAAAACTGTTCGAATATACAGCTTGAGAGTTTTGTGGTGGATTGAGATTTTCTTCGTTGTTTTTCGTGCTAATTTGATTTAGGAAAATATCGGGTTCTGCAATTGACAAATTTGTAATGTTTTGCAGGAAATTGCGGAAACATATTGAAATAACAAACTACATTATTGTTTCAATTCGGGATACACGCAATTTATCGATGCAGTCCAGAATTTTCTCATCTGATATTTTTATGGAAAAATGCTCATGAATATGAAAACAAATGTGACCATCAAAAACGTATGCTAGAAAACTTCAAAATGATACAAAACACTGCTTGATTTGTTTGACTTCAGTACAGTAATGTATGCAGGGTGTTTCTCAAACAACGTAATGTTGAAGAAGGTGACTACATTTTGAGGAAGAAACTTCACACGAACATATGTCCTAAGAGTCCTTACTTTGGAACTACAAGGTGTAGAAGTCTTTTTTTATGACAACTCAGGTGTGACCGAGAACAAACAAATGATGATCTTTCAAACAATATTTCATTAACAAAAATTGGATAATAAAATCACGAAATGAAAAGAATAGGCTTTCTGAATTTCACAAAAATATCTAGCTGATATCAAAGCAGCCTGTAATTCAAATGTTAAGGCATGTGATCATACGAAGTTTTGTTATCACATGGATCCAAAAATAACTTCATACCATCTAAGACTCCTGAACTTCAGATAGACTCACGCTTGTTTCCAACAACTCTTGTTGCGATTTTTTATACCGTTTTCGATTATTTTCTTTTGAAGCAAAGTGTATAGTTCAGAGTTCCACTGATGAATCAACAATAAATGCCCTCCAGGATCGTTTTGAAACATTGAAGTATCCAACAGCGATTTATTTAAAAGGCATAATTTTTGCAGTCTCGAGGTAAGGCGTAAATACTTCTCATTTTCATTTTTATTTAAAATCATCAACAATATCATCACCTGCTCTCAATTACTATAAATATTGAACTTTCGTGTTCCTAGAATGACATCCAGATGTAATATCACATTTTATTTAAATTCCCCACGAACAAATGTAATGAAAAAATCCCCAGTATATTCTATGTGCGATACCTGCAATTCTGCTAGCTGTGTTTTAAATATATTCAGTTGCCAGATTATATATATCAAAACTCACAGCTTGAAATCTCGTTTTTGTATTGTTATTGGTTTGCGATTTATGTATAAATGTGAATGTGTATGTATGTTGTCTATACTTGTATAGGTATATGTATATGCACATTGTTGCTTTTTTCCCTATTCTGTAATTGGGTTCGTCCTGTAGAATAGTGTATGAAATAAAAAAATAAATAGGATAAATAAATAAATGAATGAATAAATAAATAAATAGATGAATAAATAAATTTATCTAGAAGGCTCAGATACAACCTGTCTTGGAATACAGTTCTCATGTATGGAGTTCGGCACCAAAACATCCATTGAGGCTCCTCGATTCTATTCATAGAAAGGCAATCCGTCTTGTTGGTGATTTTTCGCTCACACACTCGCTCACCTCCATGGAACATCGTAGAAGGGTCGGAGGCTTGTCTCTCTTCTATAGATATTTTCACGGTCGGTGCTCTTCTCAATTGTTATCAATCGTTTGACCCTTGGCAATATCTACACGGCTGACTCGTCGAGTACAGAATTCCCACCCCTTTGTGGTGAATTTGTAGACATGTCGAACTTCACTTGCTCAGGGATCTATTTTCAATAGAACAGCTGAGCTTTGGAACTCCTTGCCGAGAGAGGTTGTCCTGAGGCTTCAAAAATTCAAAGTGAATCTTAATTCGTATCTCCTGTCCCTTGATTCACGCGGTGTCCTTTCACAGGTCCCATTCGACTGAATCTGCATGTTAGAAAAAAATCTACGGGATTATTCGGTAATACAAATGTATAGTCAATCTCATGTATCTATCATTAGTAACATAAAAGATGCTAAATTATTCACAATATGCTGTTGTGTTTCATAATCGATCAACGAAAAGCCAATAGGAATTCAACAATTAGACGTTACTCACTCGAATCGACTTCCTACAAAATTTCATTTGAATGAAGGTAGATTTATGCACTATAAATTTTCACTTTACTTTACTATGTGA